>JAABKJ010007545.1:55629683-55849984 GCA_011634705.1 Andricus grossulariae | reverse complement strand
GGAATTCAAAGAATTTTAGGGATTTTAGAGAAGTTAGGGAATTCACAGAATTCAGGATATTGAATTCAAGGAATTCAGGGAGTTCAAGGAACTCAGAGAATTCAAGAAATTCAGAGAATTCAGACAATTTGAGGGAATTCAAAGAATTTTAGGGATTTTAGAGAAGTTAGGGAATTCACAGAATTCAGGATATTGAATTCAAGGAATTCAAGGAATTCAACGAATTTCAGGATTTTAGAAAATTCAGGGAATTCAAGGAATTTAGACAATTCAAGGAATTCAGAGATTCAAGACATTAAGAGAATTCAAGGAATTAAAAGTCTTCTAGGAATTCCGAGAATTCGAAAAATCCATTAAATCAAAGGATTTCGAAGAATTCAGTTAATTAAAAGAATTTAGACATTTCAAGGAATTCAGAGAAGTCAAGGAATTCAGAGAATTTATGGAATTCATAGTATCAAAGGAATCCAAAGAATTTGAGGTATTTAGAGAAACTAAGGAATTTAGAGTCTTAGAGGAATTCAGAGAATTCAAGAAATCTATTAAATTAAAGGATTTCGAGGAATTCAGATAATTCAATGAATTCAAGGAATTTAGATAACTCAAGGAATTGATAGAATAAAAGGAATTTAGAGTATTAGGGAAATTCAAAGATTTCAAGGAATTCAGAAAATTCGAGAAATCCAGAAAATTAAAAGATTTCAAGGAATTCAGAGAATTTAAGGAATTTAGAGTATTAAAGGAATTCAAAGAATTTAGAGGAAACCAACGAATTTAGAGTCTTCGAGGAATTCAGAGAATTCAAGAAATCCATTTAATTAAAGGATTTCGAGGAATTTAGATAATTCAAAGAATTCAGAGAATTCAAGGTATTTAGAGAATTCAAGGAACTTAGAGTATTAGGGAAATTCAGGGAATTTAAGGAATTCAGGGACTTAAAAGATTTCAGGGAATTCAGAAAATCCAGGAAATCAAATGATTTCAAGGAATTCAGATAATCCAAGGAATTCAGAGTATTAAAGGAATTCAAAGAATTTAAGGAACTTAGCGTCTTCGAGGAATTCAGAGAATTTGAGAAATCCATTAAATTAAGGAATTTCGAGGAATTTAGAAAATCCAAAGAATTCAGAGTATTAAAAGAATTCAAAGAATTTAGGGAATTTAGAGAAAACAAGGAATTTAGAGTCTTCGAGGAATTCAGAGAATTCAAGAAATTCAGGAACTTGAAGGATATCAAGGAATTCAGATAATTCAAAGAATTTAGACATTTTAAGGAATTCAGAGAATTCAAGGAATTTAGAGAATTCAAGGAATTCGTCGAATTCATAGAATTCAAGGAATTTATAGAAAAAAAGGAATTTACAGTATTAGGGAAATTCAGGAAATTTAAGGAATTCAGGAACTTAAAAGATTTCAAGGAATTCAAGAAATCCAGGAAATTAAAGGATTTCAAGGAATTCAGATAATTTGAAGAATTTGGAAATTCAAGGAATTCAAAGTATTAAAGGAATTCAAAGAATTTAAGGAATTTAGAGTCTTCGAGGAATTCAGAGAATTCAAGGAATTTATAGTATTTTAGGAACTCAAAGAATTCAAATAATTCAGGAAATTAAAGGATTTCAAGTAATTCGGGGAATTTAAGGAATTTAAGAATTAAAGGAATTCAGAGAATTAAGCAAATTAAAGGATTTCTAAGAATTCAGAGATTTTAAGGAATTTAGAATGTTAAAAGAATTTCGAGAATTCAAAGAATTCAGAGATTTCCAGGATTACAGGATTTCCAAAGATTTTAGAAAGATTTGATTAATTTGCCAAAGATTTCAAATATTTCTGAAAGATTTCAGAAACAATTTACCAAAATTTCACAAAGATTTCAATTATTTCCCAATGATTTCACAATGATTAAAAAGATTTAGCAAAGATTTCGGATCAATTTCACAATTATTACCAAATCTTTCAAATATTTTAAAATATTTCTAAATATTTCTGAAAGATTTCCAAAGATTTCAGAAAGATTTCACAAAAATTTAAAAGATTTCACAAAGATTTGACAATGATTTCAATAATTTCACAAATATGACCAAATATTTCAGAAAGATTTCCAAAGATTTCACAAAGATTTAAAAAATTTTCCAAAAATTTCAAAGATTTCACAAAGATTGGAGATATTTCGCCAAGATTTCGGATAGCTTCAAAAGTCAAAAATTACCAAACATTTCAAATATTTCTGAAGGATTTTCAAAGATTTTCCAAAAAGATTTCCCAAAGATTTCACAAAGATTTCACAAAGATTAAAGAGATTTAGCAAAGATTTCGGATAGATTTCACAAGACTTCACAAAGATTTCACACAGATTTCACAATGATTTCAATAATTTCACAAATATGGCCATATATTTCAGAAAGATTTCCAAAGATTTCACAAAAATTTCAAAAAATTCAAAGATTTCACAAAGATTGGAGATATTTCGCAAAGATTTCGGATAGCTTCAAAAGTCAAAAGATTTCCCAAAGATTTAAAAGATTGCACAAAGATTTCACAATGATTTCAATAATTTCACAAATATTACCAAACATTTCAAATATTTCTGAAGGATTTTCAAAGATTTTCTAAAAAGACTTCACAAAGATTTCCCAAAGATTTCACAAAAATTTCACAATGATTTCAATAATTTTACAAATATTACCAAACATTTCAAATATTTCTGAAGGATTTTCAAAGATTTTCCAAAAAGAGTTCACAAAGATTTCACAAAGATTAAAGAGATTTAGCAAAGATTTCGGATGGATTTCACAAAGATTTCACACAGATTTCACAATGATTTCAATAATTTCACAAATATGACCAAATATTTCAGAAATATTTCCAAAGATTTCAAAAATTTTTCAAAAATTTCAAAGATTTCACAAAGATTGGAGATATTTCGTAAAGATTTCGGATAGCTTCAAAAGTCAAAAGATTTCCAAAAGATTTAAAAGATTTCACAAAGATTTCACAATGATTTCAATAATTTCAAAAATATTACCAAACATTTCAAATATTTCTGAAGGATTTTCAAAGATTTCTCAAAGATTAAAAAGATTTAGCCAAGATTTCGGATAGATTTCACAAAGATTTAACACAGATTTCACAATGATTTCAATAATTTCACAAATATTACCAAATATTTTAAATATTTCTGAATTATTTCCAAAGATTTCAATGATTTCAAAGAATTCGGATAGATTTCAAGGATTTCTATGATTTCCCAAAGACTTTACAAAGATTTCAAATATTTCACAAATATTATCAAATATTTCAAAAATTTTGCAATGATTTCCAAAGATTTTAGAAAGATTTCACAAATATTTAAATGATTACCCAAAGATTTCACAATGATTTCAATAAGTTCACAAATATTACCAAAAATTTGAAATATTTCTGAAATATTTTCACAGATTTCAATGATTTCACAAAGATTTTAAAGAGTTAGCAAAGATTTCGAAAAGATTTCAAAGATTTCAAATATTTCGCAAAAACTTCACAAAGATTTCAGAGATTCCGCAAATATTTCACAAAGATTTCAGATATATTTCAAACAGTGCACAAAGATTTCACAAAATTTTCACAAGGATTTCAATAGTTTCATAGTTATTACCAAATATTTTAAATATTTCTGAAGAATTTTCAAAGATTTCCAATATTTTGCAAAAACTTCACAAAGATTTCAAAGATTTCGAAAATATTTCACAAAGATTTCAGATATATTTCAAAGATTGCATATAGACTTCAATTATTATTTCCCAATGATTTCACAAAGATTAAAAAGATTTAGCAAAGACTTCTAATAGATTTCATAAAGATTTCACACAGATTTCACAAAGATTTCACAATGATTTCAATAATTTTACAAATATTACCAAATATTTCAAATATTTCTGAAAGATTTCTACAAATTTCCAAAGATTTCACAAAAATTTTAAATATTTCACAAAGATTAGACAATGATCTCAATAATTTCACAAATATTACCAAATATTTCTTAAAAATTTCCAAAGATTTCAAGAATTTTCCAAAAATTTCAAAGATTTCACAAAGGTTTCAGATATTTCGCAAAGATTTAAAAGATTCCACAAAAATTTCACAATGATTTTAATAATTTCACAAATATTATCAAATATTTCAAATATTTCTGATGGATTTCCAAAGATTTCAATGATTTCACAAAGAATTAGCAAAGATTTCGAATAGATTTCCCAAAAATTTCAAATATTTCACAACAATTTCACAATGGTTTCAATAATTTAACAAATATTACTAAATATTTCAAATATTTTTGAACGATTTCCAAAGATTTCAATGATTTCCCAAATATTTCACAAACATTTCAGATATATTTCAAAGAGTGCACAAAGATTTCACAAAAATTTCACAAGGATTTCAATAATTTTACAAATATAACCAATTATTTCAAATATTTCCAAAGCTTTCAATGATTTCAAAAATGTTTCACAAAAATTTCCCAACAATTTCACAAATATTTCACAAAGATTTTAAAGATTTCACAAGGCGGGAAAGTAGTTCAAAAAGGAATAAATAAGTTTTCTGGAAAATATTACTTCGATTGATTCAACGGTTAAAAAACTATGCTTGTTTTCCTTCGAGTGCGGTCCGTTCTCGCGCGTATTGGCTCGAGCGTCTACGCTCGGGAAATTGACTACTCGAGCTCCCGAGCGTAGACGCTCGAGCCAATACGCGCGAGAACCAACCGCACTCGAAGTAAAACAATCATAGTTTTTTAACCGTTCAATCAATCGAATTAATATTTTCCAAAAAACTTCTTTACTCCTTTCTGAACAACTTTCCCACTGGAAGTTTTAGCTTTCTCAAAATTCGCTCGACTCCCCAAGCGTTAGAAGATGTCAATGTCCAGTTTTTGCAACGTGATCAACAAAAATTGTTAACTTTTTTTGGTACAAATATTTGAAATTTTAACCAACACAGTTACTCTACGAACAGTTCAAAGCGTAATCTCTGTAAATTTTATTACGAAATTCCCAAAATTGAGTGACTGAGCTCGAGTTGAAGTGAAAAAAAAATATTAAATTTTGGTTTGGTGAAAAATAGTTTTTTCTCTTCATTTCGAAAACTAGAAGAGCTAGAATTTTTTTCAGATGGAAAAAAAGATGCGTAATTAAATTTTATATTTAAATCTATTTTTCAAAAATTGAAATTCGAAATGTTTATTTACAAGCTCTCAAGGCGGACGAAACGTAGCGCTGTAATTCTATGATATAACCGGTTATTGCATGTAGCTCCTCAATTGACTGGCATTCTACATTTTCACTTGTGTTTTTGTTTACTAGATTTAGGTTACCTTTCCAAAAGCCACGCAGTAGTTGCTGGAACGTGAGAGCAATTTTTCTAAAAATAAATATGAGTTAAATGATGGCTCTCTTTGTTTTTATTTTTTTTTGTGACCGTAGAATTCAATACTTAAGTGAAAATATTGAATTCAATTCAAATGCTTTTCAATTTATATACATTGTTGGTCGAAGATTGGACTGATTTGGTTTTCCAAATCTTGATATTTTTCAGAATATTAGAAGAATTCAAGGAATTCAGAAAATTCAAAAATTTTTTAGTATTAAAGGAATTTAGAGAAATCAGGGAATTCAGAGAATTCAAGAAATTTAGAGAATTCAAGAAATTTAGAGAATTCAAGAAATTTAGAGAATTCAAGAAATTGAGAGAATTCAAGACATTTAGAAAATTTAGGGAATTCAGAGAATTCAGAGAATTTGAGAATTCAAGGAATTCAGAGAATTCGAAGAATTCAAGAATTTTTGAGTATTAAAGGAATTTAGAGAATTCAGGGAATTCAGAAAATTTAGGGAATTTGAGAATTCAAGGAATTCAGAGAATTCAAAGAATTCAAGAATTTTTTAGTATTAAAAGAATTCAGAGAATTCAGGGAATTCAGAGAATTCAACAAATTTAGAGAATTCAAGAAATTTAGAGAATTCAAGAAATTTAGAGAATGCAAGACATTTAGAAAATTGAGGGAATGCAAAGAATTCAGGGAATTTGAGAATTCAAGGAATTCAGAGAATTCCAAGAATTCAAGAATTTTTGAGTATTGAAGGAATTTAGAGAATTCAAGTCATTTAAAAAATTTAGGGAATTCAGAGAATTCAGGGAATTTGAGAATTCAAGGAATTCAGAGAATTCCAAGAATTCAAGAATTTTTGAGTATTAAAGGAATTTATAGAATTCAGGGAATTCAGAGAATTCAACAAATTTAGAGAATTCAAGAAATGTAGAGAATTAAAGAAATTTAGAGAATTCAAGTCATTTACAAAATTGAGGGAATTCAGGGAATTTGAGAATTCAAGGAATTCAGAGAATTCAAAGAATTCAGAGAATTAAAAGAATTCCGAGAATTTTTGAGTATTGAAGGAATTTATAGAATTCAAGAAATTTAGAGAATTCAAGACATTTACAAAATTTAGGGAATTTGAGAATTCAAGGAATTCAGATAATTCAGGGTATTTAGAGAATTCAAGGAATTCAAAGAATTCAAGAATTTTTTGAGTATTAAAGGAATTTAGAGAATTCAAGGAATTCAGGAAATTCAGAGAATCCAGAGAATTTAGGGAATTTAGAGAATTCAAGACAATTAGAAAATTTAGAGAATGCAAAGAAATCATGAAATTCACAAATTTTTTAGGAATTTAGAAAATTCAAATAATTCAAGAATTTTTTGATTATTTTAGGAATTTAGAGAATTCAGGAAATTAAGAGAATTCAAGACATTTAGAAAATTTAGGGAATTCAGAAAATTCAAGGAATTCAGAAAATTCAAGGAATTCAGAAAATTCAAGGAATTCAGAGAATTCAGGGAATCCAGAGAATTCAGAGGATTTAGAGAATTCAAGGAATTCAAGAATTTGTTGAGCATTCAAGGAATTTAGAGAATTCAGGGAATTCAAAGAATTCAAGAAATTTAGAGAATTCAAGAAATTTAGAGAATTCAAGGCATTTAGAAAATTTAGAGAATTCAGCGAAATCAAGGAATTCACACAATTTTAGGAATTTAGAAAATTCAAGGAATTCAAGAATTTTTTAATTATTTGAGGAATTTAGAGAATTCAGGAAATTGAGAGAATTCAAGAAATTGAGAGAATTCAAGGAATTCAAGACATTTAGAAAATTTAGGGAATTCAGAAAATTCAAGGAATTCAGAGAATTTAGGGAATTTAGAGAATTTAGAGAATTTAGAGAATTGAAGGAATTCAGGTAATTCAAGAATTTGTTGAGCATTCATGGAATTTAGAGAATTCAGGAAATTCAGAGAATTCAAGAAATTTAGAGAAATTCAGGGAATTTAGAGGATTCAAGGAATTCAGGGAATTCGGGGAATCCAGAGAATTCATAGGATTTAGACATTCAAGACATTCAGGGCATTCAGGGAATTCATAAAATTTAAGGATTCCAGAGAATTCAGGGATTCTAGAGAATTCAGGGAATTTAGAGAATTCAAGGAATTCAGAGAATTCAGAGAATTTAAGGAATTTAGAGAATTCAAGGAATTTTATTATTCGGAAATTTTCTGTCGGGAATTTTTCAATTCGGCAATTTTATTATTCAAAATTTTTATTATTCAGCAATTTTTCAATTCGGGAATTTTATTATTCGGGAGTTTTATAATTCGGAATTTTTCTGCCCGAAATTTTATTATTCGAGAATTTTTCTATTCGGGAATTTTATTATTTAGAAATTTTATTATTCAGGAATTTTTCAATTTGTGAATTTTATTATTCGGGAAGTTTCCAATTCGGAAATTTTATTATCCGTGAGTTTTATAATTCGGAATTTTTCTGTCGGGAATTTTATTATTCGGGAATTTTTCAATTCGGGAATTTTATTATTGAGGAATTTTATTATACGGGAATTTTTCTATTCGGGATATTTATATTTATAATATATTTATATTTATAATATTATTCATATATTACAATTAGATTGCTCATTGTCAATTCATCAATTATCACATTTAATACAAGTTGAAAAATATCTCTAACATCCAGGTCACGTTTGCATTACGATATACAGGGGCAATGGGTACCAAGTTTTTCTCCTAGATCGCCGCTGTATATTCGTACATTACAATCTGACTCGTAACATGCTATACGTGTAAATATATCTAATATAGGTACAATAAACGATGATAGTACGGCCACAGATTTTTTTCCTTTTTTTTTCTTCGCGTTATAGCAGAGTGATTGCAAAATTCCTCGTCGTCGTTTCTTTACCCTGCAACTAATTATTTATTCAACTAAATTTTTCTTTATTCAACATTTTCAATACGTTCAATTATTTAGCAAGGTAATATAAATTCATTATACCAGTTTTTTGTTCATTTCATATTTTTAAAGAGAAGGTGTACTTGTTTTAAATGTCGCAATAAGATAAGAAACGAACAACGCTTGTTTCTATGGATGAATATTATTTGCGGAAGACACGAGTGCCATTATTTATAACATTAGAGTATTTGCACTTTGGTTTTTTTTTATCTATTTTGGTCGTACGAAACTTAAGTAGTGGTCGTTTCTAGTTTCCGGGTTTTTGAAAACCCTCAGCAAGGTCTAGACTATCATAAACTTTTTTTTTACAAAATACGTATGGTAAAAACGATATATTTGGAGTGATCTGCGAGGCAACGATAAAAATTGTCCAATGTGAAATATGTATTCTGAAAATATCTCACGAAATTAAAAAGTTCGGATAGATGCAAATTTTTGTGTATAAAAGTAGTAGCTATAAAGTATTCTTCATGTAGTATACAAAAATCAATTTGTGCACTTGAACCTATGGTTTAATTATTTTTCAAACATTCTTAAAAAAATATAAGTTTTTTAACTTCTTACGAAGGGTGTCAATTTAGGCTTGGATAATATAATTATTTAATTTCTTTACGAAAGTTATAGCTAAACAGACGGTGTTTCGACTTTGTTTGAGGGGTACATAACTTCTTAAATCAAAATTTTAACACCTCTATAGAAATTATTTACATAAATACAAAATTTGTAATTGTTCACTTTTTAATACTTCAATTAACAATTTTGAAATTTGAAATATAAACAGTGTAGTTTAGAAGTCACATGAACACTATTTCTATGGATAAATTATATATTGAATTGTTATGATTAAAAATTTCAATTGTGGTAATTAGTCATTTAATAATTGTCCCAAGTTTTCATGATTTGTAGAATTTTGAAATAGATATTGATAAATTTTAACGCGAGAAGCATTCGATTTAAAAGTTTACATATCAACTTGTATATTTTGGAACCTTTGAATTTGAAGTAATGTATCCAAATTCACAATTTTTTACGACAGCAATTTGACAACTTTCTAGGTTTAACACTTCAAGTTTTTAATTCTGAATTTTTTAAAGTTACGTTATGGATTTGTACCATTCCAGTTTGAAAAAAGCATATAATTCAGAAATACTAATTCATTAACATTTTCAAGCTCAAACTAAAAATGTTACATCATTACATTTATAGTTAAAACTAATTGAAACACTGTTTAATTTTGAACATAATTTGTAAAATTGGTAAAAGGAAAACACAATTCGACCGCTCCATGTAATATGGTATCAATTTCAAGTAAGTCCGTATAAAAAATCAAGTCAAAGTCATTCTGTACAACAAATCAGGTTAGAGTTGTTCCGTATATGGAATCAAGCCCATTTTTATCGATTTTCACATTTGTACTTTTGGTGATAAAATAAACAAAACCAGGCCGCTCTAAAGCCCAGGTAACATCGTTGCCTGACAAGCACGTCATAATCCGAGAATTAAGCTGATGCAAAATATCATTAGTGACATTTTCCTAACATCATATAAACTGTGATGGTGGCTTTGTGTATTTTTATTGACATAACTTCATAACCTTTCATTCAAAGTTCAAGTTTTCCACTTTAAAAGTATTAATTTTTTATTGCTGTTATTCAAGTTGTCCACTTCATAATTTTTTTGTGAAACATACAAGGGGAGAAATACATCTTATGCTCTTATTTCTTTAGAAAGTTGCAATATTACTTTTTTTCCCGCATGTATACCATGTTTTTTCAAAACTGTTTGACGTCTAACTTCAGCCAGAAGTGATGATAACAATATCCAACTTGAAGTCAAGAAATAATTCAAATCATCCATAAGGTAATTAGTTTTAATTTTGGAGAAATACAACTCTAAATTTCATAAACCTTTTTAGTAATTTTATATTTTGAAAAAGCAACTTCATAATATTACGTCGACCTAACCGATTAACCGTCGGCATAATCATGTAATTTAAACTAGTAACCTGTTCCTTTTGAATCATGTTATTGTCAGAGGTTGTGTTACTTGGGAGCATGTATTAGAATTTTATGGAATTCTCGACAATATTGACTATTGTGTAGAATTTGTTAATATTTTTTTACGTGCTGCAGAAAGATCTACGTTTTTATTTCATAGCGAAAAATTGAATTGTCAAAAAATGTACCTGACTCCATACACAGAGCAACTCTAAACGGATGTTTTATATATATAATAACCACCGTAACTGGATCCTTTGTACGGACATACGAACTTACCAGGACTCGATTCCATATTGCATGGAGCAGTCGAATTGCAATGAAAAAATGGTTTACTTTTCAATCGTTTGATTTGAGAGTATTTTTATATATATCATATTTCATATAGTTATTTTTCAATTGTTCAATTTCAAATGTTCTGAATAAAATCTTTAATTTTATACTTATTTTGCGATTTTGAATGATTGAAATTTAGAATTTACAAGTTTGCATTGCTTCCACTCAGAGAAATTTTCTCTTCTGTCAGAAGGATGCTTCTTGACAAAAATTGAATTTCCTCTTGAATTTAAGGTTTAAAACAAAACAGACAAGAGGGCGATGTTTTTGTTTCAAGACAACGTTTTCTCTGAGTGTCAATTCAAAATTCTAAAATTTTTAGTAATTCCAATTTAAAATGTTGTAATCATTTGTACATATAATGAGAGCTATGTATCCCTTGACCTTGCTTCAGATCCTATTTGTTACTTGTTCTATTGATCAGTAAATAATTGTTTTTACAATTAGATACAGTAAAAAAATCCGATAAAATTTATGTAGATTCAACGAACTGAAAATTCACGAACGCCCTTAGGTATGATAGTCTCAACCGAGCCTTGTTCGAAGAAAGGAAAGTTTTTGAGACTATTCGTCGCTCCTTCCCTTGGGAAAATCTTATTTTGCAGAAGAAACTTTCATTCATTGAATTTTACGAAGCGTGGCTGGTGCAACGTTTTCAGTGATACATTTTGCAACCGCGCTGCGTAAGAGAATCGGTTCGACGCTATACGCAGATACGGGGAATATTAAACTTTTTTTTCTTTCTTTAGAATAGTAGACATCGAAGACACCGAGACTGGAGGAGAATGAAAATAGAGAGAAAGTTCGTTCAACTACATTTAAAGTCGGATTATTCCTAAAGATTCACTCAATTCTACGATTGCCTAGAACTGTCTCCTAAAATACTAGTCGTTCCGTACGGAAGGACGGACCGACGGACGCCGAGGATTGAGCAAATTGTTATTGCATGGAGCGCCTGTAATCGCTTTTTTTCATCGTTTTTTGGACATTGAGTTTTTTTCGAAGAAAGATTTCCTTTAATTAATTATTATTAATCAACCACTCTTTACAATAAACTCAAAATATCCATCGATCTCCCGAGCGCGTTCATTTAGTCATGTCAGGTTTTTATCATCAAAATTGGATTCGTTTTTATTTAGACTTGTCAAGTTTTTTTCTTAAACCTCAGTATTTAATTTGACAGAAATCTGATCTTTTAAAGATACTGAAAGACTCCTAAATCCCTTTAGGAAGTTTAAATCAAAACTTCCTCAATGTTTTTTAGGAACCTAAGAATCTTTTCTTTCTGTCTATATTAATTTCCATTAGGCTCCGAGCCTAACACAATTTTATATCTTGCAAATAAATGTGTATTTACCCAAATCAGAGATTTTGTAAATAATTTGTGTTTGATACAAGAAATTCATTAGGTTCAGAGTTTAATGAAATAGAATCGAACCTCGTGAACGCGATCGACGAGGTCTTGGGCTTGGAGTTTCGCTAGTAAAACTACTTACTACTAGCGTAATAGCTAGATCCTCGGAACATCGATAAACTGGTTAAAAACATTGTATATGTACCTATCTACCTATACACAGTATATAGATATAATGTTTGTATATCGTAACCATACTAGTAATATTAATTACATTTATATTTTATACGATTGCAGTAAATATTTATCAATTAATTATTTCTTACGCGTATATCACATCTGATCGTTCAGTCAGTATAGGAAGACCCTCGCTTCGCCTACGCCATTTTACGCGTCACTGCACTTTTAAACGAGAAATTTTTTTCTCGTTTCTAGTTCACCTATACACATCTAGGATTCCTGCTGTTTTGTCGCCTTTACACAACTTTCACTCACCTTTAGTTACTAACATCACGTCGGCTATTAGCTAGAGAGACACTCATTTTTTTTGTCATAAAAACTTGAAATCACCATCGAATATACCAATTTAACACACTTATTATGTACTTACAGTATAAATATAGGAACATTCATTAAATATATCTTCATGTATAATAAAGTTATCCTCGTCATTTCGTCTGCGTCATCGTCATCGTTCGCGAAATTTTATCCATCACTGAAGACGTTTTTCGAAAAAAAATGAAAATATTACATTTTTTTGGATTTCGAATAAAAACTTTCATCCGTTTAGTCTAGGCTGGAATTTATACTACAACTCTTGTTTCAGTTTTTAAATTATTTCAGAATCATTTTTTAGAAACGTTTTCAGTAATAGATTATATTCTTCCTTTATATAATATATATTAGAATTTTTCTTGTATGTGTATATTATCTACATACCACTTATTTGGTGTTGCATAATTAGTTAATCATTCAAAATGCCCATAAATTCCATGTCGCCTGGTTCGTTCGTTTCGCTGCAGATTTTTGCTCTAATTAATTAATCTCTGTTTTAAATAATTCATCGTATTTTCCTTCAGGTACTGATTGTGAAATTTTGTTTTGAGATAACGGGTTTTCGAGTGATTATAAAAGACTATATCTTATTTATCATTTGTATTCTAATTTCGAAAGGATAGCATTCTTACCCCCTATAAATTAATATTTTCTCTTAATAAATATGAGATAAAAAGTTTCAATCGTTGTATTGTTAATCGTTGACAAGTTACGCCATCAAAGGCACATATTTCCAGTTTAGAATAAATATATAGAACTAATTTTATTTGAGAATTAAATTATATTAATCGAAATTATAGTTATATCACATATTTAGTTTCACAGATTCTTGGAGACTGTAAATATAATTCTCTTCTTTATCAAAGGAGGAAGCAATATTTGTAATCTAAATTGAATTGAGCAATCTTCAAATTAATTCCTAAAGTGTCATTGCTCGATAATCTTATTTGAAAGACGATTGGATATCACACAATCCACACATAACAGAATAAATACATGAAATAGGACAATCAATTCATGTGAAGTTTTTGTATTGTAAAACCAAATTATAGAAATATTAATCAATTAATAATATGATTTTAGCAGTGTTGGGGAGTAGTGGATTACAAGTAAATAACATTCTGTAAAATGTACTGCTGAAGCATTCAAATTTGAACAATTTTTTCAATCCCTCACAAGTTCAAAGCATCTGTGTACCCATAACAAATTTGAGTTTAGATAGATGCAAATGTGAAGACCTATGCAATTAAAAACTTTGAATTTCGAAAAATTTTCAATCTAAAAATTTCCAAAGTTGCAAAGTTTTTATTGATGTAGGTTGGACATTCAAATACTTAGATTATAAATCAGTCTAAATTAAAATTTGAAAAATTGGCATGCTTTAAATGGTTTCAGTTTCAATATTTTGGAACTATAATTGTCCAATATTTTTAATTTAAATTAAAAAAGTATTAAAATATAACTTCATCGAATTCTTAAATAAATTCAGCCTTAAAAATTTTTAAATGTAGCTAACTTTAAACTGCTCATATTCTTAAATTTAAAAAATTGAGGTTTCAAGATAATTCTAATTTTCAATTATATTATCATAAGTTTAGGTTCTTTTCAATTCGAGAGCTTTTATTAAATTTGGAAATTTGAAAACCTTTTAAGATTGAATGCCTTGGACTGAAATATTCTTTAAAATGTTGAACTTTAATTGTAAGGTTTTAAAAATAATTGTCAAGCTTTGATTCCTGAATTTCGTCACTCAGGGGAATGGACTTTTTACATTTTCAACTATGAACCATTCCAAATTTAAAAACTAGGCTTATTCCGCTTTCATGTTTTAAATTATAACTTGACTAACACTGATCAGTAAATCTAACTGTAACGAGTTCCCTTTTGTATAACTTGGACAAGACTGCATTTCAATACATTTTAATTACTATTTACCAAACTTTGAAATGTCTTAAAAATTAAAAATATTTCTGGACTTTTCAAATGCTATTCTTGAAATTATTTTGTTTCCGGACAATTAATAAGGTGGTTACATAGAAAGACAAAGTCAATTACCAATTGACAGTTGATTAAAAAAGAAAATGGAAAATAAGCGTTTGTACCTGCGTCGCAATTAACGCAATTGGATTGTCACTTGTTAACAGTAATGTCGAGGGCGGATTTGCTCGTCAGAGAGTACATTCACAAAGGAAAGGATAATATTTTCCACTATGACTTTGTTAAGAGAGTGTTGACTCTCGTGTCGATATACAATCACTCGCAGACCCATCTCTGCTAACAGAATTTTGCTTGAAAACCACTGGCTCGAATAAATCGCCTTTACTCAGTTTGACCAATCGAGACTTTATATACTGGAAAAGCATCTGTTCGAATCTCATCGCTTCAGGTGAAATAATATATTTCTAGCGTCTATGAATCATTCCTTTTTTATCAATCATTTATTGTTAAAAAGTTTAAAAGCACCCGTAATATATCGATCATCAAAATCGGTTTTGTGCGTTTATTTTTGTACTTATGTAGCTCTATTAAAGAAAAAGAGTCAAAAGCGATATTTTATTGGATAGATAATTTCTCTTTCTGTATATTTTATTCAAAATCAATTTTTCTTTTTGATTATATTCTTCACTGTTCTTGGATGAAATTAATTAATTAATTAATTAATCCATCGGGATCCCACTAGAATTCCGAATGAAGTCCTACTAACAATAAAAGTACTAAGTAGTACACAAGTCAATACGAAAGTACGAACTTTTCTTAACATGTTTAAAAATTCCAAATAGGAAAAAAGTCAAAACAAAAGTTGCTGTGCTGCTAGTCCTTAATTCTGAATAATATTCTTCCACAGCAGGATTGTTTTCAAACTATTTTTGGACATAAATTTGGACTTGGAAACATTTTTTTTTTTAAATTAAGAGTTACTTTTTTAGTACTTTTGTCTTTAAAAAGTTTTATTGGAACAGGAAAAATTTAGTCCTATTTTAGTAGCATCTTTTTGGTACATAAGTCCCATGAGCACTTCTAAAAATAAAAACAAACAATAAAATCGAATTTTTTTAGTACCTTTGTCCCTATTTAGACTTTTTAAAATTCTTTCGAAAAGTTGTTACTTTTAGTACTGATTTGTCTCGTAACCACTTCTTTATTGAGTCTTTATTGGAATCCTAATGGGATCTCAATGGGACTTTTTTTCTCGGATACTTTCATTGAAAGAATGTCGCTATTGAAACCCAGTAAACTCACTTTAGTTTTAATCTTGAAATCTCGTCTCGACATGACAGTAAAAAAATAACTGTTTAAATATTTCCATCGGCTAAGAAAAGTTTTATGCATACACATATAATTACTTATGTTTTTTTTTAATTGAAAAAAGTTTCCTTTGCTTTTGTTTTCTTGAAATGAGTCATTTTCTACAATTTTGCTTCAGCAGAAATATTATCAATCCTTGGAAAGTAGATTATTATTCTTCATTCTAAAATTATTATTAATGCATGAGGAATATCCTGTCATAGGTTAAGTGGCAATTCGGATTTAGCTGGAAAAGTCTACCGTCTTTCCTGGACAAAAGAGAAGAACAGAGAAAAGGATGCGGTGCAGCAAGTGACGTTAAGTTGAATTAATGATCGAAACCGTCTGATTCCAGGCGCCAAGGAATCGTGTTGCTCGAGAAGCGATCAAACGACGGACGTTTCGACTTCCTCGTTCGCCGTTTTGTCGCGATTGTTTCGTTGCTTCTTACTTATTATTTTATTTCTTACTAGAGACGACCGACAACGAACAAATCGACGAAAGGAGAATAGAAATAAGAAATTGAACTTTATAACATTTCTTTCACTTTCAGATTCTTTCTTTGCCTCAAACTCAGCAATTTGTGATCTCTTGAGATTTTAATAATTAACAAATTCAATTTATCGATTTAAAATTACCCAAAAAGAATCTTAGAAATTAATAAATACTATTTATATTCTACTTCTTTATCTCTGCCTCTCTGTGCTCGATTCGTCGATTTTCGTTAACGTAGTGGATGTATGTATCCTGCGAAGCGAGGATAAAAATGTTTCTTTACAACCTTAGACCTTAGGACGTTTAATTAGCTTAAGTAGTCTTCCGCAGTGCCAAGTCAGTCTCTGTCGCTTTTTTATGGAGGGAAAGTGGACGAATAGTTTTTCTTTTTCCGCCTCACGTTTTGTGAATTGAATTTGTCACAATTTCTTTGGCACAGCTTTCAACGACTTTGCAAAAAAGAACTGACTGGCATTTCGCGATTGACCTTAATCATAAGGTAGCACCTTCGTGATTCAACTTCGTTTACCGCCTTCTAAACGCGTTGGACTTGGAAGAAATACCGACAATTTTTTGAATAGAAGAACATTTTTTTCATATTAATTTTTAAAATATGGATGAAAGCCAATAGAAGAATCTCACACGTGAAACTCTTTAAATAATTTTGTTAGAGTGTGATCAATTCTTCTCAGATCATGAACAACGTACGAAATTTTTTTGTAGAGAAATATACTTGCTTTATTTCTATTTTAATAACTAAAATAATGGAAAGTCAATTGAAAAGCAAGTACTTCCTGCACCTAGACGAATTGTTAGATTCAGCACTTATAAGATTTTATTATAGATTTATGTA
The DNA here is from genome assembly GCA_011634705.1 of Andricus grossulariae. Lineage (NCBI taxonomy): Eukaryota > Metazoa > Arthropoda > Insecta > Hymenoptera > Cynipidae > Andricus > Andricus grossulariae. The sequence goes on along the minus strand of JAABKJ010007545.1, from coordinate 55,832,764 downwards.
TTCTAGATAGATAGATTCAAGTTATTCTCTGATCAGGTGAAGCATACAATATTTGAATTACATTTTACAAATGAACTTTTATTTAGAATAAATTGAGGTTTGATTTGGTTTATTTAGGATGAACAAAAAGAGAAATACGAAAGAAAAAATGCAAATTACAAAAAATGTCGGCATTCTTTCATTATTGTACACGCATTTGCGGCAAACGTATATTTTACAACGGACAACGATAAAGGAAATTTAGTAAAGGACTGTGTAGACCGTGCAGTAAAGACGTTACTTCCCAACTTTCGACGACAAATCTACAAGATAAGCGAGTTTTGAACCTACACGAATAAGACGAACATAATGAAAACTGAATTCTTTATTGGGAGAGATTCGGGATTCAAAGGCACCGGCACATTTTCCGGAAGTACATCACTTTAACAAAGCGTCTTAGTATTGAAGGAACATGAAACTTGTTTATAAGAAAAACTGCAGAATTAAAAAAATCAGATCCTTTCTAGTTTGAAAGTGAGGTTGAGCAACATTTTTTTAAATAATCAAAACTCTTGACAGAACTCTGAAGAGAAAAAATTAATTTGCAAATCAATATTTTTAATATTAAGATTTTTTTTCAATTTTATAAATTTAAAATACAAATTTTTTAAGAACATGACTGGATAGTCAAGCTTTAGTTGAATATTGTAAAGATTTTAATTGAAAAATATGTAATTAAGAAAGAAATAATGAAACACGAAATATTCAACTTTTTTTATATTATAAGCTACATAGTAATCCAAGTTAGGTTAATTTTCAATTTTCAGAGTTTGGTCACTGGTTTTAATTATTTAAAAAATGTTTGCTTATCTTCGCCAATAATTAATTATGTTTTGAAATACCAGAAGTTTGAAAAACATGAATAGTAATTCTGCTTAACACATTTGCGTTTATTACTATAATCTTAAAACGCTGAGTGGCCTTTAAAGATTATTTCTATTTCTGTTGAGTTTATGCACTTTAAGTTGGAAATACATGATGCAAAGACTTTAGAATTTATCATTTTCTAACTTCGATGTGATTTTAATCAAACTTTAAAGGTACTTTAAAAATTTGGAGTAAGTAAAACTGTACCATACAAATTACCTATATATAATTATGTGTAAAAATTTTCGTATATTTTTACTTGGGTATGCTCTAAATTTTGAATGCCTTAAAATTCCTAAAGTTAGGAATTTAACATGCCCTTCAAATTATCTTCCTTTCAAAAGATGTTCTTTAATATGAAAGCTTCCAGATTTAGTTACTTTAATTATCCTCTTTTTAATAAGAAAATGGAAATTGTAAAATAAATTTGTATTACAGAAAATGCTATTATAGAATTAAATAAAGGATAACTTTTCCATATAAATATTGCAAGATATTTTATCAAAAATAAACTTGTGGCGCGTACTTCCGTTTAGTGCACGCGTCGTGTTTTCTCTGTGACTCGTCCTTTACGTGTAAAATCGCAATCGATCAATTTTGTCCCTAATTTTAAGATCGGATTATTCGTTGGGAGAAACTATGAGTTACACTCGATTATATCATACAGTAGTTACTACGTCTAGGATAGGTATAATAACGTACGTATCACTCTTCGGATATTCGTCACACGAAGAAGTAGACCGATAACAACAACGACAACAAAAAAGAACTAATGGTATTATTATTGCAGGAAGAGGAAATAGAGCTTATAACCATTATCTTGTTTACCGCGTCGTCGCGTTCTTTGGTTTAAATTGATCCTTATCACAAATTATTCTCACTAGCATAATGTACATAGAAATCTTTCTGATGTCTACGTTTAGAGGCCCCTAGCCTTTGCCGCAAGGCTCGAAATTAGGATCGTAGTCCGTATGTGCCTTTTCATCTTTATCTGTTTTATCCTCTTCTCTTTTTTCTTAGTTACTTATTTCGTAATTGACGCATCTTGGTGGGCCGTGGGCTGGATGGATACAATTCTGTTTTTTTTTCTCTTAATATTTTTCTCCGCTACCTCTAAATAGACGCGATCCGCGCTTCAATCGATGGAGAATTACCACCTCGGCTGCAATTATTTCCCTCTCGATTGACTATTTTTGTCGTAAAAGCTCAGAAGTCCAAAGATAAAATCGCAGAATTTCTCGCCGGCTTTGGCAAGGTGGTAACTAAATTATTTCCGAGACTCTGTAGAAGAATTTTTTTCAGATAAACGGTTAATCTGACTCAGCGTATGAATATCTAAGTCAAAAATAATAACTGAGAAAAACTACTAGTCTCCAAACAAAGCAAGCTTAAACATTTTTTGCATTAATTTCCAAAAATTTGGATTATTTTTAATTAAAGGGCTTTAAAATGTCCAGTTCCTTCTGCTGGAAAGCATCAATGTCTCAAAAATTAATCCATCCTACTAAGAGCCTCGAAATCCAACAATCCTATTCACTCCTAATTATTCCATTTATCGATCCACTGAGAATTATCAGATTCGAGCTGGGATGTCTCAACGGAAGCGTTTTCTTCGCGCTGATAACAGGAAAAGCTGGAGCGTTGGAAAGAAATGGAAGGGAGGAAGGAAGGAGGTTGCCGGATTTTTGCCTGGATTAGCGTTGATGGATGTGGGTTGTGAGGTGCTTGGAAAGATAATCAGCCCGAGCGAAACATTTTCCGCACATCTCGCAGTGGTAGGGACGTTCACCGGTGTGAATACGTAGATGTCTGGTGAGATCACTCTTGCCTCCGAATGCCCTCGCGCAGAAAAGGCAAACAAAGGGTCGTTCCCCAGTGTGTTTCCGGACATGAAGTTTCAGGTTTTCCTTTGACCTGACACATTTTCCACAAAACGGACAGGCAAATCGTCGTTCCCTTCTATCGGATTCGTGAGTCCTGGCAACACTGACAGTGGCTTCCATGGGTTCTCTTCGAATCTCATCATCAAGGCCACCATCATCAGGTTCTCCAGGTTCGCTGGCTCCATTGCCTGCGATGGTATCAGTAGTTTCGAGATTCTCCTGAAGACAAGCTGTCTCTGAAACGATTTCTTCCTTACAAGTGTTTTCTGAATTCTCCCCTGACAGGTCCTCCACGTTGACTGGACTGGCATCACTTCCAGTTTCCATTTGGAGAGGTTCTCCAGTGCTGGAGACTTGGTCACTTCTTTCAGCAGCGGATGTTCTTAACGACTCTGGTGTTCTCTGAAGACGCTCAAGTGCGTGATTCAACCTATGTTTCTTAAAGGATTTAAGATACCTGAATTGCATACCGCAGACGTCGCAGGTGAAGAGCTTGTCGGCGGGAAGACGAGCTCGGTGGTTTTGTTCTCGGTGCTTGACGTAGGCGGATCGATAGCGGTAACGCTGTCCACATTGTTCGCAGGTGAAGGGTTTATCGTCTCCAGGAGGACCAGCGTGCTGGAGAACGGCATGCCTTTGGAGAAGAAAAGCTGTGGGGAAAGTTGCGAGGCATACTCCACATCTTCGAGCCAGACCTGCGATTCCGGCAAACCCTCCGGAGAGAAGGGATGATCCGTCACCTCCAGGTCCACCATTTCCTGCGGCTGTTCGCTCCACAAGGGCATTCCAGCCACTCGCATCCAGACCCAGAGCTAGGGAAACCTGAGGAGCAGAAGAGAGATTTTTATTTTTGGTTTTATTTGGTTGCGATCGGCAAAGGATTAATGGAGAATCTTTTGAGTTATTTACCGTTTTTATTTTCCTTTAGGATGAGTATGTTTGAAGGAACTCAAATCTCAGTACTGAAACGTCTGTCATGTTGTTTTATGTATTTTGGGCAAGAGAACTAAGTTGAGCAAGCAAAGATTATAATGTTATCAACTTATTTAAAATTACTTTTTCTAGGTCAATCTTTGGAAAATATGATTATATTATAAAAATTATATCTGAAAGTTGGATTAAAATACTGCGTTGAAAGCTGTGAATGTCGTTGTAGATACAAGATGGCTACTGGATACTTAAGTCTTGGAAAAAAAATTCACGCGCATTCATCAGATTCTACCCCGGCATTCAAAGTTTTAAATTTGGGCCTTCAAAAACTGAAAAACTTGAAATTTTGTCACGTTACGGAATGGGTTAGGTAATTTTGAATTTCAGTCCTTCAAATGTAAATATGGTACACTTTTAAATCGAAAGTTTTGTTTGTATTGAATACGTTTAATTTTAGGGCTTTCAAAATACAATAATATTCCAAAGTAAATCATTCATAATTATATAACGTGAAAGACTGAAAGCAGTAGCCATCCAAATTTTAGATACAGTTTTTATGTCAAAGCCTTCAAATGTAAAAGATATCAGTACTATGCATTCTGAAACTAAAGGTTTTCAAATTTTAATTGTTTTAAATTAAACAATGCTAAATACAAAACGTTCTCAATTTAAAAATGTCGATTAGGGTTGCCCAAAAAACAAAAGTTTCCCATAATAATAACATGGGGAAAAACACATTTTTGTCAATTCCGTCCAAAACGTGAAATTGTACGTAATAAAATAAAGGCAATACTTTCATGGTCTCATGAAAATTCTTCAAGGAATACTAATCAATTAATAATTTTTTACTTCAACCCACTGCGTCCCCTTTATGGTGCCCTAAAAACTAACCCGTGCATGTGGAATAAGGATATTGCGGAATACTGCCCTTCATTATTACTTTTCCTCATTTTTTTCATAGATCCTCATAAATGAATAAATTACAGAGATATTATGTATTTTTTCTTAATTTTTTATTTTTGAAACCATTTTTCGTCATTTTAACAATTTCATTTCCATAGACAGAATATCGCGAATTAAGGGTATTTTATTGAAGCTATGGAGTATTTAATGAACTTGGAGAGTGCATATTTTTATTTAAATTGTTTTTGCATTGTTTCAATAGCTTCTTTTTGTTTCAATCCAACGTTTCAACGGAAAAGCTAGAAAATCGTACTTTCATGCTAGTTTTTTAAAAAGTTTCAAAATTTTAGACTATATCTTACTTTCTCTAAGTTACTTCTTATTGTTTAATAAAATTTTATTCAAACGATTTATGAATTTAAAGAGTAAATTTTATGATTTTGGTTGTCTGTTTGTTGTTTAAACAATTTACAATTGTTTAATTCCAACTATTTATAAGAAAAAGCTAGATAAGTATTTTGTTGTTGCCATTTTTGAATAAGTTCCATTAAATTCTTATAATTCTTAGATTTTTTAATCTACAGTTGATTGTTGAAATAATTTGTATTTGCTTGAAAAAATTATCATCTTATCATATCATAAATTGATGGTATTTTCTGAACCATATAGCCTGATTAATGTGAACAACTATTTGTGAACATATATTCGTTATTTTTAATTGTTCTCATTAATTTGTTTAAACAAGAAATAGACAACTAAAATGCAGAATTATTCACTCTTGACATTCACACGTTAGGCCAAAACAATAAGAAAATCCCATTGAGTCGCGATTTTATAAGATAATAAATGGTTTAAACCAACACAAATTATTTAAGCAATAAGAAGAAACCCAGAAAAATTAAGATTTAGGGTAACGTTTTGAAACTTGTTAAAAACTAGCAAGAAAGTACGACTTTCAAGTCTTCTCCGTTAAAAAGTTGGATTTAAATGAAAGCTTATTATTTAAACGATAAAAAATAATTGAAATAAAAATATAAACTCTTCAAGTTCATTAAATACACCAAAGCATTAATAAAGTACCTTTAATTCGCGATACCCTATTTTAAACGATTGAAAATTAATTTTAAAAGTACAGGAAGTCTCGTAATTTAATCAATTATGAGGATGTATGAACAAACATCAGAAAAAAGTCGTAATTGAGGGAAATATTCCGCAAAATTCTCATTGAACTTGCATGGGATAGTTCTTGTGGCACCATGAAACGGGCCCAGGGGTTTTGAAATAAAAAATTAATCATAGATCAGTATTCCGTGAGGATTTTTCATGAGATCATGAAAGTATTGGCTATACAATTTATCACAAATTTTCACGTTTTGGAAAGAATTTACTAAAATGTGTCTTTCCCCATGTTATTCTTATGGGAAACTTTAGGGGGGTTGGTGGGCCCTCTAGATTTAAAAAAAACGCGTGTTTACTTTTTTGGCAACTCACCATAATAAGGGTTACTGCAAAAAATTTCGAAACTTTTCTTTTTGGGCCACCCTAATGTCAATTCTGAAGCGCTGAATATCAAACTAGAAATATTCAAGATTTCGTAATTGAAAAGTGAGGATCTATAAAACCTGCAATATTTAATCACTGAAATTGCTGAATTATATAATTATTTCAAAAAATTTCTTTGGACATGTAGATATATTCTGTACTTTAAAACCCTATTGAAACATGGATCGCTTTTGGAGGTGAAGTTTACTGCAAATAATTAAATATGTTTATATTTAGATAGTTAATTCATAAAAATAATTTAAAGTGTAGGTGTTTCAAAAATATAAAATAACTAAGAAAGTATCAGTCTATAACATTTTTCTAACATTCTGACAATATCTTCCATATCAAGAAGTTAGCGGAAACTTTGTTGAAACAAAAGGAATGAATAGTGAATGAATAGATTATGAATACAGTCAAATTAACACAAACTCGCTCAGAGAAAAAGTTGGCTTGAAACAAAAACATCGTCCTCTTGCCTGTTTTGTTTTGAACGACGTGAATATATTTTTTACACAATAATTATTTAGCTGCAAGATTAAGTGAAGTCAGTCACATAAGGAAAATTTCTACTGCAGAAGGATACCTGTCGAGACAAATAAAAATCCTCTCAACCTTAAATTGAAGAGGAAATTCCATTCACGTCAAGAAAGATGCTTTTGTCACAAGAGGACATTTCTCTGAAAGCAGTTTGCAGTTTTATTTCACAAATTGTTAATTTACAACTATGATATGCATTCGTTCTTCTAAGAACAGAAAAAAATGGTCTTACTTCAAATTAAGTATAGTAGTACCCATATATCGAAGAAAGCGCGTATCGTGCATGTGAGTTAAGAAACGAGTATATATAAGAGTACATAGTACATTTACTTAAAGAAAAAACCTTCATATATGTATAAAAAAATGTAATTTTGATCCAACAGTAAAAAAACTTGATTTTTCCATCGTTACAAAATTAATAATAACACAATCGATTTTTAAAGTTATGTGCGAGTCAATAATACGAATTAAAATAATCATTAACGTTTTTTTCTTTTCTTTTTCCCCATTGCGTTCCTATGGACACGCAAAGATACGTGCCTTCTCGAAAAATTAATTTACAATTCAAGTGGTTACAAGTACTTTTGGGACGAGTTCTAGAGCGTTTTAGACAATGTGTGTAAATTTCGAGTATCACTTAGTGCATTCTGGAGGAAATATGATTGCGTCGAATTAATATTTTAGTTTTTTCTGTGGGTTCGCGATTCTAAAATATTCAGAAATCCGTGGGAACAAGTGCGGCTGTAAAATAGCTATATCTCTTATAAGATATACATTGAAGGATCGATCTTTTCTTGGAATATTGATATTTTTTAGAAATATCAAATTTTGAAGTCCTGGAAAAACACTAGTAACTGTTTTAGTTATAAAAAAATAGTACATAAAAACACACTCGTTACCACGTGATCTCATTTCCCTCCGCAAAAAGGTTTATCAAAATTTTCACGTAGACACAATACTTCATTCTTTCATCAAAATTCCCTGTTATAGGTATATTCTTCGTTGGGTTTGAATTCGATTATTAGTGCAAGACAATGCCAAAGTTGGTTACCGTGACGATAATTTCGATTAATTATTTATAGTTGCGAAAAAATGAAGTGTCTTGCACATAATCCACTTTTTGTTTCACTTGAAAAATGAGACCGACTTAATGATGAAATATATGTCTAAGAAAAAAAATGAGCAACTGATTTCAGAGAGCAATTGTAATAATATTCTCGGAGAATAATGATGACACCATTGTAAGGTTATTGTTTTTTTATCGATAGGTACCTATGATAAGAATAGTAACAATAATGATGATGACCATAATAATGATGAGCATAATAATGATGAGCGTAACCATAATGACAATAGGAGAGTATACACATACATGTATTTTCGACCATATTCTGCAAAAGAAAATTTTAAAAAGACTGGTTGGCACAAAACGAAATGAGTAGGTTTATTATCGACGGGTGCGTGCGTGCTTCCCGTGGATCATAAATCGCCTGGTAGTACTCGGTATGAAAAATATTCCGTTGGTAACATCGTTTAAAAAAGTTATTGCATCTGGGTATCCTATGTTGTATAGGTACGCTTTATCATTTATATTGTACAAATATTGTTGTAAGATTCGGTACAAACGTTACTGTAGAAAAACATAACAATTCGTAGGTTTTGTCATTATCGTTTTACATACGGAAAAGCTTATTATTCTATTTATAATTGTCCGCAAGTGTACTATATGTGCAATAATGTGTATTTGCATCTGTGCATATGTTTCAATATGCGAAAACACACAATTCTCAGGAATCGCGCAGAAAACTCGAGACAGGGAAACTTGGTGCTATAGCATTATGGTTTATAAAGAAATAATAATTTTACATATAGAAATGATCTAATTATAAAGAAATGCCGGTGAAAAAGATTTTTAAATACAGTATTGAAAGGACAATTGTTGAAAGTCTACACATTGGACCTAATGCTATTGTGAAACAAAATCGCTTTTATTTGGACGTAAATTAAGCCAGCCAAAAAATTATGTAAAAAAATTAATTTTATTTTTTTAAGATACACCGAAAATTATTGTCTAAATTAATTCTAGATGTAATTAATTTAGAAAATCTGCATAAAAACGAATTCATACACAGTTGGTATGATTAAAAACATAAAATCTCGATACTGCAGCCAACTATTCGTTGGCTACCTTTTAACACTAACATTAATTAATTGTGTATTCATAGAAATTTGTTACAGAATTAATGCAACTACATAACAAATACATCGTGAAATGGAATTTAAAATTTGCAGATTAAAATTCAGCGTACTACGAAGTTAATTGCAGCCTAAAAAGCAGTCTGAAACCTTTACCAAATTATATATATAAAAAAATAAGGTTAACAGCCACCGCAGGGTACCACTGGGAGCAACTGCCATCTAAAAATGATACCGGCTCCCAGTAGGACCGCGGTAAATCTCACTCATGGCCACACATCACGACCGTGAGATGGGTGGTCACAGGACACGACGAAATCACAACGACAGGCCGGCGAAACCCTCGTGTGCTTTGAGGACACGAAGCGACCCTAAGATCACGATTACTGGGATGTTTATCCAATTAGGGGTCGTGCACATAAGACGACACACGTTTTTCTTTTTTTTTTGTCTTTGTATCCTCTTGTTTTTCAGGCAATTTTATTCTCGTCTTCATTTAAATAAAGAAAAAACGTGTGACGTAACATGTGCACGACCCCTTATTAAATTTTGTATTGCAAAGAATTCAAAGCATTCAAAAGAATTCGAAGAATTAAAAAGAACTCGAAGAATTCAAGGAATTCAAAAGAATCAAAATGATTCAAAAGAATTCAAGAAATTCAAAAGAATTCAAAGAATACAAAAGAATTCTAGGAATTCAAAAGAATTCTAAGAATTCGAAAGAATTCTAGGAATTCAATGGAATTCAAGAAATTCAAAGAATTTATAAGAATTCTAAAGAATTCTTATTTTTCTTATCGTAATTTTAAGTAAGGTAAGTGTCCCAGTAATCGTAAAGGTCCCAATAATGGTGTAGTTCACAATAATCGTTTAACTTGGATAATGTATTGTTAAAAAATCTGATGAAAGTAACATTTAGAAGAAATAAATAACATTTATTTTTAGCATTTCATAGTAGGAGATGGAATTTTCATTGATTCAAAGTGGACAGAAAAGAAAAAAATTGGTGTCACCATTACTTGTACTAAGTTAACGATTACTGGGATGTTTACCCAATAAGGGGTCGTTCACATAAGACGACACACCTTTTTCTTTTTTTTTTGTATTTGTATCCTCTTGGCTCTGAGGCAATTTTATTTTCGTCTTTATTTACACAAAATAAAAACGTGAGAAGTAGCATGTGCACGGTCCCTTATTATTTTTTTAATGCAAAGAATTCGAAGCATTGAGAAGAATTCAAGGAATTCAAAAGAATTCGAAGAATTCAAAAGAAGTGGGAGCATTCAAGGAATTCAAAAGAATTAAAATGACTCAAAATAATTCAAGGAATTCACAAGAATTCAAGGAATTCAAAAGTATTCATAAAATGGCAAGAAATTCAAAAGAATTCTAGGAATTCAAGAGAATTTAATTAATTCAAAGAATTTATAAGAATTCTGAAGAATTCTTATTGTTATTATCGTAATTTTAAGTAAGGTAAGTGTCCCAGTAATCATGAAGTTTCCAATAATGGTGTTGGTCTCAATAATTGTAACATTTAGAAGAAGAAAATAACATTTATTTTAAGCATTTTATATTATGAAATCGAATTCCAATTAATTCAAAATGGAAATTAAAAAATAAAATTATCTTCACCATTTTTGGTACCAAGATTACGATTACTGGGATGCTTACCCAATTACTTAATTTTTTAATGCAAAGAATTCAAAGCATTCAAATGAATTCATAAGAATTCAAAGAATTCAAACTTATTTAAGGAATACAAAAGTATTTGAACTCAAGTAATACTTAATTTTTTAATTCGAAGGATTGAAAAAAAAATTCAAAAGAATTCAAAGAATTGAAAATAATTCAAAAGAATTCACAGAGTTTAAAAGAATTCAAAAGAATTTAAAGAATTCGGGAGAATTCTAAGAATTCCAGAAATTCGAAGAATGCAAAAAATTCAAAAGTATTCAAAGAATTCAGAAGTCTTCAAAGACTCCAGAAGTATTCGAAGAATTGAAATCAATTTTTAATTTTAGTTCGTTAGTTTTAATCTTGAGTAATACTTAATTTTTGAATTCGAAGAATAAAAAAAAAATTTTATTCAAAAGAATTCCAAGCGTTAAAAATAATTCAAAGCATTCATCAAAGAGTTCAAAAGAATTCAGAAGAATGCAAAGAATTAAGAAGAATTCAAAAATCTTCAAAGAATTCGAAAGATATCAAAGATTTCAAAAGAATTCTAAAGAATTCACATAAGAATTTAAAGAATTCTGGAGAATCCAAAAAATTCAAAGGATTGCAGAAGAAGTCGAAGAATTCAAAGAATTTAACAGACTTCTAAGGATCTAAAAGTATTGAAAGAATTGATATTAATTTTTAATTTTAGGCCGTTAGTTTTAATCTTGAGTAATACTTAATTTTTGAATTCAAAGAATTGGAAAAAAAATTAGAAAGTCAAAAGAATTCCAAGAGTTAAAAAGAATTCAAAAGAATTCACACAATTCAAAAGATTTTACAGAAATCAGAAGAATTCGAAGAATTAAAAAAATTCAAAGGATTTCAGAAAAATTGAAAATAATTCCAATAATTCGAAGAATGCCAAAGATTCAAATAATCAACCTGAGTTTTTGGAAATTTTAAGGTGGCAGCACATGTCTGTTAATATTTTTATATTCTGGCATGTAGTCACATTACAAAATTCTAGCGTCGTTACTGACTCAGTTTGTGCGAAACCGGCAGGGCGCTTCTTCCGGAAAATACAAAGAATGAACCTAAGGTTTTGTAAATTAGAAGGTGGCAGCAGATGTCTAGGAATATTTTTATATTCTGATATGTGATCACATTACAAAATTCTAGCGTCGTTACCGACTCAGTTTGTGCGAAACCGGCAGGGCGCTTCTCCCGGTAACAGCAACTGCGACGTGACGCCCGCATCTTTTCGTCAAGTGGCTTTCTCCTACCAGGATCCTCTCTTTCTATCTCCACACGTTAGAAAAATAGGCCCGTTCCATTTTCGACACGGTATCAGAGTCCCACTGTAGCCGCCATATTTAAATCATTTGTAATACAAGAGCTTCGAGGTGAACACTGCAAATATTAAAAAAATATATATTTAGAAATAATATAGCAACTTCAATTGGCCAGACAGACCTGCCCCATAATATTACCTGTCATTTAGAAAAAAAATTATCACGATATTTCAATTTTCATCTTTTTAAATTGGCGGAAAAAAATAACATGGGATGGTCGTTAATACGTGACGTCATAATGTACTAGATGCCCTCAAACTGCTTGGAAAATTGCACCCAATAGAATCGAATAACAATAAGCAATCACAGCCTTGAAACCTATTAATTAATAACAAATGATCCTGGAATACAGATGAATGGTAGCGTGAGTGTGAGGATACTATGTACTGTGTTATTATGGGATACCTTAGCAAGGTTACCTCGGGGGTTCTACTCCTTTTTTTCAGGCAGTAGCTACTTTTTTTCAATGAGTAAACCCTTCAGCTATGGTATCCCGCTGTGTCCTCACACCCACAATCATTCATCGGTCTTCCAGGTTTATTTGTTATTAATTAATAGTTTTCAAGATTGTCATTCCTAATTATTATTCGATTGCATTTGTTGAAATTTTGTAAGCAGTTTAAGCCGAAATACAACTCTCTACTACGTATATTACGAGAGATAGCATAGTCATGTACAAATTCATTTTACGTTAATTGTTATTTATATATTTCAGTTTTGTTTTCACGTATGTGTAGTCAAAATACGAATGCATTTATATGATTTTTTCAAATTTTTCACACTGTTCAGTTCAAAGATGTCGCCATCGAAAGTCAAGCAAGGACAGAGTGAAGCGAAAAACCCACGGTTTTCATTTTCTCGCTATGGATATTTTCCAAACGAATTTTTGTACATAAACAAGTGAGGACTTGCTTTAAGCGCAATAAAGTAAGCTTTATCATGGTATAAACTATGCTTTTGTGCGATTTTTTTCTTACGAGTAAATTACCAAAATGTGCAGCTGTTTTGGAGGGGCCTTCGTATCGTGAACGGATAGTAGTTAGAATCAGTCGCGAGAAGGGCGCCTTTCAGAAAGGTTACGTGTCAAGCTTGATTGAAGAAATATTTATAGTAAAGTGAGTTCTAAATCAAATACAATCACCTTTTATTTATGACTTAAAAGATTTAGCAGTAGAAGAAATTGATGGACTTTTTACGAGCAAGAATTGACAGGTGTAAAAAATAAAGATATAACTGTTGAAGAATTTCAGATTTAAACCATATTACAGACTAAAGGCAAGGGAAGCAGCAAGCAATTTCTTGTCAAGTGGATAGGTTATTCTGACAAATTTAATTCGTAGATTCCAGTTTCAAATTTAAAAACATTGCAAAAATTAATGCTGATCAATTTTAACTTTTTTTACCAAGCAATAGTAGTATGCAATATTTTCCCGAGAATAGCACTTGAATAGCACATGTGAGATACGATGATTCATTTGAAAATCGTATCGTCCTAATGAACAGTGGGACTACAGGATATGAATACCCACAATATGATGGTAATAGTAAAAATAGAAAATCCATTGAGAAAGGTATTGATCTTCTTCACAAATATAACGTGCCTATTAGTATGAGAAAAGATAAAATGACTAATGAAAATATGGGAGATAAGTTAGTAGATGCAATAGATTGTATTGCCCTAAGAAAAAAGCAAATGATGAAAAAATGTCTCTTGTTTGGAAAAACCCCTTGGTAATTTCTTTCAAGCGGGTCTTTATGCCAATACTGTGTCTCTTTTCAATAATCTAAACAGTCTTTCAGAAGTGAATCAGCATATTAAATTTAAATATGACAAACTCAAAAGCAGTTACGTAAGTATACAAAATAGTTTGAAGAATTATGTGTGAAAAATTAGTTGTCTTCCGGATAAATTATTCGTTTACTTTAATATTTGTGAACTTCGCGTTACTAGTGATGTAAAAGCGCCACTTTTACGTACCGTTTCTGTAGATACAAGAGATTACTCTTTTGGTACATCACCCAACTACGTACCACTTCTTCACATGGGATTTTCTATCATTGAAATTCATATAAGAGACCACGCTGGTTTGCCAATACCATTTGAGTATGGTACGATGATAGCTACACTTCACTTTAAACGTATTGACTAGATAGAGATAGAAAAGAAAAAAAATAATGAGTCTTTACGACGAATATTATGCCTCACAAGTAGGTGGAGTAGTAGGGGAGAAATTCCCCAGATTTATATTGGTGCACCATGTAAAAAAGGTCATGGTATTAGAGGCTTTCTCGGAGGTCTCTTTCAGCGTGTTTTCCTTTTTTTGACTAGAGGAGCTCGTGTAGTCGTAAAAGAAGCTCCTAGGGCTGGAATGAATGTTATATATGATTTGGATGCTAATATTCCACTTAAAAACTCATTTAAGAATCGTTTTAGAGAATCTGGTCAGAATTTGAAACGACGTGATATTGACAAAATGGAGAATATTATGAACGTTTCTGGTTATAAGAAGTTTAGGAAGAAGCTAATGGTTCAGTCGCTTTCTAATCGTGGTGCAGTTGAGGTCGTGAGTCGAAATCCTATTAAAAATAGAAAAAAGAAAACCTACAAAAAAATAAAGATAAGAGGTACGGTGAAAAGAATGAAAGCTACAAAGAATAAAAGAAAAACAAAAACTACAAAAAAGTGTGCAAAGCATAAAACTCTGAAAAATCCTATTGATGATATATTGGGAAATTAATAGTGTATAAAATACGCATCCGAGAAAAATAAAATATTTTTTAAAATGTCGTTTCTACATCATCATTCTTGTGAGTGCCTAAAGTCTGAGTCAGATCTATTTTCGATACCTCCTGCACAAACCTCGATAGGAAGCCCTCAATGGGTGCACTATAAACCTGTTTCACCCCTCACCGCTGACTCGCCTATAGAATTTGTCGTTCCTGGTAATGATGATGAATACATTGATTTGCCTCACACAATGCTAAGTCTTAGGGTGAAATTAATAATACTCCCTAGGGTTGTTGCAAATGCCGCACAGTTGGATACAGTTCGTCCTGTAAACAATCTACTGCATTCCTTATTGAATCAAGTGGATGTCTATTTCAAGCCAAAAGTAGTATCTCCACCCAGTAATTCTGATGCTTGTCGGGCATACATTGAAACTCTGCTTAACTATGGTCCTGCAGCTGAAAATAGTCATCTGACTACCTTTCTTTGGTATAATAACAAACCTGGAATTATGGATGATTTTGATAATAATGAGGGAGTAAAATCCCGCCAAAAGTATTGATGTGTTGGTAAATCTATTGATCTTATTGGGCATGTGTACTGTGACGTTTTCAACCATGACAAGTTTCTTGTCAATGGTGTAGAATTGAGGCTTCGTCTAGTACGCTCAAAAGATTTATTCTGTCTCATGG
This sequence comes from Andricus grossulariae, assembly GCA_011634705.1. Classification (NCBI taxonomy): domain Eukaryota; kingdom Metazoa; phylum Arthropoda; class Insecta; order Hymenoptera; family Cynipidae; genus Andricus; species Andricus grossulariae. The sequence goes on along the minus strand of JAABKJ010007545.1, from coordinate 55,817,427 downwards.
CTAGCACGAATGGCTGTAGTATAAATATTGAGGAGGCCTCACTAGTTGTACGACGAGCAAAGATTAGTCCAGGTATTCTACTAGAACATGCAAAAGCTCTGTCTCATACCACTACAAAATACCCTATTACACGTGTCGAGTTAAAAGCTCGGACTCTACACTCGGGCGTTCACGCTGCAACGCTTGATAATGTTATTCGCGGTCAAAGTCAAAAAAGAATAATAATTGGTTCTGTGGACAATGCTGCATTCGATGGAAATGGAAACAAAAATCCTTTTTGTCCGACCCCTCTTGAAAACGCGCCATCGCTTGCACGTGAAGCAGGCGTAATGTGGCCGCTTCCAGCCCAGTAACGCTCGCACATGCGCACTCCGCAGCCGGGCCGACATAAAACTTTACGCCCGCTACATGCAACTTTACGCCCGTTACACATACACTGAACCCTGCAAGTGAGAACGTGGAGGAATTGATATTTTTATTTGAAAAAATTGTATTCCTATACCCGACAGTTTCCCTTCTGCAAAGTACGCTATTTCTTCATTTCACCTGTAATATGAAATTGTGAAGTACATCAAACATCCTCTATCTGCTTCACATGCTTGTTTTCAAGGAAGGGGACAAAAAGTATGGTGTGTATCAAGGGCGTAAAGCTATTTTGCCTTGTGTGACTGCCGCCCTCGCTTCGCTCGGGCAGCAAATTCACACTCGTCAAAATAGCCTTCTTTACACCCTCGATACACAATATACTATTTCAGGCGAGCAAGAAAAACCTTTTAACCCATATTATTATTTGAGGGGATACATAATTTTAAATAGAAAATAAAAATTTCGAATATCTATTTTTGTTTTAAGTTTATTTGTTCATTTGTTTTTAAGGTTTTATAAATATAATTTTCCTAAGATTCTTGATGAAATTGAAAAAGCGATTTTAAGATTTCAGATAAGTTGAAAAAGTATAATTTTTTATTTTACAAGATTTTACACAATCTTAGGAAAAATTCGAGTCAACTTATAAGATATTTAGGACTTTTAGAAGTTTGGAAGAAATACAAAATTTTCGTAGAAAAAATATTTGATCAATTTTCGGAAATCTTTCAAAGGTTTAAAATATTTGTAATCTCTTCAAAACTTCTTAAATTCCTAAATATCTTTTAAACTAACTCGAATTATTCTTAAAATTTTTTAAAATCTTCCAAAATAAAAAAAATTTCCTTTCAATCTTCCAGATTTCTTTGACATTTGTATGAATCTTTTGAAATCTTTCGATATCTTTTTAAATTTTCTTTAAAAATTAAGTTTTCCAAATAAAAAGTCATTAAAAAATTTTCCAGGAATCGTAAGAAAAATATTTGATTTTCTTGAAGCCTTTCTTAAAAAACTTCGAAATTTTTTTTCGAAATCTTTAAAAATTTACATTTTGTTTTACATTTTTGAAAATATTTTTAAATTTCAAATTATTTTTTGTAATCATATCCAAAAATTTTAAACCTTCTAAATATATTGTAAAATTATTTGAATTTTCCCACAAATTTTCTTAAAATTCTAAGAAATTAAAATAATGCCTTTAAATCATTCAGATTCTGTTTGGAAAATTTTGCAAATCTTTTGAAATGTTTTAAAATCTTTTTAAATATTCTCTTAAAATTAATTTTTCAAAAATAGAAAATCCCAAATCACTTTTTCCATTAATTTTAAGAAAAAAACTTTATTATCGTGAAATCTTTCAAACCCTTAAGAAAGTTCAGAATTTTATTTCGAAATATTGAAAAATGTACATTTTGTTTCAATTTTTTGGAAATCTTTTCAAGTTTTAAATTAATTTGGAATCTTAATAAAACTTCTAAATATCTCTTCAACTTATCGAACATTTTATAAAACTTTGCAATCTTACTATATTGAACAAATTTTGTTTTAATATCGTCCACATTCTTCTTTGAAATTTTAGGAAATAATTTGAAATCTTTTTCAATATTATCTCAAATTTTATTTTTTTAAATAAAAAATCTGTTTCAATTTTCACAGGAACTTTGAGAAATCTTCAAAAATTTACATTTTGTTTTACATTTCTTGAAATCTTCTCAAGATTAAAATTAATTTCGAATATTCTAAAAACTACTAAACCTTATAAATACGAGTATCTTTTATAATAATTCAGTTCTCATAATCTTTTAAAATAAAACCTAAATCATTAAAAAAATTCCAGAAATTGTATTGTCGGTACCGGTAAAGTATTTGTCCATAATTTCATTTTTCTCATCTCTTTAAAAGTATGAAAACGTTTCCAAATTATAGTGTTGTAGCACAATACTAAGACCAATATTAAAAAATCATTTAATCATGAAATAAACTTACTTATTTGGAAATTCTGATTTACAAAATTGATGCTGCAGAAAATTTTTAATTTTTATTAACAGATAAACAAACTGAAAATAGCCAAGGCCAAAGTAATATATTTAAATCTTTTAATTTCCAGGGGCGAATTCTCGTACGCAAAGTTAAAAGCAAAACGAGCGAACCGTCCTGGTACTTATATTTTGCGAGAAAGCGAGACAAAGTATAACGTTATTTACCTCGACGTTTGTGGACCAGATGGAAAGCCCAGAACTCATAGAATAGACCAGATGGGCCCAACTGACTTCATATTGTCAGAAACAATTAATAGGTTTACGTCTATGGCTCATTTGATAAAATCCCACCAAGATCCGGACGGTCAATTGTATTTAGGGGAATGTCTGCCAGCTTCCGAAAGTGGTAAGTTAAACCATTATTAGCAACTGAACTCAACGTCTACATTTCTTTTAATACTTCTGTTATTTGCAACCTAATTTTGGCAGATAAATCGCAGTTATTACTTTGCGCTAAAGAAAATGTAGAGTCGGACGTGATCGCCGACCATGAATTGATCTCAGATTTGTTGAACAGAAGACCTGCAGTGATTCTACATTCGGAAATAAATGTGTATAAGGCTCAACCTTTTCCCAAGAGTAGAGAAGTTTCTGATGATGAGATTATTGCAGGATATTCGCCGCCGACTACGGTTTATAGAGCTTTGTGGCGAATTGAAAAAGGGAAGAAAGTAGAAGTGGCTATAAAGCTACTTAAACAAGAAGATCTCTCTAAAGAGTTTACAAAATTATCGACACACTGGGGTCAGTTAAAGTCTAAAGAATTCGTCAGGTGAGAAAAGAATTTGACGAGGGATTGATCACTCGACTTCTGAGTGTACGTATGATTTCAAAAATATTTCAATGATTCAGCAAAGACTTCAATGATCTCACAAAGATTTCAAAGATTTGCAACGGTTTTACAAAGATTTCACACAGGCTTGTACACCAGATTTCATGTGTGATCAACCCCTCGAAATTTAATAAAGAGAAATAATTTCTAATAGCCTCAGTCGGCACTATTAATAATAATAAAGTATATCCCAGTTTAATTTATTTTTTAAATCCTTTGTTATTAGAGCCTTTGGAGTGACCTTCGAACCGATGCAGGGAATGATACAAGAATTTGTAAATTTGGGACCTCTGGATGCATATTTGCGACGCGAGGCTCAAACTGTTAAAACTGTAGATTTGGTAGAAGCTGCAACTAGTCTTGCCAATGCTGTTTTCCACCTGGTAAGTTAAAAATGATATAAGACATCAATATTCATCCGCGGACATTTTATTAAGGATGTCTAGCGACTCGGGAAGTTCGGAAATTTTGCCGGGAATTCGTAAGCAAATCCGGGAGATCTGAGTTCATAAATTTAAATTAACCATTTTTATTTTCTGCCTAAGATTAGTAATGGCAATAATAGATTAATTTGTTATTTATAAACACTGTATTCGGGAAAAAATTATTTTTTATTTTTTGTAGTAAATTTCCGGTCGTATTATAGTCCTGAGTTTTTACAGGGGTCCGATGAAATGGAAGAAAAAAATTCCCTGCCATTTCCTGGTTTATTCCTGGATCACAATAAATTTTTCACGGTAATTGAAATTTAAAAAATTCGAACTCTTCAAGATTACAATTTTTAATTTAAACGCTTAATAATTTACACGTATACAATGAAAGCTCTGAGAGCAATCCCATGACAAATCGTCTGAAGAATTTCATCTATTGTTATTAATTTTGATAAAACTTCTAGTATTTGCTCGCTTATGCGTTGAAAGAAAAACACTAAAATAAGTTTTGAAAAATTCAAAATACTTAGGAGATATTCAACATTCAAAATTTTGATCCTTTCATAAATTTGTTGATTTCAATTATATTGAGACTCATTTTTTTGATTATCCATAAATTCACTTACTCAAACCAATAAAATTTCTTTGCATCAAATGATCTTTTATTTGAATGTACATTTTTATTTAATTCAAAGAAATTTTGTTTGACCAGAGAATCTTTTTTTTCGAGTGACTAGTCGATTACTATTCCAGAGTTCCAAAATTTCATGATTTTATTCCATTCTCAAGGGAGCAAATTATTGCAAACATTTTTTCGTATGCGGATGAAAGTCCAAACCCAATTAAAGTAATAAGGCTTTAAGCTCGCCTCTTGCAGTCTGATATCTTTTATTTATCGTCTAGGCGTACGTTTTTAATAATTTCTCGAAAACTAAAGAAGATCCCATTTTTATATTAACTGTGCTCTTAGAGGACATTGTAAGCTATCTATAAAAAATTTTCCTTCAATCAAAAATGGTTTTCTTTTAAAAATTAAATTAAATTTTTTTAAATATAAAAAATATTAAATTAAATTGTTTTTTTTTTTTAAAAATTATTTTTTTAACTTCGTCTTATTATGAATAATTGAACAAATATTTCTCAATATCATTAAAATCAGCAAGGTTATGAAAGTTTAAAAAAGGACTACGATTTGCAATTTTGAATATTTCCCAAATTTACTGAAGTTTTCAAAAATTATTTTAGTGATTTTTTTTCTTTCAACACCTAAGAGAACGGATACTAGAAGTTTCATCAAAATTACAAACCAAAGATGAAATTTTTTAGATGATTTTTCACGGAATTGCTCCCCAACATTATGAACGCTTTTAAATTAAATACACTTAAACTACAAAATTTGAAATGTATACTTTTATAAATTGAACATTTAAAAGATTTCTTATCAAATCATATAAATCCACGTTACCATTTTCAGTGCTATAAATTGGAGAATGAATCAGTAACTTTCCAAATGTTGAAAATGGTATTATTTTGAAGCAATTTTAAGTTAGAAATACAGTAAACTTCCTTTTATTTTAAGGTCCTTGAAACGTACCCGACCAATTATTTTAAAGCTGGACGGCCCCCACCTCTACCGCGATTCGGCAGTTTATTTTTATAAACGATGTTCATTGGCTGCCCCGTTCTTGTATCGAGGCACCGCCTGTACGCAAGTTTTTCAACCGAAAAGCGCGGGTAGATTTGAAATCAATAATAAATGCTATCAATAATAATACAAATAAATACACCCGACATTCCTATTCTTATTAATTAATTAATTAATTCTTATTAAATCATATAAATCCACGTTACCATTTTCAGTGCTCTAAATTGAAGAATGATTCAGTAACTGTCTAAATCTTGAAAATGGTATTATTTTGAAGCAATTTTAAGTTAGAAATACAGTAAACTTCCTTTTATTTTAAGGCACATGTAGTTTCTCAGCTCAAGGGGTGAGAGACGGTTGCGACTCTCGCCTCGGAAGGGTTGCCATGTGCGAGTACTCAGTCGAGTATATTGCGCAATATTATGGAAACGGTTCAGGAGAGTGAATATCCGGCTTATTGCGCAGTTGAAAAAGTCGCGGTCCGTTAGTTCGTTCTATACGAAATGTGAGGTGGGAGTACCGGGTTCTGATCAAATCGATGTAATTTACTTTTACATTTAGCATATTTTCTCGAAAACGTCGTGAGACGTATTCCCATGGCGTCGTGAACAAATACTGAATTTATAGCAACGAGGGCGCTCTTCGGGCCACTTTTTTTTTATTAATCAGCCAGTGACGTGGAGGAGAGTGTACAGGGACCGTGGTGGGGGATGTCAAAACTGCGCAACTTAAAATAAGTGCGTTTAGGGGGGTTAAACTAAGTGAACTTTAAAATAAGCGATCTTTAAAATAAACAGAAGTTTACTGTATTACAAATTGAACGATTTTAAATTTCGTTTAAAACTAAACACTTTTTAAATTAGAAGGTAAATTATTTTTATTTGTTTGAAATCAATAATTTTTCAATTGTTATTTATACATCAATGTTCAAAAGTTTCACTTAAAAATTAAGAATTCAACAAAATTTAACAATTAAAATTTTAACGTTCAAAGTTTTAATTTAGCACTCTGAAATTTTAACGATTCAAGGTTTTCTGTTTAAAACAATTTAGTGTCAAATTTTTTGTCTTCGCACATTTGATTTCTGATTGGTCATTTTAAATAAACAGTTAAATATTTTTCAATATTGAAAAAATGTCCTTTTATTAATTAAAAAAATGACAAATTGCATGGGTTAAAAATGGATTTTTTAGACTGAAAGAATATTTAAACATACGTTTGGTTTCAGAATCGTTTTGTAAAATGAATTTCCCGGTTTTTCCCGGTATCAACAATTCTCGGCCGTTTCCCGTTCCATCGGCTACCATGTTTTAAAATTATTATTCTTAGGGTAACAAATTAAAAATGAAAAAAGGTAGAAAAAATTAATTTTTCAAAAAAAATGGTTTCGTGTTTTTACATGTTTAAGAATAATAACAAAATGAAGCAGATAATTAATGAAATAGCAATAACAATTTAATAGTACAATTAACTTTTTTAATATCATTTTTTATATATTCACTACACTGCGAAAAAATCTAAATAAAACAATTTTCTTGGGCGTATATTAAAGCTAAATTTACATAGCATTTAATCAGCGTTTTGACAAAACTGTTCTGATATTCCTTGGATTCTTCCAAGATCTGAACTTAGAACAAGAAATAATGGTAATCATTTTCAAACGTTTGTCTTCACTTTTTTAAATTTTGGTTTAGAAGTAATAAGTGTCTCAATTTTCTGAAACACATGTTGTTTTGACTTTTCATTTCATGGTATTTTATTTAAAACTTGTACTAAACCGGTCCTCTTGGTAAAATCATACCGATCCTGATAAAAGAATTTAAAAAACTTTTCTGGTATCTTTCAGTACTTTTTTTTACTAATAACAAGGTACGAAATTTAAACATGTATATCACAAGGAAAAACTAGGAAAAACGTTAATGCCGATCCGGAAACTTGAAAACGAAATTTCGCTACGCATCCTGTAAATTTCTAATTAAAAGTATATAATTTATCTGTGCAATTTGTAAATAATTTTACAATTTAGGCGGAAAAAGGTATCGTCCATGGCAACCTCAGATGTCGAAAGCTTCTCGTACAGGAACACACCGACAAAAGTTTTATAATTAAACTCGCAGATCCAGGACTTGTTAAATACATCCCAAATGAGTAAGCAAATATCATCAAGGAAATGAAATATATCAGAAAACAATTATTAAATATAAACGGTTAAATATAAATACTTCAATTCATATTTTCAGCGTCCATTGGTTACCCTTGGAATGCTATGCCAATCCTGAATTAGCGAAACGGAGTATGGAAGCAGACGTCTGGGCTCTAGGTACTGTTCTCTGGGAGATTTTTTCACGTGGTGCAATGCTACCTACGAATCACAGCGTAGATACCATTAAAAAGGTTTCCAAGTTAAACTTATAATAAAATATATCATCTGCAGGCCTCACAGGCCTGTCCATATATCCCCTATTGTATCCCTATTTTCCAGATTTGGATACTGTGGTACCCTATTTGGAGCCCATAAAAAAAATGTATAATAAAATCAAAGCTTCCAAGAGTCAGGCATTTTGAAAAAATAGCAAAAATCAGGGAATTTCTGTAAGAAGTAACTGTGAAATAATCAGAGCTGTCACATAGTCACTATTGGTCACTCTTTTTTCTCAAATCACTTTTTAATCACTTTTTAAAATGAAAAGATCACATTAGTCACTTTTCTTTCAATGAATAAACTCATGAGTTAATCACTATTCAATTCCTATCTAATACCTATTTCTGAAATGTCTTGAATGCTTTTGAAATATTTCAGGGTATTTTTAAAACTTCTAAGGCATTTCAAGAGATTTCAATTTGAAATATTTTAGGAAATTTTAAAATATTTCAAGGAATTATTTATTAATTTCATTAGTTTGAAGGGATTTTAAAGCGTTTGAAATATTTGAGGATAATGCTTTGTGTAGAATTTCGGAAGATACGGAACGATTTTACGGGTTTTAGGATATTTTTAGAGATTTCACAGGATTTATCAGATTTCCGAGGATTTCAATGATTTTAAGGGATTTTAAAGCTCTCAATGTATTTTAATACATTTTCCAGGATTTCCGAAAATATCAAAGATTTGAAATTAGTTTTTGGAATTCACCCTGAGTTCTTGTTATTTTATCCTGAATTCTTTCAAATTCTTTGGAATTCTCTTGATTTTTTTTTAATTCACTTGAATTCTTCTAATTTTACTTAATTCAATAGATTTAAAAAAATGTAAGTTTAATTGGTCCAAAGGATCAATTGATAAAATGATCAAATGATTTGAAATATTTTTTCAAATTCCTTGGTATTTTCAAGGGCTTTAAAACATTTCAAGGGATTTCAAAAGATTTTAAGGGATTGGCAATATTTTAAGCTATTTAAAAAGATTACAAAGAAATTTTGTATTAATATCAATAATAATTTAATGGGGTTTCAAAGGATTTGAAATATTTTAGGGTATTTCAAATTATTCCCGGTCATTTTCAAGAGCTTTAAAAATGTCAAGGTATTTCAAAAAATATCAAAGGACTTACAATATTTTAGGGAAATTTAAAAGATTTCCAGAAATTTTTTATTTATTTCAGTAGTTTGTAAGGATTTCAAAAACTTGGAAATATTTTAGGGTATTTTAAAAGATTCCAAGGCATTTTCATGAGATTTAAAGGATTTCAAGAGATTCCAAGGGTTTCAGTAATTTTAAGGAATTCTAATGTTTTAATCGATTTCAAAGAATTTATTCACAAGAAGTGAGGGATTTTGTAGAGTTTTGAAAGATTCGAAGAGATTTTCAAATATTTTTTGCAATTCATTTGGAATTCTCTCTGGATTCTTAAAAATGTATGCTGAATTCTTTTTAATTCTTTCAAATTCGCTCAATTGCACTAAATTTAATGAATTTTCAAAAGTTTTAGTTTAATCCACCTTGAAGTCTTTTAAATTCACCTTAAATTCGTAAGAATTTCATCAAATTCTTTTGAATCCGCTTTTAATTTTTTCAAATTCTTTTGAATTGTTCTAAATTCACTCAATTCTACTCAATTCAATGCATTTTGTCATATTTTGTAATTGTTTTGAATTCAGTTGATTGTTTTTTAAGTTCAGTATGATTGTTTATGAATTTCATCGAATTCTTTTCCTTTACCTTCAACTCCTCTAAATTTGCTCAAATTTTATTGAAATAAATCGATTTTTTCGATTTAAAAAAAATCCAATTCATTTGAATTCTTTTGAATTTTCTTGTTGTTGTTATTCGTCCTTTTTTGGTTAGAAATTAGTAGGGGTTCAAAGATTTAACGACATTTGAAATTATTTTGTGAAATTCATCCTGAATTCTTATTAATTTACCCAGCACTCTGTTAAATTCTTTAGAATTCTCTTGACTCTTTTTAATTAAGTTGAATTCTTCTAAATTTACTCAATTCTACCCAATCCAATGGATTTTTTGAATTCTTAAAAGTTTTTATTTAATTGATCCTGAAGTCTTTTAACATCACCTTGAATTCTTAGGCATTTGATCGAATTCTTTTGAATTCCCTTGAATTTATCTAAGCTTATTTCAAACGTACTGAATTCAATAAAGTTTTTTTATATTTTTAAATTGTTTTCAATTCATTTGAATTTTTTCAATTCACCTTGAATTCTTATGAATTTCATCGAATTCTTCTCGTTTACCTTAAATTCCTCTAAATTTCTTCTAATTTTACGGATATCTATGGAATTACTGTATTTAAATTTTGTTTCCAAATCCTTTGAATTCTTTTGAATTTATCTTGAATTGTTTTGAAATCTTAGGAATTTATCCTGTTGTTACCCTTTGAGTCAGAAAAAGTACTCTATCAGCGTGACAAAAAGTACCCTTTGGTCCCTATATTTTATCCCATAGGGACTGTAAGGCCTTCATCTGAAACTTTGTTAATTAGTGAAAATATATTGAAAATTTTAATTAAATATATTATTACAGTTCTACGCGAGTGGAAAGCGATTACCGATCCCTAAGAATTGTTCAGCCGAAATCTACAAAGTAATGATCGAGTGTTGGGAAGAAGACAAAGATTCGAGAAAAAGGGCACAAGCGATAGTCCGAGATCTTCGCCATATCCACTTGTCAGTTTACAGTTCAAGGAGGACTCACGTTTATGCTACTGCTCTTCCGAAATTGTTTCAAAATTCAAATCAGACTGATGACGAACTGTCTGAGTTGACGGAAATTGACTCTTCGGATTGTGAATCACGAGCCAGTAGTCTCTACACGGATCGAACGAGTTTGCACTGGGATGACACTGATGAAAGTAAATATTCTCTAGAAACCATAAGTAATTCATTATTTATAATAATAGTATTTATTTTCCATTATAAAAATAATGATGAGCAGGGTGGCCGCTGGATCATGAAACCCGTAAATGACCGAGAATTTTTGTGACTGAAAAACCGGGAAATGACAGTGAATTGATTTTTTTACCGTAAATTTTACAAGTTTTTAGAAAAAAAATATATCCAATCACATAATAGAACGCAATTTAAAATTAAGTTTGATTTTAACTTTTTAAAAATGTTAACACCAATTGTTAACTTGTTTAATTATGAAATCATTCAGTTTACAATGTTTAATTCTACAATCTTTTACTTAAAAAATGTTCCATTTTAGGTCCTCATTTTCATTTTTCAAGCGTATATTTTTCAATTCAAAGAATTTTAAAATGCATTTCCGAAGGCTTATAAAGAGATGATCAGAATTGGGATTTTTTTTTAAATCTAATAAGTACCCTACGGAGATTTCATTGGAAGACTATTAATTTGTCAAAACATTATTTTCCAATGACAATGCGTTTACGAAAAAATCGACTTTTTTCAACAAATCAAAAAATTTTATGGATTGAAATGTTTATTTATTAAACTCGCATGTAACATTAAGTAAATGTAACATTTATAGCACTTGTTTTTATTACAAAAGTTCCCCTTTTTTATTTTCAACAGTTGAAAATTTAATTTAGTTTTCAGCAGTTAAATTTTCAACTGTTGAAAATTCAAGTGTTGAAAACTTAGTTTTATTCCATTTTTAACTCTGAAAATTCAAGAAAAACACGAATTTTTATTAAAAACAAGTGCAAAAAAATTTATATTTATATAATTTTATCTGATATATTATTAAATGCAGTGAAAACTCTTCTTTTTCCTGACCTTGAAATAAAACGATTCTTTTATTTATGAGCTGGAGGGGGCCGCACCCTTACCGCGATTCGGCAGATTATTTTTATCAACGACGCTCATTGGCTGTCCCGCTCTTGTATCGATGCAACGCCTGTCGCTACTCTTTCAGCCGAAAAGTGCGGGTGATTTGAAATCAATAATAATACAAATAAATACACTCAACATTCTTAGAACTGTTGGCCCACGTAGTTTCTCAACGCGTAGGGCGAGAGACGGTTGCGACTCTCGCCTCGGAAGGGCCGAGTACGCGATTAGTCAGTCGCGTATATTACGCAATATGATGCATTCCAAGTGAAAACTGTTCAGGCGGTCTCAGCTTATTGCGCACTTGAAAAAGTCGCGGTCCGTTAGTCTTTGTTGGCGTTAGTGTTTTTGTTGGCGTCCGAAATTTGAGGTTAGAGTACCACTAACCTGACATTGAGGATATTTTATTTTATTTCGTGAAATTAAAAGGTCGTGAATCGACAAAAGAATGGAACATGAATGAGAAAATAGAATCTACACTTGAGAAATATTACTATTTGTACATTTATGACTTTTACGTTTATAATATTTTCTTCAAAACGTCGTGAGACATATTCCCATGACGTCGTGAAAAAATACTGAATTCAAAGCTTCCCGCTTTCGGGCCTCTTTTTTTTAATTGGTCACACAACGCGGATGAGAATATGCCGGGACCGTGGTGGGAGTTGCCGGAACTACGCAAATGGAAATAACCGTCTACAGATGACGGGAAATAAAGGTGACAGGAAATATGTGAGACTTTACTGTAGTGGTGTCTCTGCGCCACATTTTGGGTAGCTATGTCCATATATATATCCTCCTCCCTCCGTGAATAAATCTCGCAAGAGTCCGACCTCTGGAACATAAATTGCTCAGTTTATGGTGCTGCGAGAGCTTTGGCTGATTCAAATCGAAGGCTCAAACCGACGATGGATCAAATTTTTATAATTCAAAGTAGAATTTTAAAATTTTGTGGCATCTAATTTCTACGGTTGGTAAATAAAATATATTTGTCGCGAAATTTACAAAATCGAAAGTGCGTACCTACTTGAAACACTTTGACTACTACATATTTTTAAATTGGTATGAAATTGCAATGTATAAAAAGTATTAAATCAGTCAGTAATAATACTCAGAAAATCATATATGATCATTACTCAGTCGATTTTATAATTCACCCCTACGGCATATTTGTATATTCAGGTATATATATATTTGTAATTTCATGTATATTGTATATAAAAGTTTGTATCATTCGGAAACGCATTAACACTGAAAATTTTCCTTCCGCCCAATTTTTTAAATTCGCAGATTTTTTATTGGAGTTCATATGGGTAAAATTGATTTTTTGTATAAAGTTCTGAAAATGAAAAAAATATAGAAGCTCTAAAAATTACGAATTTTTTTTTAGCATAGAAAAACTTTTTTCTGTTAAAAATGTACTTCCAAAAAATTTGAAAAGATCAGATCGTTAAGAATGACGAGTTAATATAACAAATTTAGCATCTCGTTCATTTTTAACGATCTGATCTTCTCAATTTGTTTGGAAGTATATTTTGAACGTAAGAAAGGTATTCTATGTTTGAAAAAATTATTTGAAGAACTTGTAGACTTTTTTCATTCTCAGGTCCTTATAAAAATCAAATTTTCCCATTCACAATTATTCCAAGACTGTGATTAAAAAATTCTAGACTCTCATTTCGGCTTCGCCCAACCGCAAGATATTGATCGAATCATTTCAAATTTTATACACATTATTAGGTACCCAAGAGGAAACTTTTCAGTGCCTGTTGGATTTCTTTACACCACACAGTAGCTTTAAATATTTCGGCTACATATTTTCTTTCCGATGGACACCTACTTCTGTTCTAAACGTTTTTACGAATCAAAAAATGTCTTGTTTGATATCAAATGTATAAGGATAAAACAAATAATCCGAAAATATATCATCCAAAAAGTCTAGTGGTATATTAAGAAAAATGTTCTCCTGTCATTTCTACGTATCGGGAACAAAATAGTCTGTGAAGTTAGACGTCACAAAATGTTAAAATTCCACTTTGAAATGTAAAAAATTAAATTAGTGTAAAATTCTTCAAACTCCAAATACCTTGAAAATATACCTGTCTTTTTACATTTCTATTTCACATGTTCTGTTGTTATAATTGGCAAAATAAATTATTAATAAGAACAAAACAAAATACTAATATAGTGAAGTTAAATCTTCGAAAAAAAGTCGTAACATAGTCGTGTTTGATATTAAATTAATCAGTAATTGAGAAGAAGCTCTGGTAGCGCACATATGTCGCATTCCTCGGAAAAACCGAGGCGAGAAACGAGAAAGGACGCCACGAGACGAGGAAGAATGGTACGAGGCAAAACGAGACGAGAAACACCGAGACAGCAGGTATGTCTCGTCCCGTCTCGTCTCGTTCCTCGGGATTTCTCGCTCAGCGGCAACACTAATGGAAAACAAATTAAATTAAATTAAACTTCAAGGGATTCCTATCGATTCCAAAAATTTAAAGAGATTTTAAGGAATTTCCAAGAATACCAGAAAATTTCCAGGAATTTCAGAGAATTTACAGGAATTCTAAGAGAATTTCCATGAATTTTAGGCGATTTCTTCAAATTTCATCAAAATTTCACGGAATTTCAAAGATTTCCGAACATTTTAGGCAACGATTATTTTTTTTAACGATTTTATCTGTTTTCAAGTAACTTAAAAATATATCTAGGGATTACAAGGAATTCCGAAACATTACAAGGGATTTAAAAGGATTTTGAAGATTGGCAAAAATTTTCGGGTATTTTAAGAAATTCAAAGGATTAAAAGGAGTTCCAAAAATTTCCAGGGATTTCAAAGCATTTTTTAGGATTTCCAGAGATTTCAAGATATTTCCAGTAAACTATGGAAATTAAAATTAATTAAATTTCAAGGGATTTCTAGCGATTCCAAAGATATTTCAAGAGATTTTAAGGAATTTCCAAGAATTCCAGAAACTGTCCAGGAATTCCAGAGAATTTACAGAAATCCTATCGAATTTCCACGAATTTTAGGCTATTCCGTCAGGTTTTATAAAAATGTCAAGAAATTTAAAAGTTTGAAATAAAGGGATTCCAATAAATTTGAAGTACTTTCGAGGGTCTTCAACGGATTTTAAAAAGTATTTTATAGGATTTTAAAACATTTTAACTAATTTAAAAATATTTAATCGGGTTTCAAGTGATTTGAAAATATATCTACGGATTTCAAGGAATTTTTAAACATTGCAAGGGAATTTAGAGGATTTTAGAGGACTTTAAAGGTTTCCAAACATTTCCGGGTATTTTGTAAAATTTCAAAGGATTCAAAGAGATTAAATATTTTTAAATGGATTTTTAAGAATTTGGTAGGATTTCCAAAGATTTCAAGATATTTCCAGTAAGATATGGAAATTAATTAAATTAAATTAAATTTCAAGAGATTTCTAGCGATTCCGAAGATTTCAAGAGATTTTGAGGCATTTTCTAGAATTCCATAAAATTTCCAGGAATTTTAGAGAATTGACAGGAATTCTAGATAATTTCCATGATTTTGAGGCGATTTCTTCAAATTTCATAAAAATTTCACGGATTTTTAAATATTTCCGAACATATTATGCGACATAAAGGGATTCCAAAGAATTTTAAATACTTTTGAGGGTCTTCCACGGATTTTAGGGGTTTTAAAAGTATTTTTTGGATTCACCAAAATTTCAACTTTTTTTAAACGATTTTATCAATTTTCAAGTAATTAAAAAATATATTTAGGGATTACAAGGAATTCCGAAAAATTGCAAGGGATTTCATAAGAATTCCACGAAATTAAAAAGTTTGTAATAAAGGGATTCCAATGAATTCCAACTACTTTCGAGGGTCTTCCACGGATTTTAAAGCTTTCAAAAGTATTTAATGGGATTTTAAAACATTTTACCTAATTTTAAAAGGTTTCATTGGATTTCGAAAATTTAAAAATATTTCCACGCATTTTAAGGATTTTCGAAACACTGCAAGGGATTTTAGAGGATTCTGAAGATTTCCAAACATTTCCGGATATTTTAAGAAATCTAAAGGATTAAAAGAGATTAACAATATTTCAAGAGATTTCTAGGAATTTTATAGGATTTCCAAAGATTTCAACATATTTCTGTTGAAATATGGAAAATAATGAAATGAAATTGAATTTCGAGGGATTTCTAGCGTTTCCAAAAATATTTCAAGGGATATTAAGGAATTTCAAAGAATTTCACAAGATTTAGAGGACTTTGATTTCCAATAGATTTCAAAAGATATAAAATATTTCAAGGGATTTCAAAGAGATTGGTAGGATTTCTAAATATTCAAAGGGATATTAAGTTATTTCAAGAAATTTCACAAGATTTAAAGGATAATAATGAATATCCAAGGATATCGAGCGACTTAAAAGATTTCAAGGGATCTGAACAGTTTTTTAGAGAACTTTAATGAATATGTTTAATTTAATTTATATTCAAGGGATTCCAAATGATTTCCACATTATGGAATAAATTTAATTTTATTACAAGTGATGAAGGAATTCAAAAAAATTCAAAGGATTTGAGAGATTTTAAATCATTTTAAATAATTGCGAAGATTTTCGAGGGTAAACAAAATGTAAGGGATGTCAAGAAATTTGGTGTAATTTTCAAAGATTTCCAGAAGTTTCAAAAACTTTCACGAGATTTGAGGGATTTCATAAGACCTCCAACTATTTTAACGATTTCAGGTGATTTTACAAATTTCAACGAATTTGCACAGGTTTTAACAGATAAGACATTGAGGCATATAGACCTTGCTGCCGTTCTGTAAACTTCGGTTCTTGGTCAACTCTACAAATAAATATTTGATCGGTAAGTATTTACAGAAAACATGTTTTATTGTGAGTAATTTTTCACTCATTTCTGTGCCAGGTGGGGAAGTTATTTGTTGTCAACAAAGTGATTGTAAAATTATTTTAGACCATTAATTTTTTAAGCTTGGTGAAAGTTTGATCAAATATAAATCGTATTTGCTGAAGATACACGCATGAATAAAAATTAAAGATTAAAAAATGAATGAATAAATAAAAATTACGTTTTAAAGCACTGCCAAATATTTAAAGCCTAAAATAAACTAGCTGTGAATTCGATCACGAGTATTTCCACTTCATTTGTATTTATATTTATATGGTGCTCATTTCAGGAGCACTTTGCTTCCCGTTAGCAAATATATTTGCTTCCTCATAGAGGAAACATTTGTGGTTTTTTAAATAATAGACAAAACAAAGTTTTCATTTTAATCAATGTAAGAATATAAATTTACAAACAATAGGAAATTACACAATAATACCAAATTTTTTTGAAATACAATAACAAATCAGACAAATCAAATTTTGTATTTAAAATGGTAATTTTTCGAGCTGGAAAAGGGAAGGAGGAAATTCTATCGCACCCTATCCCTTTTCCAGTGTTATGCTAAGTTAATTTAAGAGGTTGAATTTTTAGACAAAAATAATTTTTATTTTTTTATAAAAAAGAGTGGAATTCGGCGAAAAAATAGGAATTTTTAAGAAAAATTCAAAATCAATTTTGAATTATGCTAATAAAAAAAATTTCACTATAAAAAACCGTCTTTTCAAATATTATGCATTACGATAGCTTCCTTACTGTTCAATAAAATGTATCAATATTATAAGTCAATCGATTTGTCTCCAATCAACACATCTTCTCTATTCTCACATCAACTTTAAATTATGAGAATGAGAATATTTTTACCATAAAAATCAATTTTTGATATAATATAAATGACCATAACTTCCTCACTCTTCAATAAAATGTGTTCATATTATAGGTCAATCGATTCGTCTCAAACCAAGGAATCTTTTTTATACTTGTATCAACTTTGAATTATGTTAGTGAAAAAAGTTTTACTGCATATAAACCCGTATTTTCAAATATTATGCATTGCCATAGCTTCCTTACTCTTCAATAAAATATATCAATATTATAGGTCGATCGATTTGCCTCGAACCAAGAAATCTTTTATGTTCTTGTATCAACATTGAATTATATTATTGAAAAAGGTTTTACTATAAAAATTCGATTCTCAAAATATATAAACTACCATAACTTTTCTACTTTTTAATAAAATGTATTGATATTATAGGTCAATCGATTAGTTTTCAACGAATGAATCTTTTATATCCTTGCATCAACTTTGAATTATGTTGATGAAAAAAGTTTTACTATAAAAACCCGATTTTTTAAATATTATTAAGTGCTAAAAAAATGCAATAAATATTTTTAGAAATCCTTTCTTCACTTTCAAGATATTAGTGGTAAGAATAGGTCCTCAAAATTTCATCAATTTATCTGCAATAGTTTTCAAGTCATCGTATTCACAAAAAAGTGTGACATCCACCCCCCCCCCACACACGCGCGCGCGCACACACACAGACAGATAGATAGACAGACAGTCCGGACAATTGCTTAGAACATAGTATTAGACATTATTAAATTGAGGAAGTTTTGATTAAATGAATCAAAATTTTTTTGAAAATGTTACCATTACAAAGCTTCCTCTGTGAGGAAGCAAAAAACAAACTATTAATAACTTTTATTGAAAAAACCGATTGAAATTTTTTTCTACTATTTGAATATATTTTCACAAAAACTAATGAAGAGTAACATTTTATTCACATAATTTCTTCAACTTATTATTGCTTCCTCATAGAAGAAGCTTTGTGATGGTAACATTTTCCAGAAATTTTAAATTCATTTAATTGAAGCTTCCTCAATATAAAAATGTCTAATACAATATTCTAAGCAATTGTCCGGATATGTGTGTGTGGATTTGTGTGTGGATGTCACACTTTTTTGTGAACACGATAACTTGAAAACGGTTTCAGATAAATTGATGAAATTTGAAAGGCTTAATTACATCACTAATATCTTGAAACAGACCAAGAGATTTCTAAAATTATTGATTGCATTTTTTTAGCATTATTCAATAATATTTTAAAAATCGGGTTTTTATTGTAAAACTTTTTCCATTAACATCATTCAAAGTTGATGCAAGAATATAAAAGATTCCTTGGTTCGAGACCAATTGATTGACCTATAATATCGATACATTTTATTGAAGAGTAAGAAAGATATGTTAATGCATAATATTTGAATATACGGTTATTTATAGTAAAACATTTTTCTCTAATATAATTCAAAGTTCATGCAAAAATATAAAAGATTCCTTGGTTCGAGACCAATCGATTGACCTACAATAATGATATATTTTATTACAGAGTAGGGAAGTTATGGTAATTAATATATTTTTAAAATCGATTTTTATAGTAAAAATTTTCTCATTCTTAATTCAAATTCTTAATTCAAAATTGATGCAAAAACGGAAAAGATTCCTTGATTCGAGGCAAATCGATTGATCTATAATATTGATACACTTTATTGACGATTAAGGAAGTTATGCTCATTTATAATAATTGAAAAATCTGTTTTAAACAGAAAAACTTTTTTCATCGACATAATTCAAAGTTGACGCATGAATAGAAAATACTTTTTGATCATAAATTTTCAAATAGAATAATTCCGACAATGTTTGTTAAGAAATCATAAGGCTGGGAAAGGAATAGGGTGCGACAGAACATTTCCCTTCCCTTTTCCAGTTCGAAAAATTATAATTTCGAATACAAAATTTGATTTGCGTATTTTTTGTAAATTTCTATTTTTAAATTGATCAAATTGAAAACTTTGGTTTGTCTATTATTAAAAAAAATCGCTAATGTGTGCTTTATGAGGAAGCAAATACATTTGCTAACAGGAAGCTAAGTGCTCGTGAAATGAGCACCATACATAATTATAAATACAAGCAAAGTAGAAACACTCGAGATCGAATTCACAGCTAGTTTTAAAATAAGATCTAAGTACTCGAGAATTTCAAAAAAAGGATGAAAAAATGGATTTTTACAAAAAGCACCCAACAGATTTGTTTCTTTTACACGGAAAGAAATGTATAGCTAAGCCAGTAATATTTACCTTTAATCTGGTATATTTGGCATTAAATTTCTCAATTTTTGGAGGTTTTCAATTTTCAGTTTTATAACGTTGTAGTTTCAAATTCAAATATTTAAAATGTCATGACAATTTTATTTTTAAATCTTTCGAAATTGCAAATTTTTATATGGAAAGACTTGATAGTCAGTTTTAAATTTCATAATTTATTGAATTTAATAATGTCAAATAGAAAGACTGGATAGTTACACAAATTTCAGTTTAAAGGCTTCGTAAATAAACAATTTTGAAACTATATTACCTCCGAAATAAATTCAAAACAATGAAAAATTAAGACAGCAATTTCTCAAATTCGAGCCTTAAAAATGGGAAGATTTTCGAACTAGGCATTGTAAATTTTATTATTTTTTATTCAAAAATGTTCAAAAATATTAAATACTTCAAAATTATCTTAAAATATATTGAAACTTTGGTTTGTATTTTTTTTTTAATTTAAATTTTTTGTATGATATATCTTAAAATTGTCCAATTTTTAATTGAAGATTTAAAAAAATGAATTATTTAAATTTAAATATGTTATTAAAAGATTTTGAGAATGAATAATAATTATAAATAAAGTGCTAAGAATTAAAAGGTTTGAAATCAAAAAGTAAAATATTGTGTTGTTTAAAATAAAAATAGATAAAAATGAAAAAAACCTGAAATTGGTACATTAGTAATACAATTTCAGAGTTCTGAATTTTCATGCAGAACACTAAATTTTCCATTTTCTATTTTCATAAGTTTTAATTCTGCAATTAAAACTGAAAGGGTTGAATTTAAACGGATATAATTAACATTTTGAACATTGTTAATTTCAAAACGATTTATGTTTAACTAAAATAATTGAGATTTTTAAAAGTTTGCGTATAAAATAGTTTTAATGCATCAAATTTTGATGAGTAAATTTTTTTTTAGTTTTAAATGAAATTCAAATTCGTTCAATTCTCAATGTTCTGCAGAAGAATTTTTTCATGTTTAAAGTTAGACAAATTTGTCCAATCAATTTTAATGTTAAATTATAATTTTTGCAGTTACTAACATTTCGAAATGCTAGAATATCAGACGCTTTGTCTTTGAAGCGTTCAATTTAGATCTTAATTTCAAAATGTCAACTTTTAATTGCTTCGAATTGAACATTATTTAACGACCCTTTCCAGTATTCTATTTTTTTTTGGAATTTTCTTTTTGTTGTGAATTTTTATTTTTTAATTGAAAAATAAAAGTTAATAATTTCTTCTTCTAATTTCAACAACAATGCTGCTCCAACATTTAGTTGAACATGTTTTTCTAGCTATAGTTTTTCATTTATTAAAAAAAAAACTCTAATGCCTCTTCTAGGAGGAAGCAAATATATTTGCTAAGAGGAATCATAGTGCTCATGAATAAGCACAAAGTGGAAATACATCATTTACAATCGTTCAATATATATAGTTTTAAATTTCAAACGCTTTTAATTCAAAAATATTAATTATCAATAATTGTTTCAAAAAATTTATAAACTCTTAATATTTCAATATTTGTTTAGAAATTTATTTTTAAATTCTTTATATTTTTAATTTTAGGCAATAACAATCCAGAAACCTGAACGCGCGCTTTGCGCGCGTACATTTCCTGCTGGTGTGAAATAAAATACAGTATCCTTCAGTTTTAATTCATCACAATACGAAAAATAGATACAAGCTTCGTTTCTATACGCGGGCAGCCATGAAGGGCGGAATGGGGCGAAAGCGCGCTCGGTATAAATCGCAGGGCGGTAATGGAATTCTCAACAGGGGTTCCATTGACGCGACTGTGAAATGTCGTACTCGGGAGTAAATAGAACGCCACTTTGATCGTTGTTGTCATCCCGCCGCCATCGCCATCGCCATCGTCGCCGCTCTCGAAAAAATGGCGTGATGCTGGATACACTGGCGATGGTCCTATAGGTCCTATATATATCCTATATACGTCATGGGAAAACGATTAGATTAGCGACCGCGTCAGACTTCGTGTGAACTCTCCCATAGAGAAAGCACATGTTACCTTACATTAGACGTCGAGAGGTTTTGTTCATATATTTCTGTATCTATATACGAATCGAATCAACATCAAATCAATTTCTTCTTTTTCTATTCTTCAGCAATCTATAATAAAAAAAGTAGACCTTCAACTATTACTTTTATTTGACACTAATGACTAAATTCAAAAAGAAATTGTTTAAATATTTAAAAAGTCTTATTTTTGTTATAGGGTGATTGCCAAAAAATTGAACATTTTAGACAATGAGATTTTCGAGAAAGAAAATTTACCAAAGTTGCCAATTTTTCTTAATTAAGTGATAGGAGTGTTATGCGACATTCAGCCACGATAAAACAAAAGAATTTCTAAAATATTTTACAATTGTGTGCAGATCAAGTGAAAATATTTGAAAAATATAGGAAAAATGACGATTTATTTGATTTTGGCTTCAGCGTTTCAAAATATCGTCTCATTCTATGGTATATAATATATTAATGCGGAACTTTACCGGGCATTTAATAAAAAATACAGTACCGGCGAAAATGATCTATACTCCTATTTTTTGAGCTGTTGCTAAAGTGTCTTAATTTTTATAAGAATAACATAAAAAATTTTTTCTAATAATGATCAGAATCAACGTCTAATATAACCTCAAGTAAAGCTACATTCCGTCTGGGTATATCTCCCGGCGCTGGCCCGTCTGGTTCCCAGTCTTGACACTGACCAGTTAGTCTGGCCTGGGCCTGGACAAAAGTGTAACTTTTTTCTTGCACTCGGCCAGACCGTAATGTCAGCCGCTACTTATTGGCTTGGCAACCAATAGTTAGAGACTGGACTCCCTTTATTTATTTCAATAATGTAAACGTTCCAGTAATCGTGATGGCAATTTTCTTCCTTTTATTTAATTTGAATGAATGTAATTTCTACATGCTATTACAAAATGCTAAAATCAGTGGGTTTTATCATTAAATGTTACTTTTAACACATTTTTTAAACAATATATTCAAACTATAACGAAGTTTCATGGTTACTGGAACCATGACGATTACTAGGACATTTACCTTACTATACTCTGTTCCACGAGAGAACGAATTTGGTCGCGCAAGTTTTTATGAAAGAAGGCGTTGACAAATTTGTTTTCGTTTGGTCGACAGCCAATCGCTGTTGAGAGAGGACACAATTTTTTTCAAATAGACTGAACCAAGTGTTTTGCTAAATTTGGTGTAGCCTCACTGAGGGCCAGATGAGAGGACCGATCGTGACAGTTACAATAGGCCATAAATATTAAGGGACTTTCCAGAAAAATACTCACGCCTACGATTCCCCTTCTTATACAAGCTGCGCGCAGAAAACGAAATTTCGTCGATTCAGAAATTCGTTCTCTCGTGGAATAGAGTATAGGAAAGAAGTAATTTTTTACTACAAGTGTATTTAGGTGATCGGCACCAAATCTCGACCGGCCAGACTGTCAAGATGACAAGAAGAACAGTCTTGTTTTTATAGTGTGAATTTCGTATTTTCTATCACATTTCTATATTATTTCTATATTATTTACTGATCGAAATTAGAACTTTTTCGTTCTGAAATAGCTGATCTTCGCCAGTCCTGGGCCAGACCAGACCTACCAGACAAACTTAGAACATTTATTGCTCTTGGATAGCAGAGCAGCGTCATTCCTGGGCCAGACCAGACCTTCCAGACTAGACGATCTAGATAAATTTAGACCTGTGCAAGACTAGCGCCAGACCTCAGCCTGACCTGACACCAGACTGACAGGAAATTTTCCCACGGTAAATTTGATACAAACATTGTGAAATTTCACGGTTAATCACTGCATGTTCACAATACACTTGTAGAACTCACACATGACCAGGCCAAAATTTGAGGGACAAACCTTGAAGTGATATTTAAAATTCTTTATAAATCTAAAATATTGAACTCGGATCCTAATCACTATGATTATATTTTTCAACTTAGTTTAACCCTTAAAGGACACTTGAAGTCACTGTGACCCCACGGACTTTCCGATTTTTATCCGATTGTCTACGTTTCTTTTTTCATGTATTTTTTTCGAATAGTTAAATTATCACTGAGGCTTTGGAGATATTTTTTCTATTTTGTATTGTTTTAACATCACTCATGATTTTTTGCAGCCAAAAATATCTGGGGGTTTATTTGGAGGTATGTCCTTTAAGGGATAAGTAAGACATGTAAATCTCAAATATTAAAAAAAAAGTTAAATATTATGGAATTTTCTGTAAAACTAACCAGTCAAGCATAGCGCTAGGGCTAGTATTACAGAGTATTCCGTAACGTTAGCACTGTACGAGCTGGAAAAGGGAAGAAGAGTCTTACGGAAAATTCCGCAACGGTAGACAGTTCGTTTTTATTTCTAATGTATAAACGAAGGCACCTAAAATGTTGAAGCTTTATTAGATTTTACTTTATTGAGATATTTGTAGATAAATTTGAATAATTAAAGAAAATGTGGGAAATGACTGTGTGACTTAGCCAATCACCAACCTTTTGGCAATCACTTTATATGGCTTGATTTCAGTGGATAGTGCACATGCCTATAAGTTTATCCTTTTTCCAGTCATACACTCAGTCTGTGTACTAACTGGGAAAACCAGGAAATAACCGGGTAATAAAATAAAACCGGGATACCCGGGAATTAAACGGGAATACAAATTTGAGCCAGGAAACACATTTAAGTTTTGGAAAATTTGATTACATTGTTGTAGAAAACCTGATTTCCAAATAAGTAATTTTATTTAATGATAAAATTTATTTCTAAATGTTTCTTAATATTATTAATAAAAGAGAAAATTTTAATTGTAAATTAATTTTTAATAATGGGAAGTAATTCTTTTCTTGATATTTTACTACAACACTCTAATTTGTGAACTCTTCCACGTAGTTAAAGATATGAAAAAGATTAAATCATGGACAAAAACTTAGAATATAATAATTTACGAAGTGTATATACAGTATAACATTGTCGGCACCGTTAGCAACAAAATTATCGATACCGAAAATAAGATTTCTGGAAAATTTTTTAATGAATTAGGTTTTATTTTGAAGGATTAATTGTATGCCATGTCTGCGTGTACCGAAATTTCGATACAAATAGTGGGAGCTGGAAAAAGGGCTATTTGTACTGAAATTTCGGAACGAATAGCTAGGGTTTATCGGTATGTGTAGACACTCTCTTAATTTCAATCTTAAATCTGGAGAAGATTATTAAAAACATTTTTTACAAAATTTCAAAAAAGAAGCTTTTTAAGAATTCTGAAAGGGTTTAACAAAATAAAAAACTTTTCTTAAGATTTCTGGGAAAATTTTTTATGATTTTTTATTTTAGGAAATTAATTTTAAGAGAATATTTAAAAAATGTCATAAGATTTCCAAAATTGTCAAAAAAGATTCCGGAAGATTTTAAGGTATATATATATTTTTTTAATTTTAGGAAAAATACGAATCATTTTAAAAGATATTTAGAAGGTTTAGAAGCTTATACAGATTATTTTTTTTAAATTCCGCAATAAATGCAAATCATTTAAAAGATATTTAGAAAGTTTATATTTTTTAAAAAGATTGAAAAATAGTTTTTGAAAGGATTTCAAAAAGAAAAATACAAAATGTGGATTTTTGAAGATTTAGCAGCAAACAAATTTTATTCGGAATTGTAAATATTAGTGAATCGAGTTGAAACCCAATATTTCTCTTCACAATTAGCCATAGACTACGAATCAAAAATTACTTTTTAAATATCACCCCCATAAATCGGTTTTTATAGGGGTTTTTAAACATAAATAATGTCTAATACATAACTGATTATTACTTTTTATTAATAATCAGATGTTTGAATGAATTGTTTAAACAATTTAGTATTGTTTATAGCAATTTTCTCTTAGAATAGAGTTAGAAAGTCGCAGTTTTTTCCGAATTTTTCAACTTATTTAACTTTTTTGTTAGAACAAGGCGATAATGAATTAGATTTAACATGAATAATTGTTTAAATTATTTATTATCATTGATAATAATATTCTGTTAGAACAATGCTAGCAAATTGCATTTTTTTCTCAAATTATCCACTTCTTGTGCACTTTTTAATTAAACTGAGGTAATAATTAATTCAAGTTACCTGAAACAATTATTTAAACAATTTATTATTGTTTTAAATAATATTCTCTTTGAATATTGCTAGAAAGTTGCGGTTTTTCTAAAATATTTAACTTTTTGTTCACTCTTTACTTCGAGAGAGGTAATAATTAATGCAATTTAACCAAAATAATTCTTCAAACAAATTATTATTATTTACAACTATCTTCTCCTATATTAATGTTATATTGTTGCGGTTTTTTTCTGAAATTTTCCACTTTTTCTCAACTTTTTACTCAGAGCGAGGTAATAATTGATGTGCAATTTAACAAAAATAATTTTTTAACCAAATTATTATTTTTTATAACTATCTTCTCCTACAGTAATGCTAGATAATTGCGGTTTTTTCCAAAATCTTTAACTTTGCTTTTGTTTTTTAGCTGTCAACAAACAATAAATAAAAATTATAGAGAATCATTTTTATATAATCTCTTTCTTTTTTCTAAATATATTTTTCTGAAATAAAACAGATATTTGAAATTCACTTCAAATTTTCTATAGGGGAACATGGGGCAAAACGGGACGATTTTGCTTTAGGATTTTTTTCTCACGCTAAAATACTTTCTTTCCGCATTCAACACTATAGGTGACTTAAACAACTGATAATATACTAAAAAAATTGTTTTTCGCGTAGAAAAATGCCATGTTCTACTTTTTGTTATTGATTTTTGAAAAAAAGTTTTTTGTCCCGTTTTGCCCCTTGCACGGGGCAGAACGGGATGCTTGATTAAATAAAAAATAAAATGTATTATGAACAATAGTAATTGAAAAAGACTAAACAAATAAGTAGTATAGTTCAAAACGAAGTTCCTACCATTTCCAATAAATGTCGTCACACCACAGAGGAGATATAATCATTGTCCCGTTTTGCCCCTGTCGTCATTTTGCCCCACGTTCCCCTATGGATGATATTAAATGTACATTTTTCTCAAAGTAGTTTTAGCATTACTTTAAGAGAAGATAGTTATGAACAATAATGAATTGCTTCAACAATTATCGTTGTTAACTTGTATTAATTATTATCTCATTAAATAAAAAGTGGACGAAAAGTTAAAAATTTCAGAAAGAACCGTAAATATCTGGCATTACTCTAAGAGAAGATAGCTATAAACAATGATAATTTGCTTAAACAATTACGTGTGTTAAATTGCACATTAATTATTACCTCGCTGGAAGTCAAAAGTTTGAAAAAGTGGGAAATTTCAGAAAAAATCGCAACTATCTAGCATTATTCAAATAAAATATTCTAGAAAATTTCAATAATTTGTTTAAAGAATTATTTTTGTCATCTCTAACCTAAAACTTGAAAACAAGTTTAAAAATTCGGAAAACCCGCGACTTTCTAACTCTATTCTAAGAGAAAATTGCTATAAACTATAATAAAATGTTGAAATAATTTATTTAAACATCAAATTATCAATAGAAAGTAATAATTTATGTATTAGGAACAACTTGTGTTAAAGAAATCGCAAGAAAATCATAATTAGCGCCAAAAACTCGCAAAACACCCTATAAAACAGACTTATGAGGGTGACATTTGAAAAGTAATTTCTAATTCGTATTCTATGGGTAATTTGTAAAGAAAAATGTTGAATTTTAACTCGATTCACCTACTATTGACGATTCTGAATAAAATTGACAAAAACGTCTTTTCTATAATGGGAAATACGTGTTAAACGTCATGGGGCTTGCGGAACCTCTAAATATCATATTTTCTTCAAATAAAAAAATGTATTTATTTTTTTGTGGATTCGAACAAATTTGTGGGCCTATGCATGTAAATGCGAGAGAAAAAAATATGAATCACCCTACTGTAGACTATTTGTGAAATCTCAAATTGGAAATATTCATTTAAATCGGATATCAAAATATACTTCAAATACAAAATCTTTTCTCTGTATAAATTTATGATTTACTTTACTACAAGACTTTCACTAATTTATTAAAAACAAAAACATTTATTGCTATAATAATGAGGCATTTTTTACTATAAAAATCGGTGAAGAAATACTAAAAGAAGAAGTTAAATAATGATCAAGATTAAAAGAAGGGTTGATTCTCAATCTGGTGACGTTGGTGTCGATGTCGGTGGTATAATGTCAGCAGATGAGGGGTTGCCCAAACACCACGCCCTCCGCTGTAACTACGCCCTCAGAATGGCATGTGCCTCCCCCGCATGAGTGAACCGTCCTTGGAGACGTTGTTTCCTGCTAAACTGATTTTACCAAGTTAACACTTTTCTGTACATGGAAAACCTTTTGAAACCTTAAAATTAAATATACCGACCCTGATAATCCATTAATGAGAGTGAGATTATTGTCTAGCCAGAATTAAGAATATTACAGTCGTATATTGTTTGATTATGTAGCATAAATTTAATGAGGTTAAGCCTTAGGATTTGCCCGCCTTTAACGTGCTAGGTCAAGTTATATTATCGTATAAGCCGCATTATCCTAGGATTTTCCATTTGGCAATTTCGCTTCAAGGGATAGGATTATCCTCTCCATCGTCTTTCTTGAGGTCAGTTTGCAAGTCTGCTCCAAACAAAGCAAAGGTATATAATCTCTTTAAAAATGTTCTGGAAAATTCGAATATTATAAGTAGTTGCAAGTAATGGGGTGAGATGTAAGTAACACATTTTGTCGCTCAAAAATTGTTTGATCAATTAATTTATACATCCCTGGATTTTTATTTCCTAACATTAAGTATATGAAAAATTCAAAAATCGTGTATTAAACAAATTTTTAAATATTTAGAAGTTTTTCAAATTCTTCAAACAATAATTAATCATTTCGAATTGAAAGCGCATGAAATTAAAAAAAATATATTCAAAGATTTTAAATTGAAAACCTTTCAAATCCAAAAGATTGTTACATCAGGGAGCGTCCATAGGATAAGGAGGGGCAGCGCCGACCAGTTAACAGTCAATGATTTTTTTAAAGTTAATGAGATGTAGAATTGATCCATTTTCCTTTTCATTTCGAGTCCTACATTAGTGTATATCATATTTCTATAAGTATTAGTTACATGAATAAAACAATGCATTAATAATTTAATTATTTCTAACAAGCTGTATTTCGTCAGCTTTGGCCCACGCCGGAGGGCAAAGCCGACCGCAGCTTTTTATAAAAATCAAAACATTTCA
Source organism: Andricus grossulariae (assembly GCA_011634705.1). Taxonomy (NCBI): domain Eukaryota; kingdom Metazoa; phylum Arthropoda; class Insecta; order Hymenoptera; family Cynipidae; genus Andricus; species Andricus grossulariae. The sequence goes on along the minus strand of JAABKJ010007545.1, from coordinate 55,788,498 downwards.
AGATGGGGAAACATGAGGTTAGCATCTGTGGTATTTTATGTACTAGAAAAATTACCTTTAAACATATCCAGCAAGAAGAATAAGTTATTTTTAATAAAAATAGTGATAGCTGTGATATAACCTCTTATTCGTTGACATTTCACTAGAGACGGACTACGGGCAAAGGTTTCTACCGTACCGACCGGATTGAAAATAATAATATTCAATGGTTTCTTGCACGTGGCCCAGAAGATAAGTGGCTGTTCTACATTACCGATCACTCATCATAACCTAAGCACGTTTAAACTATTATTTTCGTCGGGCTTGCCTTCCTGGCGAGGCCTCAATTATTTACGATATTTAATATACTTTGGACTTGAATTACGTTCAATGATTATAATGGAATAATGTTATATTGTTTTATCTGTCAAAATAACAAATTTTCATACTGTAAGTATTGGCAATAATGTTGAAAACTTTATATTTCTGCCAGCGAATCTTCCATTCTTTCGTTGTCAAAACTATTTTCTGCATAATTCTTCTTTTACAACGTCAATTTTCAAGCTTTTAGTAAGTAGCACTATCTCTTTAATAAAATAGATTTATTTTATGCAAAGTAGAATTAAAATTGTTAAGTAATAGCGATGTTATGAAAAAGGTCGCCTTTGTCCCACCGACCTGCGCTGCCCCTCCTTACCCTATATTTATTAAAGAAAAACAAAGATTTTTTTATTTCATATAGTTTAGAAGATGCAACCTTCAAAAATTATATTTTTCTGCAAAATTTGATGATGAAAAAATTTAGTTTTAGTTTTTTTTTAAATAGAATTTTTTCCGCGCACTGCAGACAAAAATATTCAGAATATGAGTTGAAGCCGATTCAATTTCAAACAAATCTAAAACAAAATTAAAATTTCTATCTTGCTGCACTTTGCATTAAAAGTTGTTCTTATAATAAGAAAAGCTCGAAATTCATCTGTTTAAAAAAAAATTTTATACCATGCACTATTTTGAATTCAAATCGAAATAAACTTTCTAAAGAGAACTCTTTTTTATGGCTACATGCTGGGAATTCCATATAAGTGCAGTTTCGGGGATGTTCCTAAATGGCCTTCACTTAAATCGAACACAATATTCGCTCGCTCCGAGATATATGGAAAAAACTTGATGTTTAGAGTAGATTAGCTTAAAATTAGGTCTGCTGTAACTCATATTGAGACTATTTTTGTCTACAGTGCACACGCAATATCCTATTTCAGAAAAACTAAAATTAGATATTTTTTTCATTCAATTTTTTTAAAAATAAACCTTGGAAGGTTGTATTTTCCAAACTATATGGAATACAATTTTTTTTTAGTTTTATGTGGAATTTAGTGCACTTTAATTTTTGTTACAACGAATTTAAGGTAGGATGCTCTGCAGTGGAGAAATATTCAAGAAACTGATGAAAACTGCAATTTTTCACTGCAATTTCCAAAGAAATTCAATGTTTGGAATCTCAATTTTGATGCACAAATACAGAGTTTAAGCTGCAAAAGCACGGCTTGAGAATTATTTTCAGAAAGATATACGTAATACTGTATCATTAAAAAAAAAGCTTATTTACCAATCCCTCCAGCGATTTTTTTCTGTTTGGTCTAAAAATAATCATGAGACATCACTGAAATTATTTCAGATAGAAAATTAAGGGTGCACCTATCTCCTTTTTTGCCCCTAAGAAATTCGAAGTCCACTATTTAGGTGAATCTGAGTGTAATTATTGCTATAAATATTTTTGAAAATTGAAATAATATGTGAAATTCAGTCATCATACAGTTGTACAAAATGAGCAGCCAATGGAGCTATGTGTGAAGATTTAGGTTGTTCTTACACGACAGTAAAAGGGTTCCACGGGGAACTAGCTCGGTGCACACGAATTCCGCTCACGGACAGCATTTTGCTTGCAAGCTTTCGGGCCCTCTTTATTTTCCTCCTGAATTCCGCTCGCGGTACCATTTATGTGGGCACACTAGAACTCCGCCCATTTATAGATCTGAGTGGATCTCTCTCTCTACTTTGCTATACTGACTTACTGACTATATTTGAATTTTCCTAAAGATTCAGCTTTGCACATCTAATTCATAATCACCAAATTATAGTTGTTGATGCTTTGACCTTTAATTTTAAAAGTGGGGAAAATACAATGACCGAGCGCGAAGTGCGAGAACCAACAGTCGCGCACCCTAGGCGCGCTCAAACTTGCGAGCCGCGCACGCAGCGCGCGATGGGAATGTGCCCGCACAGCGGGCAGATTTTTTATTTTATTTTCAGGTCCTGAAATTCAGTCATTTTTTATTAAAACCGTGATTCAGACTTACTCGGGACGAAATTTCAATCAAGACAAGACTTCCATAAAAGAAAGACGTTTTCAGGCTTAAATTAAGCCTTCATTACGACTGAGTTTCAGTCTCAAAATGTTCAATTTAATCTCAAAATATATTTGTTACTTACACACATCTTGCGTCAAATTTCTTTCAATAGACAAATTATTTAATGTTAATTAAAAAAAAAAGTATAAGTCAAATAAAAGGTTTAATTTAAGTCCAAAGGCTAGTTTTTAGCAGAATTAGGGTATATTTTATAATCCGAGAGCAAATTTTTAGATAATTGAATCATACGTATTATAAGACCTTTTGTTTCTAAAAACAAAAGAAAAAAATGATTGAAAAGTGCTAGACTGGAGTTAGCTAATAAATCACGACAAAGGAAATGTTTTATTTTGGCCGTAAATCAACAATCCATACGTGCAATTCAAGCTTCACTCGCCATTATTTCAAATCACGATTCGCAAAATGATTTTTATTTTTTACGCATTGATATTGTTACTTTACTCATTCACAGTCGAATGTTCCCAGACGGGCAGCTCTTTGGTTCTAATAAAAAAAAAAAGATCCGCGTGTTAAAAATAATCAAGCCAACGAAATTCCTCTCGAATCGCCTGCCCAAGTGGAAAAAAGAATTTTTATTCACAAAGTGTTCTAAATTAAATCAAATATAAAGTTTGATTTAAGTAAAATAAAAAAATCAACAAAATTGGTTTGATTTTTAACCGAAGAAATAAACTTTTAACTAAAATGATTCATCTTCAATAAAAAAATGTTGTTTAACTAAATATTTTAGTTTTATTATTAGCTTTCTATTTTATTTTATTTATTATTTTTTATTTATTTTATTCCCAACCCAGAAGATGAATTTTCTACAACAACGAAATTCAACAAAATATATGAATTTACAAATAAAAAAGATCAATTTTCAACAAAAAATAGAATAGTTGAATTTTAAGCTAGAGAAATACCATTTTAACGAAATAAAATAAATTTTGAACGAAATAGTTCAATTTTAACCAAATATTTAAATTTACAACCCAGAAAATGAATTTTTTACAAAAAAAAAATTCAACAAAATAGATGAATTTTCAACTAAAAAAGATCACTTTTCAACAAAAAATACAATAGTTTAATTTGAAGTTGAAGAAATACGTTTTTAAGTAAATAAAATAAATTTTCAACGAAATAGTTAAATTTTTATCCAAATATTTAAATTTTCAACCCAAAAGATAAACTTTTAATTATTTCGTTGAAAATTTATTTTGTTTGCTTGAAACCGTATTTCTCTAACTTAAAATTCAACTATTCTATTTTTTGTTGAAAAGTGATATTTTTTAGTTGAGAATTCATCTATTTTGTTAAATTTTTTATTTATTTTTTATTTATTTTTTATTTATTATAATATTATTATACATATATAATATTATTATAATTAATATAGTAGTTTTATTATTTTGAATAGATTGAATTTCTATCAAAGAAGATTTTCAACGAAAAATTGAACAGTTACATTTTTAGTTATCAAAATTAATTTTCAACAAAGAAAAATAATTTTAAACTAAAGAGATGAAATATCAATCAAAAATATTAATTTTTTACCACAAAAGAATCATTTTTAATAAAATACATTAATTTTCAACCAAATATTTTAATTCTTAATAGAATTTTCAACCAAAAAGTTTATATTGCTACCAAAAAAAATACAAATTTTCAACTAAAAAAGATACATTTTCACAAAAAAATATTATAGTTTAATTTTAAGTTAGAGAAACAAATTTTTAACCAATAAAAAGGGAATTTTGAACAAAATAGTTAACTTGTCAATCAATCTAATGAATCTTTGATAAAAAAAATTCTAAACAAAAAGTGTAATAATAGATATTTCCACAAAAACAGTTTTTAATTTTCAATAAAAAACTGTTAAATTAAATCAAGAATAAGAATTTTCGACACAAGACTTGAATTTTCAATCAAGAAAGATTTTTTTTTTATCAATAAAGAAAAAAAAATATCATCCAAAATGTTGAGTTTTTAAGTCATAATGACGAATTTCTGAAAAAAAATTGAATTTTCAACCCAAAAATCTGCACTTTCTACAAAATTATTTGAATTTTCGACTAAAAAATACGAGTTTTCAACAAAATAAGTGAATTTTCAACTGAACGAGATCAATTTCATAGCAAAAATGAAACAGCTACATTTTTAAGAAAAAAAATTCATTTTCAACAACAACGAAAAACAAAATTGCTTAATTTTTTGACCGAATATATGTACTTTTAACTAAAATGATGGATCTTCAATAAACAATTTTTTTAACTAAATATTTCAATTTTCAACCCAGAAGAGGAATTTTCCACAACAACAAAATTCAAAAAAATAGATGAATTTTCAACTAAAAAAGATAAATTTTCAACAAAAAATAGAATACTCTAATTTTAAGTTAGAGAAACAAATTTTCAACCAAATTGGTCACATTTTTAACCAAAGAAATGATATTTTAAATGAAATGATGCATCTTTAATAAACAAAGATTTGTTTAACTAAATATTTAATTTTTCAACCCAAAAGATGAATTTTCTACACAAAAAATCTAACAAAATAGATGAATTTTCAACTAAAAAAGATCACTTAAAAAAAAAAGAATAGTTTACTTTTAAGTTAGAGAAATACGTTTTTATCAAAACAAAATAAATTTTCAACGAAATAGTTACATTTTAAACCAAGCAGATGAATTTTCAACCAAAAATATTAAAAGTCTTTCAGAATAAAAACACAAATACTTTCGGCCAAAAATTGAATAGTTTCAATTAAAAATATTAATTTTCTACCACAAAATAATAATTTTTAATAAAATACATAAATTTTCAACCAAATATTTTAATTCTTAATAGAATTTTATTTAAAAAAATTGCAACGAAAAATGGAATAGTTAAATTTTTAGTTAGAAAAATTAATTTTCAATATAAACTAATTTTTTCCCAAAAAAATAATAATTTGTAACAAAATACATAAATTTTCAACCAAATATTTTGATTTTAATGGAATTTTCGACCAAAAAGTTTAATTTTTCAAAAAAAAGGCAAATTTTCAACCAAATACATGATTTTCAACTGAAAAGAAATTCCAACTAAACAAAAATTTTGAACTAAAAAAAATTGTCAACAAAAAATAGAATAGCTTAAATTTCAGTTAGAGAAATAAGTTTTTTAAGCAAATAAAATAAATTTTAAACGAAGTCGTTAAATTTTCAACAAAAAAATGAATTTTATACCAAAATGAGTAAATGTCTATAAACAAATTTTCCAACAAAAAATTTAGTTAACAAAATAAATTTTCAATGAAAAAATAATAATTTTCGAAACATTTCAAAAGATTTCTAAAATTGTCAAAGGATTTGACATAGGTTAGAAAAAGAATTTTCTTAACGTTTATGGGAAAATTTTTTATGAATTTTTGTTTTGAAAAATGAACTTTAAGAGAAAATTGAGAAAGATTTCAAAAAAATTCCTGAAATTTTGAAAAAAAAGTAGAAGATTTTAAAACAAAATGTTTTAACTTGGTAAGATTAAAAAATCCCCCAAAAAATCGAGCTTTGAAAGAATTTTAAAAGGTTTCAAGTTAACAAACAAATTTTCTTAAAATTCTTAGAAAAATTTGGAAGATTTTATGACCATTTTTTTACATTTTGAATGATTTTTCAAAATTTCAAGAAAAATTCGAGTCAGTCTGAAATATTGTTGAAAGGTTTTAAATAGATTTAAAATATTTTTAAACTTGGAAGCCATTTCTTGCAAAAATGGGTTTGAAAGATCCTTAAATTTATTTATTTTTTAATTCTGCGAAAATTCGGGGCATATTTTGATACTAAAAAAAAATTGTAGGGGAGCCATTTTAGAAAAAATACATAAACAATAGGGTGATTTTTAACAAAATAGTTGAGTTTTCAACCAAGAAATTTTCTATCAAAAAAGATTAATTTTGAATCCAAAAGGATGAATTTTGTTTCCAAAAAGACGAATTTTCAAGAAAACAGTTGAATTTTCCACAAAAAATTACTTTTTAACAAAGTACTTTAATTTTCAATCAAAAAGTTGAATTTTCAACATACAAAGATGAATTTGCATCCAAATAGTCGAATTTTCAAACGAAAATATAAATTTTCAATAAAAAAAGTTAATTTTTAAGTAAATATTTGAATTTGTAACTAAAAACGATCAATTTTCAACCAAAAAGTTAAATTTTCAAACAAAGATATAAACCTATAAATAATAAATTTAATTTTTAACAAAACAGTTTAACTTTCAACCAAGTAGATGAATTTTCAACCAAGATTAATTTTCTACAGAAAAAGTGTCTACCGCAAAAGACGAATTTTCAACAAAATACAAGAATTTTTAACCAAATAGTTCGTTTTTAAACTAAAAACGAGCAATTTTCAACATTTAATCAATTATTAAAATTTTTAACCAAGAAAGATAAATTTTCAACCAAATGGACGAATTTCCAAAGAAAACAATTACACTTCAACCAAAAAAATAATTTTCAACATCATTTTCAACAGCATTTTTCAAGAAATATTTGAATTCTCAAGCCAAAAAGACGAATTTTTTAGAAGGCAATTGAATTTTCAACGAAAAATTTGAATTTAACTGAAAAAGATTTCTCCAGGAAAAATAAAGTAGTTGATATTTCAACGAAAAGAGATTTTAATTTTAAAACAAAAACAGCCGATTTCAACGAATAAAGACAAATTTTTAAGAAACCTGGTAAATCCTCAAAAAAGAAATTAATTTTCAACCAAATAGTTGAATTTTCTATCAAGATAATAGAATTCTCAAACTTAAATGATTAATCAAAAAAAAATTTGGAATTTTTAAGCCAAAACGACGAATTTTCTTCAGAACAATTCAACATTCGATCTAAAAACATAAATTTTCAATAAAATATTAATTTTCAACTAAATATTTCAATTTTTAACTAAAAACTATCAATTTTCAGCAAAATAGTTAAATTTCCAACCAAGTCGATGAATATACAACCAGAAAGATAATTTTTTACCAAAAAAGACGAATTTTTAACAAAATACACAAATTATCAATTAAATAATTTAATTTTCAACAAAATACATACATTTTCAACCAAATAGTTTAATTTTTAACTGAAAACGATCAATTTTTAACTAAAAATGGAATATTTAAAGTTTAAGTTAAAATGATTAATTTTGAACCAAAAAGAAATAAATTTTCATAAAAATAGTTCAATCTTCAACCAACAAAATAACTTTTTAACAATGCAGTTATTTTTTTTAACCAATTAGTTCAGTTTTGAACCATAAAAGATGAATTCTCAACAACAACAAATTAATTTTAAACCCAAAAGAAGAATTTTTACCAAGAAGATTAATTTTCAACCAAAAATGATACAAATTTTTAACAAAATAGTTCGATTTTAAACCACATAAATAAATCTTCAACCAAAAAAAAAATGAATTTTTAACAATGAGCTTATATTTTCGACCAAATAGATGAATTGTTGACAAAAAAAAGACTTGAAACAAAATAGTTGGATTTCTAACTAAATAATTACATTTTTAACCAAATTGTTCAATTTTTACGCTAAAACACGAATATTCTACAAAATAGTTAAATTTTCTACCCGAAAATATTAATTTTCAACAAAAAAGTTAATTTAAAACTAAATAGTTTAGTTCTTAACTAAAATAATGAATCATCAACCAAAAAATATAAATTCTCAACAAAATATGTAATAGTTGATATTTAAACTAAAAAAAAAAATTGATTTGAGATTAAAAATAGTAGAATTCAATAAGAAAACACGAATTGAAAAAAAAGTTGAATCGTCAACAAAAATAGAATAATTTGAAACCCAAAAGATAATTTTTTGACGAAGAAGATTAATTTTCAACCAAAAATGAAACGAATTTTCCACGAAATATTTCAATTTTCAGCAAAAGAGATAAATCTTCAACAACAAAAAAATGAATTTTTACAATATCCTTCAATTTTCAACCAAACAGTTGAATTTTGGACCAAAAAAAGACGAATTTTGAAAAAATAGTTGCATTTTCAACAACACAATTAAATTTTCAACCAAATAGTAAAATTTTTGACGAAGCTAGATGAATTCCGAATCAAAAATATAATATACTTAAAAAAAAAGAACTTTCAACAAAAAAGTTAGTTTACAACTAAATAGTTGAATTCTCAACTAAAATGATGAATCTTCACCAAAAAATTAATTTTTTATAAATTAGTTCAACTTTAAACCAAGTAGTTGATTTTTCAACCAAAAAATATGAATTCTCAACGAAATATGCAATAGTTAATGTTTAAAAAAAAAATCATTCGAAACTGAAAATAGTTGAATTCAATAAAAAAATACCAATTTTCAAAAAAAATAGTTGAATCGTCAACAAACACAGAATGATTTTAAACCCAAAAGATGTTTTTTTGACCAAGAAGATTAATTTTCAACCAAAAATTAAACGAAATGAAACGACTTTTTAACAAAATTGTTGGATTTTCAACAAAATAATTAAAGTTTTAACTAAATAATAGAATTTTTGACCAATGGAGATGAGTTCCGAACCAAAAATATAGTAGGCTTTTTCACAACAAAAAAACTTTTAACTAAAAATAGTTTGATTTTCTTACAGGGTTCAATCAACTCGGTTCGCATTTAAGGGGAAAAATATAAAAAGGGGAAATAGGGGAAAAGGGGAAATAGGGGAAAACGGGAAAGGGGAAGATGGGGAAAGGGGAAGGGGAAATGGTAAGGGAAAGGGGTAAGGGGAAGGGGAAAGGGAAAGGGGAAAGGGGAAAGGGCTCAGGGGGAAGGGGAAAGGGGAAAGTTTCTTGAAATCAAGGATAAAAGAGTGTAAAGTCAGGGATATTTCTTTGGTTAAATTGAATATAAGTTGACAATAAATAAATTTCTGATGAATTTTGAATTACATTTTTCTACTTATAGGAATTTTTCTTGGCGAAAGTGGGAAGTTTATTTTGAAGTGCGAATTTTATCCGTCCGGTACTCAACGAGATATTCGATTTTCTATACATAGTTTGGCGATAAAATTGATTCTCCACAACGTTAGTAGGCAAGTAATTGCGATTAGGAGTCGATTCATTTAATCGGTGTGCTTGTAAAAACAATTTGTTAGAATCGCACTCGTAAATTTACGATTAAACACACTCAGTTCGTAAATTTAAATCAGTCAAAATTCGTCTGCTTCAATTAATCATAATTTGTTTTTCACTGACAAATCAGTCATTTATACGGACAAAACAGTTTTTTAAACAGATGAATCAGTCACTTGAAATTCTACTGCTTCAATTAATAAAAATTTGTTTTACACTGACAAATCAGTCATTTCTACTGATAAAACAGTTTTTTTAACGGATGAATCAGTCACTTGAAATTAGTGATCTTTCAGTCAATAAAAGTGACTGATTTGTCTGTTATATTCTAAGTTACAAATGAGTCATTCATTTTAATGAATGATTAAAATGAACCATAAATTACTGATTTAATTATTGCAAGTTAGTGATTAGATCAGTCAAACTGACTGATTTACTCAATGAAAGTTACGGATTAGATAACTCAAAATTAATTATTTAATTAGTGAAAGTTACGTATTAGATTATTAGGACATTCAAAATTACTGATTTCATCAGTTAGTTAAATTTACTTTAAGTCACTTTTCACTGATTTGCCAGTCGTCGAATTCGCGTTAATTGAATAATTCAAAATTGATTTCGAATCAGTCAATTTTGAATCGTTCCAATTTAAATTGTAAACTAGTATTCTGTAATTTACAAAAAAAAAATTAATTTATTTTTCTATTTCAACCAAAAAATATGATTTTTTCAACATAAAAGATAAGTTTGGAATCCAAAAGGACGAATTTTCAACAAAGCAGTTGAATTTTCGACCAAGAAATATTATTTTTTCACAAAATAGTTAAATTTTCATCAAAATAATTAAATTAAAAAAAAATTAATTTAATTTTTAACCAAATTGTTGAATTTTTAACCGCATGGTCGAATTTTTGAACAAAAAAGATTAAACTTCAACTAAAAACAGTAACATTAATTTAAAGTCGAATTTTTTAGAAAAAATTTGACTTTTAAATCCCAAAAAATTAATTTCAACAAAAAATTTTATTTTTAATCAAGAAAGATGAAGTTCTCAAGCCAAAAAAGCGAATTTTTTCGAAGACAGTTGAATTTTCAACCTGAAAACCTGAATTAAAAAAAATATACATTTTTTTTATTTATCAATGAGAAATGTTATGGTTGGTACCTCAACAAAAAAAAAGAATGAATTTTCAACAAAATAGTTCAATTTTTAAGCAAATAGTTGAATTTCAGCAAAATCATTAAATTTTTAACAAAATAGTTGAATTTTTTATCACATAGTTGAACTTTTAACCAAAAAAGCTGAATTCGCGTTAAAAAAATGTAAGTTGCATTTTTAACCACAAAAAAATTAAATTTCTACCAAAATAGATGAATTTTAAAACCAGAAAGAAGAATCTTCAACCAAAAAGATTAATTTTCTACCAAAATAGACGAATTTTCAACCTACGTGGAAAAGTTAGAGCATCAGTAAAAAAATTAATTTTTTACAGCAAAAAAAAAAGAATTTTTAACAAAAGAGATGAATTTCCAACTAGAATGGTGATTTTTTCAACCAAAAAAGACGAATTTCGAAATCAAAAAGTTCTAAAATCGAAAAGTTACATTTACCCAAGTAGTTTAAATTTTTAATTGAAAACCATAAATTTTCAACAAAATGGTTCAACTATCATCAAAAAAATATGAATTTTCAACAAAATAGTTGAATTTTGAAGAAAAAAGATCAATTTTCTACCAAAATATTAAATTTTTCAACAGTAGACAAAATATTAATTTCCAGCAACAAAAACGAAATTTCAACAAAATAGTCCAATTTTCAACCAGAAAGATGAATTTTCATTTAAAATTATGAATTTTCCAACCAAAAAAGACGACTCTTTTTACAAACTTGTTCTATTTTCAACTTTTAATAAAATTTTTGACTAAAACTGTAATTGTTAGGAGGCAGAATGTGCAAAAAAATAGAAATGGAAGTACAAGGCAAATAAATTTTCTCCAATTTTTCAACAACAGAATTTTCAAATTTTGAAAATTGAATTTTCAACTCTCGAAAATTGGACTATTGAAAATTGAAGAAAATTCATAATTGAATTTTTGAACATTGAAAATTCAATTATCAATTTTCTTCAATTTTCAACAATTAAAAATAAATTTTCTGCAATTTTCTATGTTGAATATACATTTTTTTCAATTTTCATCAATTCAACTTTCATCAGTTAAAAATTCAAGTATCAATTTCCAACAGTTCAAAATTCTTTTTCTACATTTATCAAAAATTAAATTATCAGTTTTCCTCAATTTAAAAGAATTGAATTTTCAAATGCTGATAACTGAATTTTCAACTCTCAAAAATTGGACTATTAAAAATTGAAGATAATTGATAATCGAATTTTTAACAGTTGGAAATTCAATGATCAATTTTATTCAATTCTCAACAGTTAGTAATTCAATTTTTAATTCTGTTCAATTTTCAATTCTATTCAATTTTCAACAGTTGAATTTTCTACTGTTGATACTTCAGTTATCAATTTTCTTCAATTTTCAACAATTAAACTTTCATCTCTTGAAAATTCAATTATCAATTTCAAACAGTTGAAAATTCTTTTTCTAGAATTATCAAAAATTAAACTTTCAATTTTCTCCAATATAAAACAATTGAATTTTCAAATTTTGATAACTGACTTTTCAACTCCCAAAAATTGAACTATTGAAAATTGAAGATAATTGATAATCGAATTTTTAACAGATGAAAATTCAATTATCAATTTTATTCAATTCTCAACAGTTAGTAATTCAATTTTTTATTCTGATCAATTTTCAATTCTATTCAATTTTCAACAGTTGAATTTTTTACTGTTGATAATTCAGTTATCAATTTTCTTCAATTTTCAACAATTAAACTTTCATCTGTTGAAAATTCCATTATCAATTTCCAAAAGTTGAAAATTCCATGATCAATTTCCAAAAGTTGAAAATTCTTTTTCTACAATTATCAAAAATTAAATTTTCAGTTTTCTTCAATTTAAAACAATTGAATTTTCAAATGTTGATAACTGAATTTTCAACTCTCAAAAATTGGACTATTGAAAATTGAAGATGATTGATAATCGAATTTTTAACAGTTGGAAATTCAATTATCAATTTTATTCAATTCTCAACAGTTAATAATTCCATTTTTAATTCTGTTCAATTGTCAATTCTATTCAATTTTCAACAGTTGAATTTTCTACTGTTGATACTTCAGTTATCAATTTTCTTCAAATGTCAACAATTGAACTTTCATCTGTTGAAAATCAATTATCAATTTCCAACAGTTGAAAATTCTTTTTCTACAATTTTCCAAAATTAATTTTTCAGTTTTCTCCAATATAAAACAATTGAATTTTCAAATGTTGATAACTGACTTTTTAACTGTTAAAATTTCAACTGTTGAAAATTGAAGAAAATTGATCATTGAATTTTCAACAGTTGAAAATGGAAAATAATATTTGGCAAATTATAGTCATCCTATGGATTCTCAATAGGAAATTAATAAGATTTTTTTTTAAATCCATGAAATCGGTCAAGTAAACATTTGTAAATTTGCTATTGGTAAGATTTAAAAATAAAATTTGAGATGCAAAGAGTCCGGCGAGTTTGAAACGTGAAATTTTGATTTACATTTGCGTTATCATGCATAGTGGCGTTCCTGGTTCAAATCCCGGCTGAGGCAGATTTTTTTTTCTCGTTTCTTAAAATATTATAACAGTAATCGACACTATTTAATATTAAAAATCAAACAACTAATTAATTAATACCCTAGTCAACAAAGTAAAATCATTTGTCTAAATTAACAAATTATATCCATTTTTACAAAGTCAATTATTCAAGGTGAAATTCGACCTTTCTAATAAAGCCGTCTCACGGCATAGAAATATCCGGCGGAAGAGGCGTTATAGGACGTAGATCGTGGAAAATGAGTTATCGTTCTCATAATGGATGCCTTCACTCGAATAACTGAATTCATGATTGTTACTCTATGTGCGCAAAGTAGGTACTTGAACGTGTCAAGTCCCGTTTTGTTAGAAAAATTTATTTTAAAAAAGTGAAAAAAAAAATTTATTTCAAGCAGCAATCCTTGTGTTTTATAAAAGGCGAGAAAATCTAATATTTCCGCTTAAAATTGGCAAAGGGCCAATTTCGATATGAGATACATCGATAAATATATAACAGTTTTGAGAAAATAAGTAACATTCAAATTTCTTAAATATAGAAACAAAAAAACGGTTTTATAACTTAATTTATTTTGATTAAAAAAAAATTCATGCAAATTTTGAGGGGTTAATTACTCGTATTTTTTGTGTACACTAGATTGCAAGATTGCAAGATTGCATGAGATTGCACAAGATTTATACATGTGACTGAAAACTATTGCATATTTTACAAAGATTTCGAAGTTTTCAGAAAGATTTCAGAATATTTTTAAAGATTTCCAACATTTCATCTTTTTTTAAAGATTTGAATAAATTCGCAGGGATTTCAAAAAATTTTCGAAGATTAAAAAAAATTTGCGAAGATTTCAAAGACTGCACAAAAATTTACGAAAAGATCAAATATTTCACGTAGATTTCAAAAGGTTTCACAAGGATTTCAAAAGGTTTCACACGGATTTCAAAGATTTCACAAAGATCTCAGCAAGATTTTAAGGATTTTAAAGAATTCACAAAAACTTCTAAATATTGCTAAAAAGATTTCACAAGGTTTTCACAAGGATTTGACAAAGATTTTAAAGATTTCCATGAGATCACAAAGATTTCACACACAATTCAAAATATTTCAGAAAGACTTCAAGGATTTCAAATATTTCAAAAAAAATACAATAATTTCAAAGTTTGTAAAAGATTTCATTGATTTCACAAGGACAGCAAAGATTTACAAAAATATCAAAGATTTCACTCAGATATCAACAAGTTTCACAAGGATTTCAAAGATTTCACAAAGATTTCAAAATATTTCAAAATATCACAAATATTTCATCTTTTTAAAAAGATTTTAATAATTTCACAGAGATTTTATAAAATTTCAGAAGATTTCACAAGGCTTTTACCAAAATTTCACAAAGATTTCGCTAAGAATTCAAAATATTTCAGAAAGGCTTCGAGGATTTCAAAAATTTCACAAGGTTTTTACAACGATTTTAAAGACATCCAGGAGTTTACAAATATTTCACAAACAATTCAAAATTTTTCAGAAAGACTTCAAGGATTTCAAATATTTAAAAAAGAATTCAATTATTTCAAAGTTGGTCAAAGATTTCAATGATTTCAATGATTTCACAAAAATTCCACAAAGAATTCAAAATATTTCAGAAAGACTTGAAGGATTTCAAATATTTCAAGAAGAATTCAATGATTTCAAAGTTTGTCAAAGATTTCAATGATTTCAATGATTTCACAAAAATTCCACAAAGAATTCAAAATATTTCAGAAAGACTTCAAGGATTTCAAAGATTTCACAAAGAATTTAATGATTTCAAAGTTCTTAAAAGATTTCAATGATTTCACAGGGACCTCAAAGATTTACAAAAACATCAAAGATTTCACACAGATTTCAAAAGGTTTCAGAGGGATTTCAAATATTTCACAAAAGTTTCAAAAGATTTCAAAATATTACAAATATTTCATCTTTTTAAAAAGACTTCAATAATTTCAGAGAGATTTCAAAAATTTCACAAGGTTTTCACAACGATTTTAAAGACATCCAGGAGTTTACAAATATTTCACAAACAATTCAAAATTTTTCAGAAAGACTTCAGTGATTTCAAATATTTCGAAAAGAATTCAATGATTTCAAAGTTTTTAAAAGATTTCAATGATTTCACAGGGGCAGCAAAAATTTCACAAGGGTTTCTGAATATTTCAAAAGATTCCACAAGTGTTTCGAAAATTTTCGCAAGGATTTTGAAAGGCTTTACAAGGATTTCAAAAATTTCACAAATATTTCGGAAAGATTTGAAGGATTTTGAAGGATTTTAAAGAATTTACAAAAATTTTTCAAGATTGCAAAAGATTTCACAAGGCTTTCACAAGGATTCCACCCAAAAAGATTTCGAAGATTTCAATGATTTCAAAAGGTTTCGCAGGGATTTCAAAGAATTCAAAATATTAAAAATATTTTATCATTTTTGAAATATTTCAATAATTTCACAAGGGATTTCAAAAATTTCAGAAGATTAGAAAAAAATTCGCAAAGATTTCAAAAACTTCCCAAAAATTTACGAAAACATCAAATATTTCACAACAATTTCAATAATTTCACCGGGATTTCAAAAATTTCAGAAAGATTTCAAGGATTTTGAAACATTTCAGAAATATAGTGAAGATTTCAAAGATTTCACAAGGATTTCTAAAGATTTCACAAGGGTTCACAAGGATTTCAAAGATTACACCAAATATATCAAAGATTTTACAAAGATTTTAAGGATTTCAAAGATTTCTCAAAGATTTCAAAAGATTTTACAAGGGGTTCACAAGAATTTTACAACGATTTGGAAGATTTCAATGATTTCACAAAGATTTCACAAATAATTCAAAATATTTCAAGGATTTCAAAGATTTTAGAAAGATTACACAAATAATTCAAATAGGTTGCAAAAAGTTTTCACAAATATTTTAAAGATTTCAATGATTTCACAATTAATTCAAATTTTATAGGGGATTCACAAGAATTTCAAAAAGATTTGAAAGATTTCACGAAGCTTTCACAAGGGCTCAACAAGGATTTCACAAATATTTGAAACATTAGAATCATTTCACAGAGATTTCACAAATATTTCAAAAGATTTCAGAAATTTCAATGATTTCAAAGACTTCACAAAGACTTCTAACGATTTTAAAAGATTTCACAAGGGTTTCACACGGATTTTGCAAATATTTCAAAGATTTCAATGATTTCACAAATAATTCGAAAAGCTTCAGAAAAACTTCAAGGATATCAAAAATTTCACTAAGATTTCCAAGATTTCAAAGTTTTTAAAAGATTTGATTGATTTCACAGGGATTTTAAACACTTCACAAAGATTTTTAAAAATTTCAAAGATTTCATAAAGATTTCAGAAAGATTTCAAAGGTTTCAAAGATTTCAGAAGATTTCAAATGGGTCTCAGAAGGATTTCACAAAGATTTCAAAAATTCAAATGATTTCAAAAAGATTTCACAAATAATTCAAAAGATTTCAAATATTTCACAAAGATTACTAAAGATTTCAGAAGGGTGTCGCAAGAATTTCAAAATATTTCAAAATATTTCAATGATTTTATAAATAATTCAAAAGATTTCGGGAAGACTTTGATTTCAAAGATTTCACAAAGATTTTAAAGTTTAAACAAAATTTCAATTATTTTACAGGGATTTCAAATAATTCAAAAAGATTTACAAAAATATCAAAGATTTCGAAACGATTTCAAGGATTTCAAAGATTTTACAAAGATTTTAAAAGATTCCAGAGGGGTCTCACACGGATTTCGCAAGGATTTCACCAGAATTTCAAAGATTTCAATGATTCCACAAAAATTTCACACATAATTAAAAATATTTCAAGGATTTCAAAGACTTCAAAAAGATTTAAAAAGATTTCACATGGATTTTGCAAATATTTTAAAGATTTCACAAATAATTCTAAAAGCTACAGAAAAACTTCAAGGATATCAAAAATTTCACGAAGATTTCCAAGATTTCATAGTTTTTAAAAGATTGTATTGATTTCACAGGGATTTTAAAGACTTCCCACAGATTTACAAAAATTTCATAAAGATTTTCGAAAGATTTTAAGGATTTCAAAGCTTTCAAAAAGAGTTCAGAAGATTTAAAATCGGTTTCAGAAGGATTTCACAAAGATTTCAAAGATTTACAATATTTCATAAAGAGTTCACAAATAATTTAAAAGATTTCACAAAGATTTCACAAAGACACTAACGATTTCACAACGGTTTCGCAAGGATTTCAAAAGATTTTAAAGATTTAAAAGATTTCAATGATTTCACAAATAATTCAAAAGATTTCACAAAGATTATACAAAGATACTAAAGATTTCACAACGGTTTCGCAAGGATTTCAAAAGATTTCAATGATTTCACAAATAATTCAAAAGATTTCAGAAATACTTGAGGGATTTCAAAGATTTCACAAAGATTTCAAAGTTTTAAAAAGATTTTAATGATTTGACATGGATTTCAAATTCTTTGCAAAGATTTACAAAAATATCAAAGATTTTGGAAAGATTTCAAGGATTTCAAAGATTTCAAAAGATTCCAGAGGGGTTTCACAAGGCTTTCACCAAAATTTTAAATATTTCACAAATAATTCAAAAGATCTTTGCAGATTGAAAATTCAACTATTTTGTTTATCCAATGACTACTTTAGGATGCAAAGAAACAAAAAAAATCATCATCCGAAAATTGAAATATTTCAGTCTTTTCAAATTTTTTTCTCGAAAACTAATAATGATTTTTTATTTGAAAACCAGCATACGAAATCGGAAATTTCCTCAGGCAGTATAAAAATATTTTTTCAATCTTATAGTGCGAAAAATAACTCCGTTATACTGGAATAACGGCAAAAACCATGGTACTTGTAAGAGTTAAAAGTTAAAACAATTTTGGCTATCTTTGCAGTAGTGAAACTTTTATGGGGTGTTTTAAGTACAAAAAGTAGACGTCGATGAAAGGCTATCTTCGATTATAAAAATCGGATTTTAAGAGAGGGACGCCATAAAGGCCCAGGTTATGGAAAATCGTTATTCAAGCAAGGTCTTCAGCAGCAGATACGTATAATGTACTCAGATTATACATACACATACACACTCAAACAATAGACATAAAAGTACTGCTTTAACGAATCTATAATCTGCAATTCGCATACTAATGTCGCTTTTCTCACTTTTCTCACTTTTCTGTCTCATTTTCTCCAGCGCGAGAAAAGTCCTCGGACTTTTCGCCTCAGCGTGACGCGCGTGAGTGGATTATTAACAAGGCAGTTTATCTTTAATCTCTTAAGCAGAGCGAAAAAAGCCCGATGTTCTAAATCTTTATTCACTTCTGAAACGAGGTGACGATAAAACTTTATTTTAAAAATTCCCTGATTTTACCCTGACTTTTTTTTAATGACTTTGTGAAGCTCTTCGCCTAGGATGATTACTGGAGGGATTGATCAGCGACCTGGGTCGGGGCAGTATTATGCAGCAAATGTGTTGTTTAAATAACCAAAAAACATGACTTTTTAGCAAAGAAGTTGAATTTTCAACAAAAGAAGTAAATTTTCAACAAAAAAGCTGAATTTGTAACCTGATAGTTGAATTTTCTACCTTCAAAGATGAATTTTAAATCAATTAGTCAAATTTTTAAACAAAAAAGTTTAAACTTGAACCAAAAACAGTTATATTTTTAACCAAATAGTTTGAATCTTCAAGTGAAAAAGACGATTTTTTAAGAAGACAGTATAATTTTGAGGAAAGGTCTTTATTGTCTATCTGAAAAGATGATTTTTCAAGAAATCAATTTAATTTTCGAGAAAAAAAATAACAATTTTTTCCAAAATAGTTAAATTTTCAACATTAATTTTCAAACTACCAAGATGAATTTTCACCTAAAATGTTAAATTTTTAACGACAAAAATTAATTATCAACAAAATAATTACATTTACAACCAAATAGTTGAATTTTCAAGAAAAAGGGACGACCTATCAACAAATTAGTTGAATTTTTAACAAAATAATTAAATTTTCAACAAAATCGCCGAATTTTTAACCAAAACGTTGAATTTTCAACCAAATGGTCGAATTTTCAAACAAAAAAGCTTAAACTACCAAAAAACAAAATTACATTTTTAACAAAATAGTTTGAATCTTCAAACGAAAAAGAGGACTTCTTTATAAGACAGATGAATTTTGAAGAAAACACTTTACTTTCTATCCAAAAAACGATTTCTCAACAAAATAATTAAATTTTCGACAAAAAAATATTTTTTTACGAAAATAGTTAAATTTACAACCAAACAGCTGAATTTTCAAACAAATGGTCGAATTTTCAAACAAAAAAGCTTAAACTACCAAAAACCAAAAACAAAATTATATTTTTAACAAAATAGTTTGAATCTTTGAACGAAAAAGACGACTTGCTCAGAAGACAGATGAATTTGAAAGAAATCACTTTATTTTCTATCCAAAAAAACGATTTTTCAACAAAACAATTAAATTTTCGAAAACAAAAAATAATTTTTAATAATATAATTAAATTTTCAACAACAAAAAAATAATTTTTAGCCAAACAGTTGAATTTTCAACCAAATGGTCGAAATTTTAAACAAAAAAGTTTAAGCTACCACAAACTAAAGAAAAATTAAATTTTTAACAAAATAGTTTGAATCTTCAAGCGAAAAAGACGACTTCTCTAGAAGACAGATGAATTTTAAAGAAACCACTTTATTTTCTATCCACAAAAACGATTTTTCAACAAAACAATTAAATTTTCGACAAAAAAATTAATTTTTACAAAAATAGTTAAATTTACAACCAAACAGTGGAATTTTTTAACAAAAAAGTTTAAGCTTCAACCAAAAACAGTTACATTTTTAACCAAATAGTTTGAATCTTCAAGTGAAAAAGACGATTTTTTATAAGACAGTAGAATTTTGAGGAAAAATCTTTATTTTCTATCTGAAAATATTAATTTTGCACAAAACAATTAATCTTTCGAAAAAAACTTAATTTCGACGAAAATAGTTGAATTTATAACCAAACAGTTGAATTTTCAACATTTATTTTCAAACTACAAAGATTAATTTTTTCCCATATGGTTAAATTTTTAACAACAAAAATTAGTTATCAATCAAACAGTTCCATTTACAACGAAATAGTTGAATTTTCAACAAAAAAAGGGACAACCTATCAACAAATTAGTTGAATTTTTAACAAAATAATTAAATTTTCAACAAAATTGTCGAATTTTCAAACAAAAAAGCTTTAACTACCGAAGACCAAAACAAAATTACATTTTTAATCTTCAAGCGAAAAAGACGAGTTTTCTAGAAGACAGATGAATTTTGAAAAAAAACAATTTATTTTATATCCAAAAGACGATTTTTCAACAAAATAATTAAATTTTCGAAATCGACTCCTTGGTTGAAAATTGAACGACTGTCTTAAAAAATTATTTTTGTTTGTTTGAAGATTTATAATTTCAGTTGACAATGCATCTATTGGGTTAAAAATCAAACTATTTTACAGAAAATTTTGTTTTGCCCAAAATTAATTTTTTAAACTGAAAATGTAACTATTTTGTTGAAAATGTTACTGTTTGGTTGAATGTAATATTTTTAGGTTGAGAATGAAACTGTTTTGTAGAAAATTCGCCTTTTTGTCTTGAAAATTCAACAATTTGGTCAAAAATTCAACTTTTTTGTAAAAAATTTGTCTTTTGAATTTAAAATAATTGGTTTGAATTCAAGTTTATTCATTTTTTTAATAAAAATTATCTTTTTTGTTCAAAAATTAATCTTCTTGGTTGAAAATTCGTCTTTTTGATTCAAAATTCAATTATTTGGTTAAAAATGCAACTGTTTTGTAAAAAGTTTTCCTTGTTAGTTTGAAAATTCAACATTTTGGACAACATTTTTTTCTATAGTCACTTTGTTGGCTATCCTTCTTCGTTAAAAATTCAACTCTTGTTGAAAATTCCTCTTTTTGATTTGAAAATTCATTTTTTTTGTAGAAATTTCATACTTTTTGGTTAAAAATGCTACTTTTTATTGAAATTCGTTTTTTCTTTGAAAATTAATTTTTTTAACTTAAAATTAAACTATTTTATTTTTTGGTAAAAATATAACTATTTTCTTCAAAATTCGTTTGTTTTGGTTAACAATTTATCTTTTTTAGTTGAAAATTCATCTATTTGGTTGAAAATATCTTTTTTGGTAGAAATTTAATACTTTTTGGTTAAAAATGCAAATTTTTATTGGAAATTCGTTTTTTTGGTTGAAAATTAATTTTTTTAACTAAAAATTAAACTATTTTATTTTTTGGTATAAATCTAACTATTTTTTTTCAAAATTCGTTTGTTTTGGTTAAAAATTCATCTTTTTTAGTTTAAAATTGATCTATTCGGTTGAAAATTTAAATGTTTGGTTGAAAATATCTTTTTTTGTGGAAATTTCATACTTTTTGGTTAAATATGCAACTTTTTATTGAAAATTCGTTTTTTTGTTGTTGTTGAAAATTCCTCTTTTTGATTTGAAAATTCGTCTTTTTGATTTGAAAATTCATCTTGTTTGGTAGAAATTTCATACTTTTGGATTAAAAATGCAACTTCTTATTGAAAATTCGTTTTTTCTATTGAAATTTAATTTTTTAACTTAAAATTAAACAATTTTATTTTGTTGAAAAAATCTAACTATTTTCTTAAAAATTCGTTTGTTTTGGTTATAAATTTATCTTTTTCAGTTGAAAATTCATCTATTTGGTTGAAAATATATGTTTTTTGTTGAAAGTCATCATTTTATTTTGGAAAATCCACTCCTTGGTTGAAAGTTGAACTGCTTTCTCAACAATTAATTTTTTTGGATCAGAATTCATAATTTAAATTGAAAATTCATCTTTGGTTGAAAATTCAAATACTTCTTTGAAAACTGGATATTTTTCTAAAAATTAATTTGTTTAAACGGAGAGCTGAACTATTTGGTTGAAAATTTAACTATTTTGCATCAAAATTCTTCTTTTTAGCTTGAAAACTTAACAATTTGGTAAAAAAACAACTTTTTAAAATAAATTGAGTTTTCAATTGAAAATTCAACATTTTGATGAAATTTTTTTCTTTTTTGACTCATAAATCTTTCTTGGTTGAAAATTTAACTCTTGTTCAAAATTCCTCTTTTTGATTAAAAAATTCATCTCTCTTGGTAAAAATTTCATATTTTTTCGTTGAAAAATCAACTTTTTAGTTTAAGATCCGTCTTTTTTGGTTCAGTTTAATTTTTTTTATATTCAAATTGAATTTTTCGTTGATGCTAAAATATCAACTATTACGTTTTTTGTTGAGAATTTATCCCCACATCGTTTTACTTTACTTTTAGATTAGCGTCAAATGGGGCAATTTTTGACACCTGGGGTAAAGTCGGTCATTCCTAAATTAATAGTTTAAATTATTTAAGGTGGTTTTAACCAGAATCAGAAATCAGTTTAAGCCTTAACTGGTTCTAGATTCTGGTTAAAACCACATTAAGGGCATGTGAATGTATGTCACGTGACCAGTTCCATCTTATTATATTCGGCGGCTTTATAATTAGAAAAATGAATAAATCGTGCTAAGATTTTTGAAAAAGGTTAAAAATACTAAAGGACAGTCGGTCTGGCCCACTTAAGTATTTATTTTGTTTAAATAATGCAATTTTATCAATTCGATTTTAGCTAGGGCACTAGAACCCTGTTCTCAGTTACGTTCCAAATTAAAAATTAATCAAATTGCACTATCTAAACGAAATAAAAACTCAAGTTGGGCAGACAGACATACCCTTATATATTTTTAACCATTTTCTAAAATTTTAGCACAATATATTCAATTTTCTATTTATAAAGCCGCCGATAAAGTAACATGTAGTTAGTCACGTGGCAGACTGTCACATGCCCTTGAATAATTTAAGCTATCAATTATTTTTTTATTTAAAAAAATAGTCAATAATAGTGCGCAGA
Source organism: Andricus grossulariae (assembly GCA_011634705.1). Classification (NCBI taxonomy): domain Eukaryota; kingdom Metazoa; phylum Arthropoda; class Insecta; order Hymenoptera; family Cynipidae; genus Andricus; species Andricus grossulariae. Next base: position 55,765,280 of record JAABKJ010007545.1, on the reverse strand, counting down.
GCGCGCATGTTGATTAAATATGGTTAGAATAATTATGACATTTAAAAGAATAATTCGAAATAAAGATGTATGGGTCAAGGTGTAGAATTTGAACCAATTGATTTTCAAACGCAACCTTCAAACGAATTTGCGGACTGTGTTCAGATGCACTAATATGCATATTCAACATACATATATGTACTCAATAAAAAAAATTAAAGTAAAATTTGAGGAGGGTCAATATGACATTTTAGCAGACAGTCGAGCATAACAATTAATCTCAATTTGAATGTCTATATTCCTTCAGTTCAGTAATACAGTTTAATTATTCTTCTTAAAGAGCAATTTGAACTTGACCCTAGAAATGATATCATATCTCAAAATAATTTTGTTTACATGACTAGACACTTATTAACAAACCCTTTCAACATCTGAAATCTCTAAGATTTTAATAATAATAATAATAATATGATAATAATAATAATTAATTATTTTGATAATAACAAAACATTATTTTAATTATTTAAATTTATATAAACATTTTTACCAAGAGAAATTGAGCAATGCGTAAAACTAGTGCTTTTACAGCCCTCTTTAAAATTAAAATATAAAATTATTTTTAACCAAATTTTGCATTTCATGTTATCTGTTATCTAACATAATAACAAAGAAAAGCAAGGAAAATATTTGTGATAATTGAGGAAAATTGATTGATCGAGTTATTATTTTCTGGACTGAATAATGCAATTAACGAAGTTTAAGACTAATATATTTTTTAACATATTTTTCAATTATTCAAACAATTTAAATTTGTTTAAACAATTGTTTTCTTCTGTAAAGCGTGAAAAGTTACTATTTTCTGAAATTAATGACGCAATAACCAGATGCTGAGTAATATGTTTTCCTAATGATATTTAGCCAGTTTTAGAACAATTTTGATTTGTTTAAACAATTTTCATTTGTTTAAACAATCTTCATTTGTTTAAAGACCCTTTTTCAACTATATATCGTGAAAAGATTTTCTTTTCTGCAATTAATAACACAGTTAACGAATGTTGAGTGTAATATATTTTTTTAAAGATATTCAGCAATCATTTAAACAATTAATAATCATTTACTTGATCATTTTCACGGGGAAGTTGGAGAAGAGTCTAGTTTTTTCTAATTTCTTACGTTAATTTAATTGTTTAAACAAATGAAAATTGTTTACGAAATTGCTAAATATCCTTTTAAAAAATTACTACTCTCAGCATGCGTCAATTATTGCAAAAATTATAATTTCAGAAAAGAATAACTTTTCACGATTTACAAAAAAAAAAGAATTGTGTAAACAAATAAAAATTGTTTACGAAATTGCCTAATATACTTTTAAAAAATTATTACTTTGAACATCCGTTAATTATTACACAAATTATAATTTTAGAAAAAATTACATTTTCACGATTTACAAAAAAAAGAATTATTCAAACAAATAAAAATTGTTTAAGAAATTTCTAAATATTCTCTTAAAAAATTATTACCCTTCACATTCGTTAATTGTGTCATTATTTCCAGAAAATAATAACATTTTACGATTTTAAAGAGAAAAAATTGTTTAAACAATTATCCATTCTTTAAATAATTACCAAATATGTGAAAACAAGAAGTAGTACTCTTGACATTTATCAACTGTATATAATTTATCCCGAAAGATAATAACTTTCTACCATTTAAAAAATCCAAAAAATACCGTTTTTAGCATGAATTTGGTAGAAAACTGCTATTTTGCATTTTTTGGGGTATTTTCCGGGCATAATAAAAGGGGCTTAGGGGGTCAAAATTAAAAGATTTTGCTTGGAAATTATTCTCTAAGCATTTCATTTTTTCTAGAACCAACCTTTTCCCATTTAAAACCCCATGTTAATTTCAAAAACCCGGGGGCAGGGTTAACGTTAAAAAAACAATTACAGAATTTCTTTCCGAAAAATGAACAAATTTGGGGGGATCGATCAACAAAAATCGAAAGTCGAGTAAACTAAATTGGTTCAAAAATTGCAAATATTTTCAAAATTTATAGCGATTTCTGGTATAAAACGCAAAATATTGTACAAAAAATGTCAATTTAATGACTGAACGATAATCTGAAAAAACTTTAAATCTTTTTATCAAAAATATCAAATTTTGACAAAAATCACTAACATAATATAACAAAAATTTTTTTCAAATTGTAAATCTTCTGAAAAAAATGTATTGACTTTCATTTTAAATAACCGATTTCTGATGAAAAATGTTAACTTCGAAAAGTTGTGAATCTCCTTTGAAATATAATTTTTTAATACAAATTTCAATTTCCGACGAAAAATACTCAAGAAATCAAAAATTATTTAAGCTTCTAAATTTTATTATTTTAAACAAAAACCATTATATTTCAATCTTATGATTGTTTCTTTAAAAATACAAATTTACGATGTAAAGCCCCAACATATCCTTTTGTTAAAAAATTAATCTTTTTTGAAATATAATTTTATGCTATAAATATTAATTTTCAACGCAAAGCAATAACAAAATCCATTATATTTCGACGATTCTAAATCTTGTTTTAAATTATACTAATTTTTAAAATTGTATTTATTTTAAATTGCATTGAACTTGAAGTTGGTCACTTTTTAAATTATATAATTAAATTTTCAGTTCTAAATATTCAGAATTAAATTTGAATGATCACAATTTTGAATTAATTGTGCAAAAATGAAGGCTTTCTAATTTAATATTATATTATTCATACTATTTTTTTCAATTCTATAATTGTAACATTATTTGAACTGAAAGCTATTCGATTGTGAACGCTTTCAATAAAAAAAATTTAATTCTGAATTCCTCAAAATTTCTCAATTCCATAAATTTTCTGGATTCCCTTAATTTCTGGAAAAATTTGAAATTTCTAAACGCTCTGATATTCGAAAATATCCTGAATTTTCGAATGTTCTAAATTTATTACATTTTCTGAATTCCTTTAATTCCTTTAAAATCCTTGAATATTCTGAATTTCCCGATTTCTCTGTATTGCTGAAAATCTCTGAATTCCTGGAACATTCTAAATTCCTGAAATTCCTTGAATTTTTATGACTTCCTGAAATATTTTCCTAAATGCTCTATAATTATCAGAATTTCCTGTAATCCTTAATTATCCTGAATTCCTTCAATATTCGGGATTCTCTAAATTGCTCGAATTCTCTGAATTCTTTGAAATCTCTGAATTGCTCGAATTCTCTTAATTATCTGTAATCCTTGAATATTCTGAATTCCCTGAACTACTTGAATATTGTAAATTCCTGAAATTCTTTGATTTCTCTAAATTCTCTAAAATCGTTGAATATTCTGAATTTCCAGAATTCTCTATATTCCTGAAAATCTCTGAATTCCTGGAACATTCTAAATTCCTGAAATTCCTTGAATTTTTATAAATTCCTCAAATTCCTTGAATTTTTATAAATTCCTCAAATATTCTGAATGCTCTGTAATTCTCAGAATTTCCTGTAATCCTTCATTATTATCATGAATTCCTTGAGTATTCGGAATTCTCTGAATTGCTCGAACTCTCCGAATTCCTTGAAATCTCTGAATTGCTTAAATTATCTGAAATCCTTGAATATTCTGAATTCCCGGAACTACTTGAATATTGTAAATTTCCGAAATTATTTGATTTCTCTAAGTTCTCTAGAATCCTTGAATATTCTGAATTTCCCGAATTCTCTACATTCCTGAAAATCTCTGAATTCCTGGAACATTCTTAATTCCTGAAATTCCTTGAATTCTTATAAATTCCTGAAATATTCTGAATTCTCCAAATTCCTTGAATTTCCTAAATGCTCTGTAATTCTTAGAATTTCCTGTAATCCTTGATTAGCCTGAATTCCTTAAATATTCAGGATTCTCTGAATTGCTCGAATTCTTGGAATTCCTTAAAATTTCTGAATTGCTTGAATTCTCGGAATTATCTGAAATCCTTGAATATTCTGAAGTCCCTAAATTACTTGAATATTGTAAATTTCGGAAATTCTTTGATTTCTCCAAATTCTCTAAAATCCTTGAATATTCTAAATTTCCCGAATTCTCTATATTTCTGAAAATCTCTGAATTTCTGGAACATTCTAAATTCCTGAAATTCCTTGAATTCTTATGAATTCTTAAAATATTCTGAATTCTCAAAAATCCTTCAATTTCTTAAATGCTCTGTAATTCTCAGAATTTCATGTAATCCTTAATTATCCTGAATTCCTTAAATATTCGGGATTCTCTAAATTTCTCAAATTCTCCGAATTTCTTAAAATCTCTTAACTGCTCGAATTCTCTAAATTCTCTAAAATCCTCGAATATTCTGAATTTCCCGAATTCTCTATATTCCTGAAAATCTCTGAATTGCTGAAATTCCTTGAATTCTTATGAATTCCTTAAATATTCGGAATTCTCCAAATTCCTTCAATTTCCTGAATGCTCTGTAATTCTTAGAATTGCCTGTAATCCTTAATTATCTTCAATTCCTTAAATATTCTGAATTCTCCAAATTTCTTGAATTTCCTAAATGCTGTGTAATTCTTAGAATTTCCTGTAATCTCTAATTATCCTGAATTCCCTAAATATTCTGGATTCTCTTAATTGCTCGAATTCCCCGAATTCCTTGAAATCTCTTAACTGCTCGAATTCTCTGAATTACCTGAAATCCTTGAATATTCTGAATTCCCTGAACTACTTCAATATTTTAAATTGCTTAAATTTTTTCATTTCTGTAAATTCCCCAAAATCGTTGAATATTCTGAATTTCCCGAATTCTCTCTATTCCTGAAAATCTCTGAATTCCTTAACGATACTAAATTCCTGAAATTCCTTGAATTCTTATGAATTCCTTAAATATTCTGAATTCTCCAAATTTCTTGAATTTTCTAAATGCTCTGTAATTATCAGAATTCCCTATAATCCTTAATTATCCTGAATTCCATAAATATTCGGAATTCTCTGAACTGTTCGAATTCTCCGAATTTCTTGAAATCTCGGAATTGCTTAAATTCTCTGAATTATCTGAAATCCTTGAATGCTCTGAATTCCCTGAACTACTTGAATATTATAAATTCCTGAAATTTTTTGATTTCTCTAAATTCCCTAAAATCCTAAAATATTTTGAATTTCCCGAATATCCTTCATTCTTGATAATTTGTGAATTCCTTGATTATTCTGAATTCCTGGATTATTCTAAATTTGTGAAATTGCTTGAATTTTTCTGAATTCTCCAAATTCCTTGAATTCCCTAAATGCTCTGAGATTCTCTGAATACCTTGATATCTCTGAGTTCCAAAAATTCTCTGAAATATCTGAAATCCTTGAAAATTCTGAATTCCCTCAATTCCTTAAATATTCCAAATTCCTGACATTCTTCGAATTCTCTGAATTTATCTGAATTCCCCGAATTCCTTTGAATTCTTTGCGTCATTTTTAAGTCCTTTAAACTCAGAGAGTTATCAGAATTCAGAAAATTCCACGGATTGAAGGAATTCAGATAATTCCAAAAATTTAGATGAATTCAGATATATCTGCGAATTCGGAGGAATTCAGGAGATTTTAGGGAAGTTAAAAGAATTCCGCAGAATTTCAAAGAGTGTAAAAGTATTCCACGCAGTTAAAAAGAATGAAAAATCTTTTATAAATGAATATTTTTTATGTAGCTTCTTTCGCGAGACTCTTTCCACATTAACATATGAAAAAAATTGCATTTATTTATATATAGCCTGATAAACAATTTATTTTTTGTAAATCTGCGCTCCTCTAAAAGCCACAATTTTCTTGGTATATCGGGGACATTTTAGTGCATGCATAAGTGTTAGTGGCTACTCGATTAAAGGGCTTCTTAATCGTCAGCTTGTGACGTTCCAGAGGCCATTGTCGTGTAAGCAAGAAGCGGGTAAAGCGGAACGGTGGGAAATGCGGCACAGTCGATTTAAAAAAAATCTACGTATTATGAATGAATAAGGGTATGTCAACATTAAACAGGGAAAAAATTAACTAATTTAAGATAATTGTTCATTTTTTAAGCTGCAAAATTTGTTTTTGTTATTTATCGTCTATTGGTCCAGTAACAAATCCCATTAGGAAACTCCAACTATTTTTGGTTAAAAGTTAATTCTTGTTTTTTTTACGAAATTCTTATATAATATTTTTTGTTCAGAATTAATCTTTTTTAGCTGAAAATTTAATTTTTTGTTGAAAATCCAACAATTTTGTTAAAAAGTCATCCCTTTTAGTTAAAAACCAACATTATTTATTGAAAATTCGTGTTTTCGGGTTGAAAATTTAACAATATGTCCAAATGTTTAAATAGTTTGTTCAAAAGTCATTTTTTGTTTAAAAATTCGTATCTAATTGCAAATTTAATTATTTGGTTGAAAACTCGTTTTTTTCGTTGCAAATTAATTTTTTTAACCGAAAATTTATTTATTCCAGTTGAAGATTCACCATTTTAGCTGAAAATTTAACTATGTTATTCTAAATTTATTCTCTTGAAATGAAAATTAATCTTTTCACGTATTCCGTTTTTAGTTGAAAATTCAATTATTTGCTTGAAAGTTCATTTATTTTATTGAAATTTCGCTTTTTTTAAATTAATCCTTTTGGTTAAAATTTTATCTTTTTTTATTGAAAATTTTAATGTTCTGTTGCGAAAAAAAAATTGTTATTAATTTATCCTTTTTGGTTGTAAATTCAACTGTTTTCGTAGAAACAAAAATTTTTTGGGTTGAAAATTTAACTGTCAATAAACTTTTTTTCATTAAAAATATGTTTTCAACTGAATATTAAACTATTCCACTTTTCGTTAAAAGTTGATATTTTTTATTAAAAATTGATATTTGAGGATAAAAAAATTCAACTATTTGCTAGAAAATTCACGTATTTTATTGAAAATTCGTATTCTCTGGAAGAAAATTAACTTCTTGGTTGAGAATTTAACTTTTTTGTCGAAAATTCACCATCTTTGCTTGAATTCCACTGTTTTTGACTATATTTGAAAATCTTTTCTTGTTGAAATATCAACTAAAAAATTTTTCGTTGAGAATTCATCTTTTTTGTTGAAAATTCAACTGCTCGGTTAAAAGTTAATCTACGTCTTTTTTTGTGAAGAATATCTTTTTTATTTAAAAATGCAACTGTTTAGTTGAAAATTAATCTGTTTTATCTGATGATTCAAGTATTTTGTTAAAATTCCTTTTTGATGGTTATATCCAACTGTTTTTTATTTTAAATTAAAATCTATTTTAGCTGAAATATCAACTATTGCAACAACAACAACTATTACTACTTTCTTAAAAGTTATTATTTTATGTTTATAGCTTTAGTTGCTAATCACTTCCAAAATAGAACCTTGAATTTATTTTTTCAAACTACAAATAAATATAAAAGCCAGTGATCGTCCCAGTTTCGGAAGCTTTCCATTTGGAAAATACCCAATAATCACAGGGAGCCAGGCCAGGACTTTATGGGGACTGCTTGTTGTTTAAGGTCGTCTTTCGCCAGAAATTTCTGAATGAGCTGCGATGAATGGGCAGATGCGTTGTAGCGGTGAAAAAACAAAGTCGCCACTTTCCCATAAATCAAGCCCAAATATTGTATACATAATTTTCTTAAAATTGTGCCTTCGATTGTTATAAAATCATTTATTTTGCAAACAAATAAAGTTAATACATATCTTGCAATTAGGAAAAGATTCGAAAAGTTTATAGAATATTTTTAAAATTTTTCGAAACTTTGAAAAGTCCTAAATAAATCGATGGAAAGGGTGTGAATAGTATTTGACTTTCGGCATTCAAAAAGACTATCGACCAGATATCAACTTAATTTTCTGGCACGCATGACCCAGTTCGAAATTAGTCCTGATTACGTAAACCCGGTCACGTTATCCCGTTAAAAGTGTCAATCACAGCGCAGGGTTTCCTTCGAAAGTCTCATCTAATTAAGAATTTCACTACTTGAGCTAAAAACGGGTATGAGTGAATAATGGACACGATAATCCAACAAATTTATACCCATTCAGCTTCTGCTTTTACCATTCCACCTTTGTTAAACCCTCGAAAGCTAAATCAGATATATGTCAAGGTCAAGACTGCATTTTAATTAAAAGATTTTACAATTATTTTTTAAATAACCTGGTCAAAGATTTAAATAGGAGTTCATTTTATGAACAAAAACATACGTTCACCATTTCAATATAGAAAAAAAACCTTGGAAGAAATCTTCTGGCAATTTCTTGTATGTACATTAGGGTGGTCCACAACATTTTTTTTCGAATTTTGATGAATAACGCCCGGAATAACCTGGTCAAAGCTTCAAATAGGAGTTTATTTTATAAACAAAAACATACATCCACCACTTCAATATAGAAAAAAACCCTTGAAAGAAAATTTTTCCTGGCAATTTCTTGTATGTACATTAAGGTGGTACAAACCATTTTTTTCGAATGATTATGAATAACGCCTGGAATAAGCTGGTCAAAGCTTTAAATAGAAGTTCATTTTGTAAACAAAAATATACGTTCAACACTTCAATATAGAAAAAAAAACCCTTGAAAGAAATTTTCTCCTGACAATTTCTTATATCGGAATAACCTGGTCAAAGCTTCAAATAGGAGTTCATTTTATGAACAAAAACGTACATTCATCACTTCAATATATAAAAAAACCCTTGAAAGACATTTTTCCTGACAATTTCTTGTATCTACATTAAGGTGGCACAAAACATTTTTTTTCGAATTATTATGAATAACGCCCGGAATAACCTCGTCAAAGCTTCAAATAGAAGTTCATTTTATGAACAAAAACATGCGTTCACCACTTCAATATAGAAAAAAAAACCTTGAAAGAAATTTTCTTCTAACAATTTCTTATATCGGAATAACCTGGTCAAAGCTTCAAATAGGAGTTCATTTTATGAATAAAAACATGCGTTCACCACTTCAATATAGAAAAAAAAACCCTTGAAAGAAATTTTCTTCTGACAATTTCTTATATCGGAATAACCTGGTCAAAGCTTCAAATAGGAATTCATTTCATAAACAAAAACATACATTCACCACTTCAATATAGGAAAAAACCCTTGAAAGAAATTTTTTCCTGACAATTTCTTGTATGTACATTAAGGTGGTACACAAAATTTTGTTTGGAATTTGTATTAATAACGCCCGGAATAACCTGGTCAGAGCTTCAAATAGGAGTTTATTTGATAAACAAAAACATACGTTTACCTCTTCAATATAGAAAAAAAAACACTTGAAAGAAATTTTCTACCGACAATTTCTTGTATCGGAATAACCTGGTCAAAGCTTCAAATATGAGTTCATCTTATAAACAAAAACATACATCCACCACCTCAATATAGAAAAAAAAAGCTTGAAAGACATTTTTTCCTGACAATTTCTTGTATGTACATTAAGGTGGTACAAAACATTTTTTTTCGAATTATTATGAATAACGCCCAGAATAACCTCGTCAAAGCTTCAAATAGAATTTCATTTCATAAACAAAAACATACGTTCACCACTTCAATATAGAAAAAAAAACCCTTGAAAGAAATTTTCTCCTGACAATTTCTTATATCGAAATAACCTGGTCAAAGCTTCAAATAGGAGTTCATTTCATAAACAAAAGCATACATTCACCACTTCAACATAGGAAAAAACCCTTGAAAGAAATTTTTTTCCTGACAATTTCTTGTATTTACATTAAGGTGGTACAAAACATTTTTTTTCGAATTATTATGAATAACGCCCAGAATAACCTCGTAGAAGCTTCAAATAGGAGTTTATTTTATAACCGAAACATACATTCACTACTTCAATATAGAAAAAAAAACCTTGAAAGAAATTTTCTGCTGACAATTTCTTGTATGTACATTAAGGTGGTACACAAAATTTTTTTTGGAATTTTTATTAATAACGCCCGGAATAACCTGGTCAGAGCTTCAAATAGGAGTTTATTTGATAAACAAAAACATACGTTCACCATTTCAATATAGAAAAAAAAACTCTGGAAAGAAATTTTCTCCTGACAATTTCTTGTATGTACATTAAGGTGGTCCAAACAATTTTTTTTTTTTTTTTGAATTTTTATGAATAACGACCGCAAATCTGTTTGATTCCAGACAAAAATAAAACCATTTTTTTTAATGATATTTAGAGGTGGCGTGAGCTCCATGAAGTTTTAACACGTATTTCCCCTAAAAAAAGACGGTTTTGTACATTTTCTTCAGAATCCTCAATAGTAGCTGAATCGAGTTGAAGCTCAAAATTTCTTTTTACAATCAGTCATAGAATACGAATAAAATATTACTTTTTAAATATCACCCCCATAAGTCTGTTTTATGCGGTCCCAAAAAAGCACATAAGTGAAACAATGGGTTTTGCGAGTTTTTGGCGCCAATTATGATTTTTTTGCGTTTTTTTTTAATGAAAATTTTTTCGAATACATGAAATAGTACTTCATACTGATAATTATATGTTTGAATAAATTGTTCAAATAATTTATTTTTTTTGTTGATGATATTCTCTTAGAATAATGCCAGAAAATTGCAGTTTTTTCTGAAATTTTCAACTTTTTGTTGACTTTTCACTTCGAATGAGTTAAATAATTATTTAAAGTCAATAAAATAATCATCTATTTAATTTAAATTATTATTATTATTAACATTCAATTTTAATAATCCTAGAAATTTGCAGTTTTTTCTTAAATTTACAACTATTTGTCTACTTTCCACATAGGGTGAGTTAATAATTAATTTAATTTATCAAAAATAATTATTTAAACACATTATTATTGGTTATATTCATCCTCTTGCTTATTAATGCAATATAGTTGCTGTTTCTTCTGAAATGTTGAACTTTTCACCCACTTTTACTTAGTAAAGTGATAAATAATGCAAGTCAACAAAAATAGTTGTTTAAACAATTTATAATTGTTCATAACTATCTTCTCTTAGATAAGTGAAAAATGGGAAAAAAGTTAAAAATGTCAGAATAAACCGCAACTATCTGGCATTAATATAGATAAAGATAGTTATTAACAATAGTAATTTGTTAAAAAAATTATTTTTGTTCAATTTAAATAGTTATTATTTATTTTTGTCAACTTGAATTAATTATTACTTCACTCTGATTTAAAAATGGACAAAAGTTAAAAAATTCCGAAAAACCCGCAACTATCTAGTATTAATATAGAAGAAGATAGCTATGGACAGTAATAATTTGTTTAAACAATTAATTTTGCTATAATAAATCAAATAATAACCAAATTCAAGTGAAAAGTGAACAAACAGTTGAAAATTTCAGAAAAAAACACAATTTCTAACATTATTCAAAGATAATATTATTGACAATAATAATAAATTGTTTAAACAAATATGTTTGTTAACATTAAGGAACCTCTCTTTAATTGAAAATTGAACGAAAAGTAGGAAATTTTGAATTACAAATCGGTAAAATTAAAGAATTTTCCATTGTTAGTCTTCAAAATCGAACTATATATTTAAAAAAAAGTTTAAAATTACATACCTTTAAAATATAATTCTTGAAAATTAATTAATTTCCAATTCCATATTTTCAAAATTTAAGAATTGTAAATCGTAACTCTTCAGAATTCTAGAAATTTGAATTGCAAATCTTTTAAAATTGAAGATTATTTAATTTTGAAAATTTACCATTGAAATTTCAAAAATTATTAATAATAATAATAATAGGCTGTGTCTAGTCGTCCCAAAAAAATAGGGAATTTGGAAAAGGGTATGGACTAGTCGTCCTGAAAATTCGAGACCAGTTGAATTTTCAATCCAAAAGATTAATTTTGTAACAAAAACGACTCGTTTTTAACAAGGTGCAAATGAATTTTTATCTGAAAAGAGCAATTTTTAACCAACATTAGAATAGTTAAGATTTCAGAAAAATAAATTTTCAACAAAAAAAAAGCAAGTTTTCAACAAAATAGTTTTTTTTTCATCCAAAAAGATGATTTTTTAACCAAAGAGGTAAATTTACAAAAAAAAAAGGAATAGTTCAATTTGCAGTTAGAAATGTAAATTTTAAATAAAAAAACGAGGGTTCAGAAAATATAATTAATTTTCAATTAAAAATATAAAATTTCAAGCAAAAATGAAATAGTTACATATGCATTTAAAAAAATTAATTTTCAACTGAACAGAAACGAATTTTCAACCAATGAAGGTAATTTTTATTCACAATCCTGACTTTTCAAGCAAAAATATGAAAGTTTGACCAAATGGTGGAATTTTCAACACAAAAGATGAATTTTCTAACAAAACAAAAAAATAATTTTCAACCAAATAATTTTTTTCAACCAAAGAAGTGTATTCTGAACAAAAAAAAAGAATAGTTAAATTATATAGTAAATCTCTCCCAAAAAATGGAATAGTTAAAGTGAATTTTTAACTGAAATTATGAATCTTCAACTAAAAAAAATTTCATCTTGAACCAAATACATGAATTTTGAATTGAAAAGATCAATTTTTTACCAAAATAAAATAGTTAAATTTTCAGTTAGTAAAATAAATTTTCAACCAAAAAAATTACGAATTTCGGACAAAATAGTTAAATTTTCAACCAAAAAAATTAATGTCTGCCCAAAAAGATGAAATTCCAACTAACGAGAGTACTCTCCTACCGAAAAAAGACGAATTTTCAACAAATAGTTGAGTTTTCACTTTAAACAGATAAATTTTCAACTAAAAATGGAATAGTTAAATTTTCAGTAAAAAAATTAGTTATTAATAAAATTAAAGTAAATTTTCAAGGAAATAGTATAATTTTCAGCCAAGTAAATTGAATTTCTATAAAAAAAAGTACAAAATTTCAGGAACAATTCTGGTCAGTTTAAAAGAGATATAGAAGGTTTCAAACTTTTCTAATCATTCCAAAGTAATTTAAAACTTGCAAAGGTTTCATACAATAAAAAAAAAGGTTGAATTTGAAATATTACAAGAAAAATTAGAAATTTTGAAAAGGTCCAAAAATAATTTTAAACTTAAAAAGGTTTCCAAAAATTTTAAACATTGATTCTTCAAGAATTCGAAACAAAAATTTAGAAGATTTTAAAGGATTTTCTTAAGTTTTGAAAAAATAAACAAATTTTCTCAAGATTCCCAGAAAGTTTTTAAATGATATCTTATTTCGAAAAATTAATTTCTAACGAAAAGTGAAAGATATATCAAACCATTTCGCGAGAATTCTAAAAATGCCAAAAAAAAACCTGGAATATTCTAAGGCAATTTTTCCAAATTTGAAAGATTCCGCAAAATTTCATGGAAAATTTGAGTCAATTAAAAGGAAATTTTCCGTTTCTAGAGATTCAGTATATTTTAAAACTGGAAAAGCTTTCCGAAAAATTTATAAAATATTGTTTAATTTCCTCGAAAATTCTAAAAGTCCTAAATATATCAGTAATTTCTAAAATCCTGTAAAATAAACAAAAAATTTATTTCCTCATGGATAGCAGCGTTCCTAGTTCAAATCCAGGCTAAGAAAGACTTTTTCTTATTCTTCAAAAATTATTTGTCCAAAGTAATCATTTTAAAATCGAAAAGTTTATTAATTAAAAAACTTTTAAACTCGGTCGTTTTCATCTTTAAATGGATTATATTTTAAATATAAAAGAAAAAAAAAGTGCTTTTAAATAAGAGTACTACATATATAAGACACCTTTTGTGTTTAAAAATACTTTCTTTATAAATGGGTGGATATACTTTTTTATATACCATTTTAGAATCATTCTTTACTAAAAGTATCTTTTAGCGCAGTTTTTCACCAAACTAGGCTGAGCTCTTATCCACTTCATGAGGCTATCTCCTCTGTGTAACTGATATAAAGGGAAAAAGTTAATGGATTCCGTGAAAATAGGTCAGAGAGCGTCCATATATTATGTGACGCTATTTACAGTGATTTTTGACTAAGCCCTCCCACTTGCGACAATTTGTGAACTTATCGGTGAAACACCCCCCCCCCTTATTTCCCCCTCATCTACTTTCCCACTCACCAACTCCCCTACATTCAGTCCTCACGCATCCCACCCCCGCACTTTCTCACCCCCTTCATTTATCTTATTTCTCTCCCCTCTACATCCCAAACCCTAACATTTTTCATATCCCTCACTTCTCCTACTTACACTCATTTCTCCTACTTCCCAACCCCTCACATCCTATACTTCCAATCCCATCACTTCACTCACTTCTCCATCCTCTACTTTCCCCAATTCCACTCCTACATTTCTCCTACCTCTCCTGCCCTCCCTTCCCTTACTTCTCCCTCATCCACTTTCCCTATCCTCAATTCCACTACTTTCATTCCTCATGCATCCCACCCGCCTACTTCATCACCCCCTTCATTTCTGTTACTTCTCCCTCTTCTCGATCCCAACCCCTGACATTCTTCACATACCTTACTTCTACTTTCTACCCCCTCGTTTTCCTTACTTCTACTTTCTCTACTTTCCCTCCATTAGAAGACATCACTTACACTCATTTCTCCTACTTTCAAACCCCTCACATCCTATACTTCCAATCCCATCAGTTCACTCACTTCTCCATCCTCTACTTCCCCTAATTCCACTCCTATACTTCTCCTACCTCTCCTGCCCTCCCTTCCCTTACTTCTCCCTTATCCACTTTCCCTCTTCTTAATTGCCCTACTTTCATTCCCCACGCATCCCACCCCCACACTTTCTCACCCCCTTCACTTCTCTTACTTCTCCTTCCTCTACATCCCAACCCCTAAAATTCTTCACATCCCTCAATTGTCCTACCCTTGTTCTACCTTCTCACTTTCCTTACTTTCTTTTCTCTACTTCTACTTTCTTTACTTTCCTTTCCCTCACATCCCTTACTTACACTTTCTTCTTCTACTTCCCAACCCCTCACATTCCACACTTCCAATCCCATCACTTCCCTTAGTTCTCCTTCCTCTAATTACCCTGACTCCATTTCTATACTTCTCCTTTCCTCCCTTCCCTTATATCTCCCGCACCTACTTTCCCTCTCCTCATTTCTTCTACTTTCATTTCCCACGCATCCCACACCCTTACTTCCTCACACCCTTCACTTCTCTTACTTCTCCCTCTTCTAGATCCCAGCCCCTGACATTCTTTACATACCTCACTTTTCCTACTTTCTACTCCCTCACTTTCCTTACTTCTCCTTTTTCTGCTTCTTCTTTCTCTACTTCCCACTCCCCTTATTTCTCCATCCTCTACTTCTTCTAGTTCCATTTCCATACTTTTCTCACGTTTCCTCCCCTCCCTTCCCATACTTCTCCCTTATCCATACAAATTCCCTTTATAAGATTAATGTAGATCGAAATAAAGCGTAAATATGAATGAACAAAAAAAATTTATTCACCTGTAAAATCTTTTTTCTACCTTAAATTTTTTTATTTTCACCTGAGTAGGTAATTAAACATATGCGAAAGACACTAGGAATAAGAAAAAAATACACATATATATACCTGCATGCTATATAAATGCATTTCAACAAATTTAGTTTTTTTATCTTCAATGTTATTTTTCACGAATAAAACCAAAACTACGCGTCCTATCAAAAAATTATTGATGACAAATTTGTAGCTCTTTTTTGGGTGAGCAAATTTTGTCGATTAATTTTTTTCATAATTTGTGTCGTTTGTCCAAAAATTATATTTTTGTTGTTGTTGTTTTTTACGGATAAAATAAAAACCACCCATCCTATCAAAAAATAATTCATTATTTTTTTCGTAGCTTGTTTCGTTCGTCCAAAAATTTCATTCTTTTTTATTTTTGACGCTGGTTTTTACGAACTTAAACGAAAACTACGCGTCCTATCAAAAAGTGATCTATGACAAAATTGTAGATCTTTTTCAAATGCACAATTTTTGTCGATTCATCTTTTTCCGTATCTTGTATAGTTTCACCGCAAAATAGAATTTTCGATTTTTTATTATTTTTTGGTCAAACAATTTCATTCTCCTTCCAAAATCATCTGCGAATAACATCTTTTTCAACCCACACACTTGCCTCATCACCTTCTAATCTATAATTTCTTCGTCTCTTTTTCCTTGATCTCTAAAAAGCTCTCATGTTTTTTCTTCCCATCACGTTAACTCTACGGACCTCTTTCCTCTTTCCCTTTGTTTCTCTTCGAATTTGTACGCTCTTGCTCATGCTTTATTCCTTTGAGCTCCTCCATATATTACATCTCTCTATCTCTTTCCTCTTCTTTCGTCTACATCGCCAGCGAATCAAACAATCTCATTCGTCTATTCCAATCTTTTCAAATTTTGCTTGCATAATAAAATTTAGATATTTAAATTTGCTTAGTTCCTCTATCTTTAGGCCTTTCCATCTCACTGTCCATTTTTTCTTTCTCTCTCCTCCCTTTCTAAACTTCATAACCTTATCAAGATCTTGTCTTTCAATTTAGCACGTAAATGTTGTCAATCACTCCCATACCTTTCCCAAACCCTGCGGAATAATATTTTTCCCTCCACCTCTTTCTTGCACCTCTCTAATATCTCCGGTTTCACTACCCCTTTTTCCATATATCTGGCCAACCCTTCTTTCTCCATGCCCTGTTGCACATTATCCACGCCCACTCCTTCAATTCCTTTCTTTCATATTTCCCAACTTTACTCGGGTTCTCATCTATACGTACTGCCTTTTCATCTTTCATTGGCCTTGTAGATATTGCTATTTTCCCCTTTTTAACATCCACTTCTTCGTCTATTTTCCATCCCTCTTTTCCTTCTTTTATTATTTTATTTCCCAATTCTCCTAACAATTTCATAAAATATTTTTTCTTCGTTAATATTTCAATCTCCTGATTAATTTTTCTTCTTCTTTCCTTTCTCTATTTACTACTTTCCTATACTCCTCTTCACTGATATTCCCGTTTCTCCATTTTCCTAATTCCTTATTCACTTCCTATTTTTCACCTCACATTTCTGATCCGAGCTATCTCTTTTTGCCCCTTCGCTGACATATTTCTTAACTGTATGTTCTAATATTCATTTTGCTTTTCCTATCACTATTTTCATCTCCTCATTTACATTTCCCTGTCCCATTTTTACTATCTTTGCCTTTTCTTTAATTTCTTCTATTCCCCTGCTGACCAACTACCTTTTCCTACTCTTTTTTCTTTGTTTTTTCCTTTGGCTGTTTTCCGTTCATCTCTCTTCCCCATGTCTACCATCACTATTAGTGGAAGATGCTCCGAGTTTACGTACTTCCCTATCACTAGCCTCTTTTATTTATCCCCTTAGCTCATCGTCAACAATAACATAGTCACTTCCTGTTCCGTTTCCCCTCTGTTAGTGTGTACTCTCCTTCCAGATATCCTTCTATATTCCCGTTTGAGACAAGACATCTCAAATATTGTAATCTATTTAGTAATTTCCTTCCATCATCTTCGTCTCTGGATTCTTCTTTGGATTCTTTTCCTCGTCTTTCTCTTGTTATTGCATTGAAATCTCCACCTATAGTTAGATTCGCCCCTGATTCCTTTCCTTCCATTAGCTTCCTCAACTCCTCTCTTTTTCCCTAAATACCCCCATTTAAATACACTCTGACTATTTTCCATCACTCCTCTCCTATCCTGATATCTTCTTCCATCAATCCTTCTTTTTGTGCTTTCAGCCCATTCCCATCTTTTTTCTTTCCTATCAAATCTTTCCTTATTTTCATCAACATTCATCCCATTGCTCTGCCATTTTTATTCTCTGTGCCTCTTGCTTGTACCACCTGTATCTTCTCGGTAGCCTCTCCTCTACTCTTTCCCACCCCCTTCCAACAAACCACGTTTTCATCAACACTACGACTTCCAATTACCCCAAATTTTTCATAAATTTCCTATCCTTTCTTTTTGAACAAACTAAATTTTAGTAGCAAATCCTTCGTTCTATTTTTTGTTTGATCTATTAATGTAAAATAAATTTGGAAGAATTATTGGTTTTTCACTAATAAGGGTGGTTTAATGGACCATTCTTCATAAACTATGTACAAAATTCATCCATGATCAATCATATTAACTAATTTTGAAATGATAGGACAACAAATTTCGATGAATGTGTTTTTAGGTCACTCTCCAGAGTCCAATAACTGACCTGGACAATATAACTCTTGTCGGGCAGTGGGCCAATGAAAATGATGTTCAAACATTGAAACCGCCACAGTTTTATGTTTGCTCAGAAGATTTCAAGCCATTGGGTATTCACGCCCACATTTTCGGAGCCGTCTGCTTCGTGCTTGTTTACGCTATACCGGGTGAGTTGAAAATAAACGTAATTAAGCAATCTTAAATATTGATATATAATGCATTTTATATCACATCAGGTTTTATCGTCGTCATGGCCTACTCGATGATGGGTCGAACCCTTTGCGCCAGAAAACCACCCTTTGACTGCGACAGTATCGAGGGTAGTGCCAGCTCACAACAGGTATGTTTAATATTTGTATTCCAAAAAGAAAAGAGAGTCTTGCTGATCATTTTTATTGCCTTATGCGCCAAATCTAAGATACTTTATTACACTTTTTTATGCTAGGAATTGCTATTTTTCAAACTATCAGGCTTTTATTTTATTTAAATCATTTCAATTCACAAATTAAAAATTGGACGTTAATCAAGTCGACCAAATCTTCACATCCCTTACTTTTCCCACCCCTACTCTTCCTTCTTCCACCTACCCCCCTTCCATTATTCCTCTCTTCACTGCCCCCACCAATCACTTCCCTTACTTTCCCTCACTTCCTATACGATCCCTTCCCCTACTTCCCTCTTCACTTACTCTCCCTTCACAACTTCTCCCACCCCCTGTTCCCCTCCCCTCATTTTCTCTACCTTTCATCACCTTACGTCCGTTCCCCTACTACACCTCCTTAACTCACCATCACTTTCCAATTAACCCTCCTCCTCAGTTCCCGTACAACCCTTCCCAACACTTCCCTCACTTTTCCATCCTTCCATTACTTCTCCCAACCCCTGTTACCCTCCTCTCACTTCCTACAATTTCCATCCCCTCACTTTCGCTCCCCTACTACCCCTTTCTTGCTCACGCTCACTTCCCTATTACTTCTCCACCTCCCATCACCTACTTTCCCGGCTTGCACTACTACCCCTACTAGCCCCCTTACTTTCCCTACTTCCCCTCCAGTGGGGCACAGAAAAATTTTTCTTGACAAATTAGTCTAGAATTTTTCAATTTTTATCCAAATTCAGTATTTTTTGTTGTAAATGAAAGTTAACTAAATTCTAAAAATATTTGTGTAAGCTGATTTTTGAATTTTTTAGTCAAAGAGAAATTTGGTAATTTTTTTTTCTTATAAACAATCCAATTGTTTTGTAACTACTTATATTTATTTATATCATCATAAAATCAATGAAAACACTTCTTAGGAATAATATCCGGTAAACCAAAAAATGAAACAAGATTTATTGATTTTTAAATTAACAAATTATTGAGTGAAAGTGCTACTTCAATATTCAAAATACTTGGAAACTTTATTTTTTGCTTGGGATACACGTGAAAACATTACTTTAGAAAAAAATACAAAGTATTGTTAATGTTACAAACAAATTTACTTAAAAAATGCAAATCTGAACAATTTCGCGCTCTAAAGGCTTCGTTCTTTTAACAAGATAGATTAACAAATTTTCGATATACATAATATGTACAATTTTTCAATACTTAATCATAATTTTTATTGTTCAAATAAATTAGATAAACAAGTCCAAATTTTCATTTATTTTCAACCAGCAGATCTCATTTTTTTAGAGTAAATCAATTTTAAATTACTTGTAAAACTCCTTTCCTTATGACACTTTACGAAACAATTATAATTGTTTACAGTATAAACCGTTTTATGAACAAATTCACAACTTGACTACTTATCAACAAATGGATGTTGTTTTTAGTTATGAAATCGGATACCAATGACTCAGAAGGGATCTGATTCATTAGAGGACTTTGTCTGGCGACAATATTTATTATTTATTCAAATAATTGTTTTAACAATTACATATCTTCAACAATTTTCAACCAGCAGATTTTCGTTTTTCAATGGAATTGACTCTAAACCTTTCTTGTGTTAGTTTAGCAATGAGTCACAATTGTTTTTTGATGCAGCGGTCTTTCGATACTTACTTCGTGTTTGTATTTTTTGATAGAATTTATTTAAATAAATAACAAAATAATGTTGTCGACTGACAAAGTCTCCTGATAAACGAGCTCCTTCCTGAATTTTTGGCAGTCGATTTCGTGATAAAAACGACATTCATTTCTTGACAAGTAGTCAAGTTTTAAATTTTTGAAATCAAATTGTATATAAAATAAACAATTATTATTGATTGATAAAGTGTTATTTGCGAAGGACTTTTCCAAGTGATTTAAAGTTCATTCCGTTGAAAACGCAACATCTTCCGGTTGAAAATTGACGAAAATATGTATTTGTTGATTAAATTTATTTAAACAATTAAGAATTGCTATCAGATATTCAAAAATCGAAAATAATAATAATATCCAATACATTTTTCATCAATTTTGTTAAAGGAATGAAGTGTTTAGAGAGTGAAATTGCTAAGATATGCATTTTTTTATTAAATTTGTTAATAAAATGAAAAATTACTTTGAATTTCATGAAATGATAACCAAGCATTGTTTTTACGTATATGTTGATATAAAAATATACAAATTTTTATAAATCTTTTAACCTGCTGGATATTATTTGTAAGGAGTGTCTTTACTGACTTCTTGTTCTTTTACATAAATGTGAGTGGATGAAAAAATGGAGATCTTAAAAATAGAATTTTTTCTTCAAAATTGTTGGAAATCCTAACACTTATAATTGATCTCAAATTTCTTTTTTTAATTTCGAAAATTACAAAATGGTGGCTGTTTTTTTTTCAAATTCTTGAAAGTGGATTTTTAAAACCCCGCTCTAAAAATATATTTTTTATAACTATTTGGTAATATATACTACATATCTCGCGAGATTTGTTCTAGGTATAACATAATGCACTGCTTCAAACTTTTTTTTAAATATCATATTTTTGCATTTTTT
The DNA here is from genome assembly GCA_011634705.1 of Andricus grossulariae. NCBI lineage: Eukaryota > Metazoa > Arthropoda > Insecta > Hymenoptera > Cynipidae > Andricus > Andricus grossulariae. Next base: position 55,744,203 of record JAABKJ010007545.1, on the reverse strand, counting down.
TCGGAAACAACGGAATGTAAAAAAAAACGTCAGATTGAAATTTACAGATCTAGAAACATTATTGAGCCTCATAAAACTGATAGGCTTTTCTTATATAAGTAGAAACTGTAAACAAGATACAAGAAATAAAATTGGAGGCTTTCCAGAAAATCTTTATTTTTTTATCGATCCATTTTTGAGTCCAGGATGTTTTTTCTTGTTATTTAATTCTTGATTTTTTTCTTGTAAACTGCGTAAAATATCACTAAAGAGTAAGAGGTATTTTTCAGAACTTTTCTAGATGTCTAAACCGGTTTTTAAATATTTTTCTGTACCTTTCGTTTTTCCAAGAAAAATGCAAAAATAAGATTTTTACAAAATAACCTTTTTCAATAAGAAGTAGTGGTTGACCATGAACTAAATTTATGATAATTTTTATTATATATTACCATTTTTTTTAATTAAAAAATAAAACAGGTTAAAAGTGAAGTTTTTGTAAAAATCCACATTCAATCATTTTATAAAACCAGCCGTAATTTTTCTATGTTTCATATTTCATAAATTGCTTGGTATTCGATTAAAAAAGTAAGAATTCCTGCGTCAGAGAAAAGAAGAAAATCCTGAATACCTGCCCTCTTTCGAAAAAACTGCATTTCGAAGAAAAAAAACTGTTAATTTTGTCCAAACCTTTATTTAGGTCTAAAAATGTCAAATTTTAAAGTAAGATTGGAATTTTTCTAGATATGACTTATTTCATTTAAAATACGTTCAAGCTTTCTGCAATTCAAAAATTGAAAATATAATTTCTGTTATTTATTTAACAAAAAGCATCAAGATTATTCGAGTAGTGGGCAAATTATTTTCGCGAGATTTTCTTAGAATAACAATAACTTACTACAACTGATTTATGATACTTTATGCGCTGTGCGAGTTCCCATGCGTAACAAAATTCAGTCGAGATTAATCGTGGAAAATAATTCACTCTGCGAGTAAAACCGAAAGTGATAAGAAGATACTTTTTACAACAGAAAATGTATGGTTTATGTCTTGAAATTTTCTTTGTAAAATGATCGATAAGATGCGATTTTAAATTTTTCATTTTTATTATTAATTTTCCTTTTTTTGAAATTTGGACAATATCATTTATACTGTCTGAAAAAATGTCAACATATAATAGAAAGAAAGTCAAATATGTTTTTTAAAGAACTCCTCTTTTTCCCTGGCTTCAAGAATTTTCCCCTTTTTTCGATTTTTCGCCTAAATTCAAACTGAGTTAAAAAAACCAGAAAAAACTAAATATTTTTCGTTAAAAGTGATTTCTTTTTAATTGAAAAGTCTACACTTATATTTTTGATTCAGAGTTCATCTTATTTGGTTGGAAATTTTACTACAAGGTTGAAGATTTAACTATTTAGTTGAAAATTAATTTTTTTAGTTGAAAATTAATATTTTGAGTGAAAAATTAATTTTTTTCAATAAAAATGTGAAAAAAGTCAATTTTTGGCAAACAATTGATCGTTCTTGATGGAAAATTCAACTATAATACTATTTGTTTGAAGATTTAACCAGTTTGTTAAAAATCCATGTTTTTAGTTGAAAATTAATTTTCTTTAATGAAACTTTTAAACTAATCCATTTTTTGCAGAAAATTGATCCTTTGTAATTAAAAATTCAACTAATAAATGTTTCCATTGAAAATTTTTATTTTTTCGTCGAAAATTCAACTACTTGGGTAAAAATTAAACTACTTTGTTCAAAATTCATTTTATAGATTAAAATTTTTTTTGTGCTGCAAATTTAAATATTTTATTTCTTGTTGACAATTGATCGTTTTTAGTTTAAAATTCAACTATTCGGTCGAAAATTACTTATTTGTAAAAATTCTTTATTCTGAGTTCAAAGTTCAATTCTTTTGTAGAAAATTCATCTTTTTGGGTAAAGAATTCTATCATTTATGCAGAAAATTCAGCTACTTGGTTGGAAGTTAACTTTTTTTATTGAAAATTAATGAACTAATTTTTGAAAATTTATATTTCAGGGGAGAAAATGCAACCGTTTTGTACGGAATTTTCTTTTACAGCTTGAATATTCAACAATTTGTTTGACATTTTTTTTCTCTTTTGATTGAAAAATCTTTCTTGGTTAAAAATTCATCTCTTTCGGTTGAATTCCACTTTTTTACTTTAAATGAAAGGTCCTTCTGGTCGAAATATAAACAATTAAAATTTTGATTGAGAATTCATAGTATTTAGTTAAATTCTACTGTTTTTTATTTAAAATTAAAATCTTTGGTCGAAATATCAACTACTCGATTGAAAAATGATTGTCTTCGTTAAAAATTCATTTTTTTTAAGATTCATAATTTTAGTTTAGAATTCAATTATCATGCTAAAAATCTAACTAGTTTATTTAAAAAGGTTATAGTTTAAACTTTTTTTAAAAGAATTCGACCAATTGATTGAAAATTTATCTTTATAAGCTGAAAATTCAACTATTAGGATAAAAATTGAGCTATTTTGATAAAAATTCATGTCTTTTGCTTGAAACATCAACTATTTGGTTGTAAATGCATCTGTTTAGTCGAACATTAATTTGTCTGTTTGTTGAAAATTTAACTATTTGGTTGAAAAAATTATCTTTTTAGTACCAAATTGATAATTTTCAGTTGAAAATTAAACAGTTTTATCGAAAATGCAATATATTTTGATCTGCAATTTTAATTGTTTCATATTGAATTCAATATGGTACCTATTACTTTAAGTTTGCTCAAAACTCAAAGTTTCAATTTTTTGGAACACCGAAACAATTTAAAAAGTTAGCATTCTCGTTCGGCTGACTTTGAAGCTACAATGGATTGTTTCCTCGCTACCCTGCGACAGTCCTTCATTATTTCATTAATAAAATTATAACAAAGAAAACCCCACCACTCTGGGGTTTTAAACAACAGAATAACAATTTTTTTTTAATTTAGGCAGAAAAAGTGAAATTTTACCTAAGCTTTAGTGCTAATATTGATTAATGTTAACAAGGCCTTAGGATTAGTTATGCGAGTTAATCACCTTGGCAAGAAGGATGCATGGCTTAGTAGAGCGTAAACTTACACGTCCTGTCGCTTTGCTTCATTAGAGAGCATTCATAAATGACGCTCTCAATGAAAATTGGCCACACAGCCCTTTGATTTTTTCGAAAATTAAGTAAAAAAATCCACCTCTTGATTCATTTGTAAGACTTATCACAGAAAATTATAGCCTCGTATAATCGAGGCAACAATATTAATTTGTAGCTCAATTTCTTACCACCTTTATTCCTCTTATTTCTTTGATTTTTTAAGAGTTATTTTGATTTATACAAGGTGGAATCAACGTCATCTGATCAGGACAATTTTTAGGTTGGAATGGGATTTTACTTTAATTCAGGATATATAATTTGATAGCGAAAAAATGCTGCCAAACATTTTCGAAAATTCGACAGAATTGCGGACTTATGGGACTTTGAGTTTTTGGGAAACTTTTTTTCCAGAAAACATAAATAGATAAAATAAGTTTTGAAAATTTCGTCTAAATTAAAAAAAAAATTGAAAACTCGATACACAAAAAAAGCATTTTTTCGAAAATAAAATTCAAACGTCGCGTATTATATGGCGTGTCGCGACACTGTGTAAACCCAAAAAAAGCAGGAGGAACATGTAAACAAATTTAAATTGTTTCAGCAATTTTATTTTGTTAAAATATTTTATATTTGCCATTTTTCGAAAGATTGAAATATTTTCAGCTACTGCTTTATTTTATAAGTATACTCTCACATGTTTACACATAAAAATTGTTGGAAAAATTATTTTATATCACTGATTTTATAAATTTTTTATTAGTAGAGAAGGAAAATGCGTTCTTACTTTTTTTTATTTTAAGCGCTGATGGAAGGTGAGGATGAATGTTTATTAAAGATTAACGTTTGACATCAACATAACCAATAACATTGACATTAACATTAACATTAACATTGACATTGACATTAAAATTAACATTAACATTAACATTAACATTGACATTGACATTGACATTGGCATTGAAATTGACATTGACATTAACATTAACATTAACATTAACATCAGCATTAACATTACATTAACATTAACATTAACATTAACATTAACATTAACATTAACTTCAACATAACATCAACATTCACATTAACGTTATCATTAACATTATCATTAGCATTAACATTAGCCCTAACACTAACGCTAACCATAACACTAACACTAACATTAACATTAACATTAACATTAACATTAACATTAACATAAAATCAGTCAAATGAAAAAAAATCAATTTCTTAAAACAAACCAAAATATATGAAATCTGAATAAAAATTTTATAGTTGATATTTTAACCAAGCGAAGATTTTCATTTTATATAAAAAACGGTTGAGTTGAAGAACAAAGACGAATTTTCGAAAAGTGTTTAATTTTCAATTACGCAAGAATTACTTTCTACTAAGAAAGACTAATTTTCAAACAAATATATACATTTTCAACCAAATAGTTCAATTTTTAACTAAGAAGATTAATTTTTCACCCAAAATGACGAGTTTACAACAAAATATATACATTTTTAGCCAAATTGATGCTTTGTCAACAAATTTCATATATTTTCGATCGAATAGTTAAATTAATAATTTGAGAAATATCAATTTTTAACCAAAAATGCAACAGATAAATTTACATTCAAAAAATTAATTTGAAATTTTAAAAAAGACCATTTTTTGCATAAGAGTTGAGGTTTCTACCAAATAAATAAATTTTCTACCAACTTGTTGAATTTGTAAACCAAAAAGGAGAATTTTCAACACAACATTGTTGTTGCAACTAAATTGTTAACTTATTAGAAAAAAAAAATTAATTTTACACCAAAAAACAAGTTTTCAACAATGCAGTACAATTTTCAAACAAGGAAATGCATTTTCAACTAAAATTGTGAATCTTTACCTAGAAAAATGAATTTTGAAGAAAGTATTTCAACTTTTAGCATGGAATATCAACAAGAAATTAATTAGTTGATAATTTAACCAAAAAGATTTACATTTTTAATGAGAAATAGTTGAATTTAACAAAAAATGAGAATTTTCAACAAAGTACGTGAATCCTCAATTGAATCCATTTTTTTTTACCAAACAGTTGTATTTTCAACAACAAAAAATTGATTTTCTACCAACAAAAATAGTCTCTAACAAAATACATCAATTTTTTATCAAACGGTTACATTTTTAACGAAAAGGATTAATTTTTACTAAAAAAGTCAAATTTTTAACAAAACGCGTAAATTTTTATCCAAATAATTGAAATTTTAAACTAAAAAAGATAAATTTTCAACGGGAAATGGAATAGTCAAATTTTCAGTTAAAATACATTATTTTATAATGAAGAAAAAACGAATGATCAAAAAATAGTTACATTTTCAAAAACATAAATTTTCGAGCCGAAAATAAAAATGATCAATAAAACAATTGAATTTTCAACCATAAAAGATGACTGTGAAGTATGTCACAAATAAAAAGTGATTTTTAAAGAATAATAGTTTAAATAAATATCAAAGTTTATTTTTAATATTTTTAAAAGATTATGTAAGAAAACTTTGAAATTTTGCTTTTAAAATAAAGGTTTGGACTATGCAACATTTTTGTTGATAAAGAAATTATGAAATTGTACGTTTGTAAAACTACTATTTACTTATTGATATTGACACATTTTATTTTATAAGCTTACAAAATCTTGGTAAGATTTTCCTGGGGGGGGGGGGGTCCGGAACAAATCTCACTATATCTTATATGGGGGAAGGGGGGTTTGAAAACGTCACAAAAATACCTTACGTAATTTGCTATTACTTATATATTACTCTTCAAGTCTCAAATTTTAATGATTGTCAATTCAAAGTTTTACAATTTGTAAGAATTGCAATTGAAAATTGTTCAATTTCAAAAGCATATGTAGAATTGCAAACTATTCAATTGTCAAGTAATTTTTAATTTTGTCGTAAAAGTTCAATTTTGAAGATTTACAATTGAAAATTCTACAATTTTGGATATTTTTAACTGAAAACTCTTCAATATTTAATGTGTATAATAGAAAATGATGCAACTTTCAATACTCGTTTAGGAATAGTTCAATTTTGAAGACTAAGATTTGAAATCCTTCAATTTTAACGATTTGCAATTTAAAATTCTTCAATGTTGAACATTTTCAATAGAGAACCAAAAAGAAGACTGCGCAAGTTATGCACGGCCCCTAATATACAAATATGTATTTTGTTTCAAGAGCTTTGGTAAATAACGGAAATAAGTTTTCTCATTTCTGTTGCACAATTTAAAAAGTCAAGCAAAAGTAAAAAGTAAAGCTTGAAATAATGAATCTTGGAAAAGTCGCACAAGTAAATAATTTTCTTCGTCAACAGGGATTCAGGCTGGTTCGTGAAAGGAGGCGAGTGGCATGGATCCTGCTTTTGCTTGCAGTGCTCTTTGCCCTTTGTTGGCTGCCTTATAACGTACTCAGACTACTGGTCGATCTAGGGGTGATCAGTGAGTACATATTTTATTAGAAAATTATACAATATATAATCTTCTATCAAAAACTTCAATATTTATATTGAAAGTTCAATTATAAAGGTGGTTTTCAATTAAATAAAACTTCTCAATTTTAACTTTTTATATATTATACTTGCAAACTCTACAAAACTTCCGATAAAAGATTATTACCAAACTTATAATAATAATATAAAATCTATTTACATTCTACATTTATATCATTTTATTGCCCTATTTCTATATATTTGAATATTTATTTTATTCTTTTTGTACTATTTTTATTTGTATCTTACATGAAAACAATGGACCAAAATATAAATGTTCAGTTGTATGCAAAATATAGAAACTTTCCATAAAAAAACTTTTTTTGAAGTCGAAGTGGTAAAGGATCAAAAGAACAATTTTTTTATACGCAAAAAGTTGGTAAACATCAATTTTTTGGCCTGATTATAATAAATTCAACAGTAAATTCAAATAAAATAAAATTTTAATAAAAAAAGAAATTGTCAAAAAATTTCGGCAGCAGGAATCGAGCCCGGATATTTCAAATTTGAAATAAATCATTTGAAAACTATAAAAACAATTTAAAAAATTTGAACAATTTGTTGAATTCACATATATTTATAAATTCAACAAATCCTTCGAATTCAAAGTATTTGTATATTTTAAATTTCAAATCAATCATTTGAAAACTATAAAATCGCCCATAATTAAATACCGTAATAACACAATTTTGCGAAATTTTCAAAGTACAGACTGTGGAAAATACCGAAAAAAATGACCAAAAATTATATATATACATATTAATTGAGAAATGAATTTCACAATTTTGCAGAGACTCTGCGTCATAATTTCAATTTTTTTCAGACAATTATCAGCATTTTTACATGACCCTAACTATTTTTTTGTAATTTTTAAATGTGTGGGATCACATTTTTTCAATCTGGAAATCCAATTAAGTATATCTATTAGTTGATTTTTCTTATTGTTTTTTGATCGTATTATTTCAAATATTCTCTCGAAATCCACCAGATAATTTAAAAATAGTGCAAATGAGTAAGAAAATAACAATAATATTCTGAGAGCGAACAAAAATGATGTTTTTTTTAAACTGTCAGATACGCGAGAAAAGAACAAGAGAAAGAAAAAGCTTCTCTTTGACAGTTGCATTAAAGTTTCATGCTGAATTTTCACAAAAATGGCGCATGAGTTACAAGTTTTCTTTTCTGACATTTTTGAAAAAGGTAAAGACAAAAATAACTATTGTTTTTATTTTCTAAAAGTTGAATGAATTTAGATCATTTATGAATGGAAATAGAAATGAGTATTTTCTGACAAATATTTACATTCTTGAAAATGTTTAAAATATGTGATTTAAGTAATGTAAAATTTTGTTTGTAGAACTAGAAAACAAACATGCGCACTAGGCGCACTATTATTGTCTTCTTTCGTCTCACGCAGTTTTCAAATTAAATTATAAAATTGATATTAATAAAAAATTATGTATTTCGTAGTATTTATCATCTGAAGTAAAACAAAAGGATTGAAAAGACAATATTTTTGAAAAATAATGAAGATTGTTATCTTAACTTTAGAAATAATATATAATACTTGTGTACAATATATAGACAATTAAATAGTTGCATTTTTGTTAAAAATACCAATTTCCGACAAAAAACATGAGCTTAACCTAAAATTGTTTAAAGAAAATTGTATTAAATAATAAATCTTCTTTGAAATTTAATGCTCTTTGTATAAAATAACTTATTTCCGGTGAAAAATGATAATAATTGTACAAACATTTGTTATTTTCTTCGAAATCTAATTATTTTGTACTAAAAAGGCCTATCACCGATGGAAACTGCAACATAACCTTAAATTGTTGAAAAAATTGTGACTCTTCTTTAAACCATAATTTTTCATTCAAAATATTAATTTCCGACTACAAACACAAATATAATCCAAAACTGTTGAAAGATTCTAAGCCTTGTTCAAATCTATAATTTTTGTTTTGTTTTGTTTTAAAATACCAATTGTTTGTGTAAAACGCTAACATAACCCAAAATTGTTAAAATTTGAGAATCGTCTTTGGGATCAACTTTTTTTATTTAAACTACCAATTTCCGACTAAGAATAATAGAATAATTCAAAAATTTTAAAAGATTTTAAATATTCAAAATTTAATGATTTTTGTTTCAAAATACCAATCTTGGGTGTAAAACGCTAACGTAACCGAAAAGTGTCAAAAAATTATAAACCTTTAAAATCTGATTTTTTTATTTAAAGGCGTGTATTTCCAGTAAAAAACGCGAAACACCGAAAACGCAATTTGTTGAAAGTTTTTAATCCTTGATATCTATTAAATTGTTATTAAAAATACACATTTCCATCATAAAATGCTAACATAACAACGTAACAACATCAGATATAAATTAAAATTTTTTGATTTGAATTTTGTTATTCCGTGTATGAAAGATTGTATGTTAAAAATATTACAAGATTAATATTCTAGTATTTGAATATTAATCGTCAGGGAAAATGAAATATTGGTCAAAGTATACCTTTAGTTAAGAATTTTATCATTTGGTTGCAAATTCAAGAATTTTATTGAAAAGACATACTTTTTATTTGAAATATATTCATCATCTTTTTTGGTAAAAGATTTAATTATTTGAAATTTGGATAAAGGTTGAACGACTTTATTAAAAATTATATTTTTTTTTAATTACTCATTTTAGTTAGAAATTAATCTTGTTCGTTAGAAAATTTTTTTTTTTTGGGTGGAAATTAATTTTCTCACTGAAAGTTTAGCTTTTCAATTGCTGTTTTAAAATTGATCGTTTTTTGGTAGGAAATTCAACTATTTGGTTGAAAATGAACTTTTTGGCTAAAGATTCAACGGTTTTATAAAGAATTCATCTTTTTGGCTTGAAAATCCAGCGATTTGGTTGAAATTTTTTTTCTATTGCCCAAAGAAACTTTCTTGGTGGAAACATTACTTCTTTTGTTGAAAATTCGTAAATTTCGTTTAAAAATTCATCTCTTTTTGTAAAAAATTTGATCTTTTTGGGAAATTCGTCGTTGTTTTTAAGTTTAAATTAACTTTTTGGCTGAAAATGTAACTGTTCAATTTTTTTATTGGAAATCTGTCTTTTTTATTCAGAAATTCGTCTATGTTGGTAGAAAATTTTCGGGTTTAAAATGCAACTGCTTTACAAAAAATTCGTCTTTTGGCTTGAAAGTGAAACAGTTTGGATGCAATGTTTTTTCTTTCTTGACTGAAAAATATTTATTTGTTGAAAATTCATCTTTTTGATCAAAAAAGATAACTTCTGAGTTAAAAGTGGAACTACTGTGTTAACATTTTTTTGCTGTTGTGAAAGATTAATTTTGGTTAAAAATTCATCTTTTTGGTTGAAAATCAAATTATTTTGTCGAAAGTTGGTCCTTTTGGTAGAAAATTAATATTTGCGGGTTGAAAACTCGAATGTTAAAAACTACATTCGTCTTCTGTTTTAAAAATTGGTCTTTTCGGGCTGAAAATTTACGTATTTTGTTGAAAAGTATTTTTTTAAATATCAAATATTTATTATTTGTTGAGAATTCATCTTCTTGTTGGAAATTCGACTTTTTTTGTTGAAAATTCTACTGTTTTTAGTTGAAGTTTAATATTTTTTCTTTCAAAATTCGACTATTTCGTTGAAAATGCATTTTTGTAGGTAGATAATTCCAGTATTTGGATAAAAATTCAACTATTTTCCTTGAAATTCAAGTATTTTCTTGAAAAGACCTGCTTTTTTGTTGAAAAATCAACTGTTTGGTTTAACAAAAAATTCGTTCTTTTGGATTTAAAATTCGCCTTTTTTAAAAATTGAAGTGTCTTCTAAAAAATTAGATTTTATGTTGAAAATTCAACTATTTTTGGTTGAACTTTAACATTTTTCCTTTCAAAATTCGACTATTTAGCTGAAAATTCATTTTTTTAGGTAGAAAATTTCAGTATTTGGTTAAAAATTCAACTATTTTGTTGGCAATTCAAGTATTTTGTTGAAAATTCGTGCTTTTTGTTGAAAAATCAACTGTTTTGTTTAACATTCGTCTATTTGAATTAAAAGTTCGTCCTTTTGGGTTTAAAATTCACCTTTTCTATTAGGAATTAAAGTCAATTCTGACAAATTTAATTTTTTCGTCGAAGACGTAACTCTTTTGGTTTCAATTGTCATCTTTTTGTTGAAACTTTTATTATTTTATTGAAAATTAAATTTGAATTCCTTAAAATCCACTAACTCAGTAAAATTTAAACCAAGTCTAATTTTAAAAAACCCGGGAAACTCAATTTTCACACAAAATCAATACCTTATAATTAGGATGAGAATATAAAAAGCATATTACACACGGATTTGAGCTCACTTTGAGTATTAACAGCAAAACATGATTGGATTTGATAAAATGTCATTAAATTGTTGATCAAGTTAAAAGAATATCAAACTGAAATATTTTTGATGGGAGCGTCGTGATTTTTCACTGCGATAAAATGAACAATCACCAAAAAACGGCTTTTCGACCATAAAATCAGATGTTGGGGACGTATAAAAAATTACGTATATAAAAATTTGTTTAGTTCCAGTAGACCTACATTTCTACTATGTTTCGTGAAAAGTATTTTTCCACTGTAAAAATAAGATACCCAGAAAAATATATTTTTCTGCCCTGGAAAACCTGGAAAAGTCCTGACATTTTTTTAGGACACGCTAGACACCCTGAATTAACCTAAAAAAATTGTCCTCACTTTTTATGAATTTCCAGAGCTCTAATAAAATTCACAGTTGAGAAATTTTTTGTTTGAACCTTATATCAATCCATCTTTTTTATAGTGTCTCTTCCTTTTTTGACGATCCGAGATAAAAATACCTCTCACCCAGACTTTTCTCTTTTTCTTGTTTTGATTTCGACCTATTCGTATACTTCTTGACGATCCAATGAAAGTAACGAAAGATAAAAAAAATTGTTTGCAGGTGAAGGAAGGGCCATATCAGACGTGCTATCGTATTGTCTTTTCCTTGGACACGCAAACAGTGCGCTCAATCCCATCGTATACTGCTTTATGACCCGAAATTTCCGAAGAAGTGTGTCGGAAATCCTCTGCCGGAGTCCCCATGGACTGGCACGTAGAAAACCCCATCGCAAAGTAAGTCTTGACTCTACCCTGATTGGGTTACTCCTAAGAGTACTTCTCAAATAACGTTTTGAAGTGTAAACGGAAAAATAATAGTCTTCAGGGATCAATGTCGTATGATGCGCAAAATAATTCGTCGATAAAACACGATTTATTTTCGGGTCCTAATGGAAATTCCAAATTTTCTAGAAATGACTACGAGGCGTCCCGGAAAATTTTTTGAAAAAAGTTAGAAAAATCTTGTTTGCGTAGACTGACCCGCCCATTGCTTTTTAGAGCAAAATTTTTAACAGAAAAATTGAACTAGACGAAATTCTGAGAAAGTTCAGAAAAAGGAGAATCTTCTATCATTAATAGGCGCCGAGTTATGAATCTTCAAAGAACCCCGATTTTTTCAAAAAAGAGGCTGAAACCCATTTCAGAAGTTTGTATCCGTATTTTCGAACCTATTAATTTTACGAAAAACTGTTTTAGATTTTAATTAAAGTAGGCGCAATTCAGAGCAAATATAAAAAATGCAAGGACCCAGCCCGAATAGGTCATTAGCTATGACCTCCTAAAGTTGACCACTTTTGATCTGTTTTTCAGGGCAATTACCCGTGTTTAGTTTTTCTCAAAATAATCCATTCGTGGGTAAAGCTACGTTAATGATGCTAGAGAAAAATTTGTAGTGCAGGAAATTATGCGTAAATCTGACAAAAAATAATCTTCTAGCCTTCATGGGTCAACAATTATGACTCTTCAAAAAGACACATTTTTTCTATTTTTAGCCAAAAAAGTTGTTTTAAATAGCTCATTTCATGCAAATCCCACAAAAAACGGTAAAAAGACCAATTGGAGACTGCAAAATTTTCCGTGAAACAAAAACAAAAGAAAATATTTTAGCACTTATAGGTCACAAGTTATGACCATGAAACTTTGATCCTTTCCGTTCGGAAGGTTCTGCATGTACTGGAAACTATACTGCAACCGTATTTGAGCATTTTTGTGGCATATATGCATCTGTAGTTCATTAAAAACAACTTTTTTTATTTTTCGTCGAAAAACAATAAATTGTTTAACGATTGTTCAAATAATACTCTTCACAGTATCAATTGTATCCATATTTGATGTATTTTCCACTCTATAACAAAATAATAAAATCGATATCAAATAGCATCGATTTTATTATTTAATTAGATGGTGCTTTAAATATAAAAATCAATTTGCAAACACTTTTATGGAAAAAAAGCATTTCTCACGAAAAAATTAAAAACATAATGTTAAGTTCCGTAGAAAATTGTTCATTTTACAAAAAAAAAACTTCAAGTTTTTACGGCGTTGTCCATTTTCAGATACTAAGTCATTTATCAGTCAATTATTAAATCACTTAGTCAATTACATAATAATTTTTTCAATAATTGCATAATTGCTAATTAATTTGTTAACATATTCTTTTATTATCAACAATTAACAACTATCATTTCCTCTCTGATGATTAGTTTATCAATTTTTAGCATATTAACATAAAATAATACAACGTTGTGAAACTAACCCCTTCAATAACATTTTTTTTAAAACCTCGAATAAACAATGTAAAAATAGTTAATTAATAATTTTTTCTGCATTCATTTTTGACACAAAAATACAAAGTTATATATATATAAAAACTAAAGGTTAACAACCACCGCAGGGTCCCACTGGGAGTAACTGTCATCTAAAAAAATGACGAGAAAAATCAGAAAAAGAGAGAATTCATGGAGATGTTATTCATAAAGAGAGAGGGAAACAAGGCTATTAATTTAAATAAAGATCTCTCAAGATATAACAAAGTATGGGATAGAGTAATTAACTGGATACAATAATTTTCTTTGACTAGATAACAGAAAGATTTCTTCTTTATAAAGCAATCAATTCCTCAATAAACATAATTGATGACATTAAACTTAATCAAATTTTGTATTAACACTTTTTAAAATATTTTCTTTACAGGTTTCATTGGGTTTTCATACCTTTAGTTATTGCCTATCAATAATCCGTGATGAGAGGGTCTAAATGACTTCGAAACATGAAAAAAAGTGAGAGGTTGGTTTTTGGTTGACTTTTTCCCCTTTTCTCCCTCTTTTTTCATTGTGTTATTTTTGTCTATAATGGGCCGAAAAGTGAGGTTTGTGGGAAGTTTATTTTTAAATTGTGTATCAATTTGTTGCTTATTCTGCAAAAATTATTCATGATAAAATGGATTTCTTTTCAATCCTAATTTATAAAAAATAGATAAACGTTTCTGGTATTGCTCCTGGGCATGAAAGAATACTAAATTATCGATAGTTAAAATTGATCATAAGTATATTTACAATTAAAATTAGTTTATTGAGTCAATAATAGTTGAAACTATGCTTATTTTACAAAAATCACAAAAGCTTGTATTTTTGACGTTTTTTGTAAATTTGATATTCCGTAGGATTGGTACGATTTGATTCCTCAACACAACTAAAACTTATGTTCTTTTTATTAAGTAATAATTTACGCTATTGTCCTGTTTTATTATTTACAATAACTTAAATTTAAAAACTTCACAAATCAAAATAAACAAACACGACATTTAAATTAAAACAACTGCGAGACAGTTGCAGAGCCCCTAATTTTGAGAGCGAAATTTTTCGCAAATTTGGAAATATCTACTGTTGGTTATCTACTGTCGGAAAATGTAATGTCTAATAAAAAGTCCTCAAATATTTATAAATAATAAAGAAAGAACGCTTTATATCAATAAATATTGTTCATTAAACTGCAAGCTTTGATTGTAATGTATAAATAAACGTGCCACAGAAATGTTTCATTAAGGTAAAAAGTATGAATAATGAAGAGGCGACATTTTTTTTCAGGTTAAAAATTGATTTTTTGCTCTCATACATTAATTAATTATAAAATTTCAATGAAACCTCGTCGGAACATATAGTATCCTTATTGAAATGTTATACTAACAAAAATAATTAACCTTTTTTGCCAGTTTTCCAGTTAATTAAGATTATCTACTGTAAATCATTATCTACTGTAGGGTGCGGTTTCCCCTTCATGAAATTATGATGGATTATTTCCTCTCAAATAGACTGACGCGAATTTTGCAACCAAAAAGTATTACATTTTAATCAAATTCTTCAATTTAAGAAAAATATAGGGGACACCTTCCTAGAGTGAATAATCATTAATTAGGAGCATAAATAAAAGAAAATAATTAATTTTAATTTTAATTTATGAGCAAATATAGTGCCTCAACTAGTAATTGAATTAAATTAATTATTTTACATATATTAATATTTTTATTTAATGATTATCCACTGTAGTTTGCATTATTCACTGTAGGGAGGTTTCACATATGAGGTGTTGATCAAATAGTTCAATTTTCAACCAAAAACATGAATTATCAAACAAAAAAATAAATTTTCTACTGAAAAAAGACGATTTTTCAACGAAATAACTGAAATTTCAATGAAGTAGTTGAATTTTCAACTGAAAAATTAATTTTCAACCAAAACAGAATGAAGTTTTGACAAGATAATTGAATTTTCAATTAAAAATATCAATTTTCAACTAAAATGATGAATTGCAACTGAATGAGTTAAATTTTCAGTTAAAAAAAAAATTTTAACCAGAAAGCAACGATTTTTAAGCAAAATTTAATTTGAAAAATGTTGATTTTTCAAACAAAGAGGATACTTTTCAACAAAACTGTTTAATTTTCAACAAAGTAGATCAAGTTTAAACCAGATAGTTAAATATTCAACCAAATATGTGAATTTTTAATCAAGAAGATTAATTTTCTACCAAAAAAGACGAAAAATCGAATTTTCAAGAAAAATACATGAATTTTCAAACAAATAGTTAACTTTCCAACTGAAAAAAATGAATTTACAACAAAAAATTGAATGGTTCCATTTTAAGTTTATTAAATTATTGAAAAAAAACTAATTTTCAAAAAAATACTTTGATTTTCAACCAAAGAGATGAATTTTCAGTTGAAATTATGCATCTCCAACCGAAAAAAAAACTTTTAACAAAGGAGTGCCACTTTCAACCAAGTAATAATATTTAAAAGAAATGAATTTTGTACCAAGAAGATTAATTTTCTGCCAAAAAATACAAATTTTGAACCAATTACATACATTTTTAACGAAGTAGTTGAATTTTTAACTAAAAAGATGAATTTGAATCCAAGAATATAATATAACATATAATATATTAGAATAGAATATAGAAGAATAGAATATATATATATATATATATTCAATTTGAAAAATTGAGTTTATACCAAAAAACGAAACGAATCTTCAAAACAAGAAAGTTAAATTTTCAACCAAGGAGATGAATCTTCAACTAAACTGATGCATCTTCAACCATAAAATGAATTTTCAATAAAGTGAAATGTATTTTCAACCAAGGAGAATGATTTTCTACCAAAAAGGACAAACTTGTAACAAAATACAATAATTTTCAATCAAATAGTCCGATTTTCAACTAAAGAAGAACAAATTACAATCAAAAATGGAAAAGTTAAATTTGCAGCTAAGGAAAATATGTCATTTTCAAACAAAATAAAATGATTTTTAACCAAGAAGATGATTTTTCATCTAAAAAGATTAACTTTCAAGCAAGAAAATTAATGAACGACCAAAGACGACATAGATTTTTAACTAAAAAAGGTAAATTTACAATCAAAAACGAAATAGTTAAATTTTTAGTTAAAAAATTGATTTTCAAACAAAATAATTGAATTTTCAATAAAATGGTTACATTTGTTGCAAAATAGTTAAATTTTTTACTAAAAAGACGGATTTTTATCTAGAAAAGATTTTTTTTTAATATAGGTAAATTTTCGAAAAAATAGGTTTTTCTACCGAAAAAGACTAATTTTTAACAACATATATGAATTTTCAACTGAGAAAGATAAAGTTTTAACGAAAAATGGATTAGTTGAATTTTCAGTTGATTAAATTAATTTTGAAAAAATAAAAATTAACAAATAGTACATAATTATATGGATTACATATATAAATGATTTCGAATTACCTGGATTACTGTCGATTATAAGTTAATTATGGTAATGAATCAAGAATAATTAAAAATATCAAAATATCAGACTTTATAGCTGAGAATACTGTTAAAAAAGATAAATATCTTGATTTTTTACGAAAATAGAGGAATAATTAAGAAATAAATCGTTTTGAATCAAATTAATGCAGAGATTAGCATATTCAATATAACATGAAACGCCAAAGAGAGGAGATTTGAACAAAATAGTTGAATTTTCAACTAGAAAATATAAATTTTCAACCAACAATGGAATAGTTAAATTTTCAGTAAAAACGAAATTAATTCTCAGCAAAAAAAAAAAAAGAATTTTTGACAAAATACATGAATTTTTACCCAAATAGTTGAATTTTCAACCAATGATCTGAATCTTCAAAAAATGAATTTTCTACAAAACAATTCAACTTTTAATCACGTCGTCTAATTTATAATAAAAAAGATGAATTTTAAGCCAAATAGTACATTTTCAACCAAAAGATGAATTTGTAACAAAATAGTTGAAACTTCAACCAAAATAGATTCATTTTAACCAAACAATTGCATTGTTATTAAAAAATGATGAGTTTTTAATCAAAAAGATGAATTTTCTATCAAAAAGACGATTTTGTAACTAAGAATGGAATGTGTAGTTATATTTTCAGTAGAAAAATTAATTCTAAGCCAAAAAAAGAAACGAATTTTCAACAAAATAAATCATTTTTTAACCAAAAACATAAATTATCAACTAAAATATTGATCTTTCAGAAAGAAAATATATTTTCAACAAAAGAGTTCAATATTCAACGAAATAGTTTAATTTTCAACCAAAAAGACTGTTTTTTTTTACCAAGATGATTAATTTTTTAACAAAAAGTATGAATTTTCGTCCGAATTGTTGAATTTTTAAATAAAAAACGAAGATAAATTTTCAAGCAAGTTGTTAAATTGTTGACAAAAAAATGAATTTTTAACAAAACAGCTCCCTTTAAAACAAAATAATTAAATTTTCAACTAAATAGTAGATTTTTTAACCAAACGAGATGAATTCTGAATCAAAAATATATTACTAGACTTTTCAACAATAAACAAAGCTTTTAACCAATAATAGTTGAATTTTCTAATTGGGATCTATTAATTCTGTTCACATTTAAGCGAAAACCGAGAAAAAGGGGACATTTTTTGAAAACAGGGGAAAAAAAGGAATTCTTAGAAAAAAGAGAAAGAGAGGATAGGGGAAAAAGTGAGAAGCCTGTAATTGATAGTCAAATTTAACCAATAATAATTGTCAGTTCAAAAATGTACCGACGCGTTATAGTCGTAATAATAGCATACCAACCACGAATGAAAAGTATTAAGCCTTTTAATCCGGACCGACAGTAAAGGGATTAAAGTTCATATGATATCATTAACACTGAACTCTTTCCTTTTTTATTTCTTCATTTTTTTATTACAACCACATTCCAAATGCAAAGCTTCATTTACATATCTGATCAATATTCAAGCAGGCCAGAACAAATTTATTTGAATCAGCTTAGTGGCTACGTTACCAATTTTGGGCTATTTTTGACGACGTTGAATTTTCTACCAAAAAAGGACGCATTTTTCACAAAATAGTCACATTTTCAAACGAAAAGATTAATTTTTAACTAAGAAAAATTAGTTTTCTACCATAGAAGATTTATTCTCTACAAAAAGACGAATTTTCAACAAAATACATGAGTTTTTAACCAAATAGTTGAATTTTTAACAAAAAAATTCAAGTTTTAAACACAAAATGATATTGTTAAATTTTTAGTTTGAAAAGTTAAATTTTCAATACCCAAAAAAAAACGTTGAAATAATTGAATTTAATCGGAACAGATGAATTTATAACAAAATAGTTACTTTCAACATGTAAGATAAAGTTTCTACATAAAAGAAAAATTTTCTACCAAATAGTTGAATTTTGTAGCCAAAATGACGAATTATTTACAAAACAGTTGAATTTTTAACAGGAAAATATGATTTTTCAAAACAAAAATTTAATATTTTATAATATGGTCATACATTTTCGACTAATGTGACGAGTTTTCAGTGAAATTATTAAACCAAATAACCAAAAAGATGATTTTTAACCAAGAAGATTAATTTTCTACCCAAAAAGACGAATTTTCAACAAAATAGATCTGTTTTTACAAAATAGTTCAGTTTTAAACCAAGGAGATGAATCTTTAAGTAAAAAATGAATTTTGAACAAAGAAGTTGCACTTTCGGCAATTTAATTTCTATCGAAGTAGAGTATTTATGGTTTAAATATATCGTAAATAATTAGATCACAACTTTACGTTCTTAATTAACCCAAGTATCATAATTTTTAAGAAGATTTTTCAATTGGCATTAGGGTAGATAATTAGATTTTTTATATTTCGAGTCAGTCCGGGACGTAAAATAAAAATCTAATTTTTCTGAACTTTTTAAAAAATTAATTGCACAACAAAATTTATATTATCGACCCCAATGCCACTACAAAAAACCTTTTTTTCAAATATCATCTTAACTTTTTTCCTAGGTGCTTCGATTGGATAATTAAGTTTTCCACCAAATAGTAGACTTTTTAACGAAACGAGAAAAATTCCAAAATAAAAATATAATAGTAGACTTTTCAACAACAAAAAATGAACTTGCAACCAAGCATTCATTTAATTTGCATTTAAGCGAAAGAAAAGAGAAAAATGGAAATTTTCTTGAAAAAATTTAAATTTAAATTTACGTGCCAAAGAAATCTGGTGAGTGAAAAACGAATCTATCCAATAAGAATTTAATAATAGTCGGAGCATTTTATTGATCAGAGAAAAGTCAGAGATTTAGCAGTTTTGGTTGAAAATGAAACTATTTTTTTTCAAAATTTGTCTTTTTGATTTCAAAATTGATCTATTTAAGGAGAAATTTCATCTTTCTTGTATAAAAATGCAACTATTTCGTTGTAAATTCAACAATTTGATAAAAAAATTATCCTTTTTTGTTGAAAATTCAACCGTTTTGTTGAAAATTCATCTTTTCGGGATGAAAATTGAAGTATTTTTCTAGAAAATTGACTACTTGTTGAAAATTTATATTTTGATGTTGAAAAGTCAAATTCAAATATTTTTTGTATGAAAATTCAACTATTCTTTTTTCAAAATTTGTCTGTTTGATTTCGAAATTCACCTGTTTTAGTAGAAATGTCATCTTTCTTGGCTAAAAATGCAACTGGTTGGTTGAAAATTCAATGATTTTGTTAAAAACTCGTCCTTTTTGGTTAAAAATTCAACCGTTTTTTTGTTGAAAATTCATCTTTTGAGTTAAAAATTTAACTATTTTGTTGAAAATTAATCTTTTTCATTGAAAATTCAAATACGTGGGTAAAGGTTAAACTACTTTGTTGAAAATTAATTTTTTGGATGAAGGTTTATCTCTTTGATTGAAATTATAACTTCTTTGTTGAAAATTAATTTGTTTACTTGAAATTAATATTTTTTGGTTGAAAATTCTATTTTTATACAGAAAATTCGTCTTTTAGCTTCAAGGTTCAACAATTTAGATGAACTTTTTTTTCTTTCATTACTCAAAAATCTTTATTTCTTCCAAACTCGACTTCTTGTATTTAAAATCCATTTTTTTTTTTTAATGAAATTTAATCTTTTTCGGTTGAAAGATCAACTATTACACTTTTTTGTTGAAAATTCATCTTTTTAGGTTGAAAATTCAACTATTTTTGTTGAAAATTAAATAACTTGATTGAAAAATTGCACTATTGATTAAGAATTCATCTTTCTTGGTCGAAAATTTAGCTGTCTTCTAAAAAAATCGTTTTTTTTCCTTGAAGATTGAAATATTTGATTGAAAAGTAACTTCTTTGTTTGGAAATTCATCTCGTTTGTTTCACGATTCAATTATTTTGTTGAAAATACAGTTTTTTGTTGACTCCAATTGTTTTTTATTTATAATTAAAATCTGTTTTTGTTGAAATATCAAATATTATATTTTTTGTTTTTTAGTGTCATAGTTTTTGAACAGATAAATGTATTAAATACTTTGATGATAGTTGTTTTTGTCTACTGGTCTATAATCAATATTTTTTAACATTTATTTTTATTTTTTAATTGAATATTGATTTTACATCAGTAGACAAAAAACAATTTACATCAAAGTATTTATTATATTTTTCGTTGAGAATTAATATTTTTGATTGAAAATTCAACTACTTGCTTGAAAGTCGAACTTCTTCATTAAAAATTCTTTTTCTTGGTTGATTCATATTCTTAGTTGAAAATTCATCCCTTCGGTTAAAATTCGAAATATTTTCTTAAAAATTCTTATTTTTTAGGTGAAAACGTATTTTTTGAACCTGAAAATTTAACTATTCCAGTTTTGGTAGAAAATTGAGCTATTTGTTGAAAATTCATCGTTTTTGGCATAAGATTGATTTCTTGGTTTAAAATTCATCTTTTCAAATTGAATTCAATATAGTACCTTCATTGACAAAAAAATTACCTAAATCAAAGAAATGCAGTACTGAATAAGTCCAATCAAACATTTTTTGATCGAAAGACATTACTCTTATAAAAAAATTATTTTTCATTTGAAAAACATTATTGCTTGAAACAAAAAAATGTTCTTCGCTCAAAAAAATATTTGATTGGACTTATTCCGTACTGCATTTCTTTGATGCAAGTAATCTTTTTTCTCAGTGTACATTCATTTGATTTGAAGTAAATAATTCCCCTGTTTTGAGAGCATTTTTGATTGTGAAGTCTGCAAATGCGAAAGCTTTTATTTGAAAGTTTTGGAATTTTTATCTCCTTTTGAAATATCAACTCTCTATCCTCAAAATTGTATCCTTTTCATATTTATTTTATTTCATTTCATTTAATTAAATCGTTTAATTTCAGTTTATCGGAATATGGTACGTGGTTCAATACTACGCAAGTTCTGAAGAAGCTCTCGATTATCGATGTATGAGAGCGGAACTTTCAATATCTTCAGATAATGCTGAAATAACTATGAACTTTACCTACAGTTTCGTGGATGATCCAATTAATGAACAATTAATGGGTAACATCA
Organism: Andricus grossulariae; assembly: GCA_011634705.1. NCBI lineage: Eukaryota > Metazoa > Arthropoda > Insecta > Hymenoptera > Cynipidae > Andricus > Andricus grossulariae. The sequence continues at coordinate 55,722,341 of JAABKJ010007545.1, read as the reverse complement.
CCTGGAAAATTCCTTCGCCGGATATGCCAGCTCACTGGGTACATGCCGAAGCACCTTGTAAGCAAGATTTTATAATTAATCAATAAAATATCCCTTATTTTCCCAGGGAAAAAGAATCAATTGAATGGGAATTATTTTAATTGGAGAATTTAAAAATGCCGATTCACGCGAATATTATACATTTCAATATGAAAAACTCAGCCGGTAAATGTTGTTCCGATTGTTCCAATTGAAAAAAATAAATAAATAGAATAATTGAAAAAGATTGAAATGAATTAATTTATGAAACCGATTATAAATGTCACAAAACCGATAGACCAAAATTCGCGTGAATCGGCATTTTTAAATTATCCGATTCAAATAATTTCCATTCAATCGGTTCTTTTTTTCTGGACCTTCTGAAAAAAAGTATAGAAAATTATAAAGTTTTATAGATTCTCAATTCAGACAAAACATGATATTGAATCCTATAAAATTGAATGTAGCGAATTACATTAATCAAATTCTATCAGCACATTTGATAAAAATCCTATCTAATTCAATCAAACGAATTTCATGAATAAGAATCTATCTTTCACAATTTTGGGAATTTATATCAAATTCTATCCATCGAGATATCTTATACTTTTTTGTCATATATTTTCATGAAAATTCTATTGAATCCTATAGCGGCACAGGATTTGTATAAAAACCTATGTTTCAAAATCATGAAAGATTTTATCCAACTCTGTTCGTCAAAAAATAATATACTTTTCTCCAAAAATATTCTCATTGCATAAGATTATAATTAAATTGATAGAATTTTAATGACAATATCTTTGTAAAAAAGTATAAGATTTTTCAAGAAGTAAAATTCGATAGAAATCTTCCACGTTCTGGAAAATAGAATTTGATACAAGTCTGGTTCGAATAAGATGTGTTGAGATTCAATAAAAAAACGGTTGATAGAAAAAGTATAATCTTTAACATGGGTAACATTTGATAAAAATTGTCGAGATTTAGAGACATAGGATTAGATACCGTTCAGGTGGAGGATAAGATTTAATAAAGTTCTAATGGGAAAATGTTGATAGAAATGTATAAGATTTCTCGACAGACAGAGTTAGATAAAAATTTCGAATTAAGATTTAAAAGAGTTTCAATTAGAAAATGTTGATAGAAAAGTATAAGATTTCGCGACAGCTAGAAATAGATAAAAACTTTCAATATTCTGAAGCATAAAATTTGATGCAATTATTTTGTGATTAAGATTTAATAGAGTTTCAATGAGAACGTGTTGTTAGAAAAGTATAAGATTTCTCGAGAGATAGAATTAGATAAAAACTTGAAAGATTGATTAGATTTAATAAAGTTTTAATGAGAAAATTTGGATAGAAAAGTATAGGATTTGTCGACAGATATATTAAGTTAGAAACTTTTAAGATTCTGCAACATAGGATTTGATATATACCTTGTGCGATTAAGATTTAAAGAGCTTCAGTGAGAAAATTTTGCTAGAAAAGTATAAGATTTCTCGTCAGATAGAGTTAGATGAAAACTTCCAAGATTTAGTTAATTTAATACAGTTTTAATGAGAAAAATTGAATAGAATAGTATAAGATTTCTTGAAAGATGTAGGTAGATAAAAACTTTAAAAATTCAGGAACATAGGATTTGATACAAATCTTGTACGAATAAGATTTAATAGAGTTACAGTCAGAAGGTTTTGATAAAAAAGTATAAGATTTTTCGACAGCTAGAGTTAGGTAAAAACTTACAAGACTTGATAGATTCAAAACAGTTTCAATGAGAAAATTTAGATAGAAAAATATAAGATAGATATAGCTCGACAGATATAGTTAGGTAAAAACTTCAAAGATTCAGGAACATAGGATTTGATCCAAATCTTGTGCGATTAGGATTTAAAACAGTTTCAATGAGGTAGTGTTGATAGAAAAGTATTTAAGTTTTCTCGCTCGATAAAGTTCTGTATAAAAACTTACAAGATTTAATAGATTCAACACAGTTTGAATGAGAAAATTTTAATATATAAGTATAAGATTTATCGACAGATATAGTAGTTAATAGAGTTTCATTGAGAAAATGATGATAGAAAAGTATAAGATTTCTAGGCAGATAGAGTCGTATAAAAACTTACAAGGTTTGATAGATTTAATACAATTTCAATGAGAAAATTTGGATAGAAAAGTGTAAGATTTCTCGACATATATAGTTAGATAGAAACTTCCAACATTCAGGAACATATGTTTCAGTTTCTAAAGGCTCGTTTCAATGAGAAAATTTGAATAGAAAAGTATAAGATTTATCGACAGATATAGCAGTTAATAGAGTTTCATTGAGAAAATAATAATAGAAAAGTATAAGATTTCTAGCCAGATAGTCAGATAAAAACTTGCAAGATTTAGTAGATTTAATTCTGTTTCAATCAGGAAAATTGAATAGAATAGTATAAGATTTCTTGACAGGTATAGTCAGATAAAAACTTCCAAGATTCAGGAACATAGGATTTGATACAAGTCTTGTTCGATTAAGATTTAATGGAGTTTCAATGAGAAGATTTTGATAGAAAAATATAAGATTTCTTGACAGATAGCGTTACATAGAAAAAAATACAAGATTCAGGAACAAATGATTTGATAAAAATCTTGTGCGAATAAGATTTAATAGAGTTTCAGTGAGGAAATCAGAATAGAAAAGTATAAGATTTCTTGACAGATATAGTTAGATGAAAAGTTTCAAAATTCAGAAACATATTATTTGATATCAGTTTTGTGCAATTAGGATTCAATAGAGTTTCAATGAGAACATTTTGCTAGAAAAGTATCAGATTTCTCGACAGATAGACCTAGATAAAAATTTAGAAGATTCTGGAACATAGGATTTGATACATGTCTTGTGCGATTAGGATTCAATAGAGTTTCAATGAAAAAGTCTTGATAGAAAAGTGTAAGATTTCTCGACAAATAGAGTTAGAAAGAAACTTCCAAGGTTCTGGAGCATAGGATTTGTTATATGTCTTGTTCTAATAAATCTTAATAGATTTATTTATGTTTCGCCGAGAAAATGTTGATAGCAAATTATATGATTTCCCGGCAAATTATCACAGATATGATAGAAGTATAAAGGAAATTCTGCAATGGCGAATAACGAAAATGTATTGAAAAGTATTAATTTTTCTAAATCAAATCCTATTAAACATTTTTAGTAGGCGGATTATCAGCCCTAAACCTTACAAAATAAAATCTATAAGTATATTTTTTAAGGGTGTGGTAATAACAGCAACACTTTATAAAGCCCAGCCAATATCCAATTTCATGCAATTTTTTTTTAATATAGACGAAGGGGTTTATAACACCTACGTACTAGACTCGGACTATAAATCGTGGGCGTTGCTTATGCATTGCGCCGAGAAGAGCAAAAGTCCACGGTACTTATCGAGCCTTGTTATGAGTCGAGAAGCAAGTCTCGCAGACAATGTGATTTCTTACCTGCGAGAAAAACTACCCAGGTGAGTAGGTATAGCATTAAAGGAGAAAATTCATTTCTTAAGAACCACTTCCTTCTTTGAGTATCTCATTCACAATCATCTGAAAAGAATTTTTTATTATTTAAGGCCATGTAATACTTATCCGATACCTACCTTACCGACATATTTTTGTGCAAGAACTTACGACCACACGAATTGAGATATCAGGTTTAAATTTTGGGAAATGAATTGAAAGGCTCTAAAAATCGTTTGTATGGCCCTAAATATCTGGAACTACAACAAAAAATGCAAATTTTGAAACATTGTTGGCATTTTTTTGTATTTACAGAAATTAAGGTCTGTTCAAACGTTACTCAGTGTCTTTTAATTAGTTCCCCAAATTTTCAGCTTTTTTTACCCAATTTGTGTGGACGTGAGTTGTTGTAAGGCAAATGTCAGTAAGTATTACATGGCCTTAAGGCTCTTAAAACCACTCAGGTTTTCGCCACATACATAATACGTCTACAAAAATGCATTGTTTAATGTAATATTTGCGCCACATAATCTAACGGAAAATTTACGGGGCGCAGCATAGCGATTTTTTCGAAAAATGTTCTTGTTTTTTTTTTAATTGAAAATTAAGTATTTTTTGCGCCTGCAAAACGCAACGAATATAGTCTTCAAGTACCGCGTCTTCGTCGCTTATAGTGATATATAATATAATAACATCATATAATAAAATGATAAAAATGAATAATTGGAGATTTTATTCGACTTGACACTAGATCGAATGACTGCAGCCCGGCATACAGTGTTAGCTGGCGCATTACATCTTGCAAGCGCAAAAAACACATTATTTTCAATTGAAAAAAAAAAACATTTTTCGAAAAAAATGCTATGCTTCACCCCTTAAAATTGCCTTTAGATTATGAGGTTCAAGTATTACATTAAACAATGCTTTTTTGTAGACATATTATGCATGTGGCCAAAACTCGAGTCGTTTTAAGAGCCTTAAGGCCATGTAATACTTACCCAATTCCTACTTCAGCGACGTAGTACATCTCTAGCAAAAAATTGTAGAAATTAAATAAAATTCATTAAAGAATGCACACTTCACAGTCCAAAATATCATGAAAACAATGGAAAGACAATTTTTTACCAAAAAAGAAGAATTGTCAAACCAGAAAGAAGAATTTTCGCAAAAGATTTAAAATTTGAAGCTAAAAAGGCAAATTTTTTAGAAAGCAGTGAACCTTTAAACCTGTCAAGATAAATTTTCAACAAGAAAGTTAATTTTATTTCAAGAAAGATGATTTTTCAATAAAATATTTGAACTTTTAAGAAAACAAATAATTTTTCACCAAGCGGTTGCATTTATAACCAAATAGTTGATCTTTTAAGTAAAAGAGACATATTTCTAACAAACTATTCGAACTTTTAACAAAAAAGCTCAATTTTATAGGCAAAAAGACAAATTTTTTAGAAGACAGTTGGATTTTCAACAAAAAAGTTCATATAGTAGAATTTTTAACCAAATAATTTAATTGATAAAAAAGTAATTTTCAACATAAGAAAACCGAATTTTCAACAGAATACTTAAATTTTTGATCAACTACTAGAATTTTTAACCAAATCAGTTGATTTCTGAACCAAAAATATAATAGTAAATTCCTCATTTAAGAATCATTAACTTTAAACAAAAAAAAAAGACTTTTCTACCAGAAAAGATCAATTTTCTATCCAAAAATACGAATTTTCCACTAAGCATCCGAATTTTCAACAAATCTTTAATCAAATATGTAGATGAATGTTGAACCTACAAAGAGGAATTTTCAAGCAATAATGGAATGGTTAAATTTTTAGAAAAAAATGTAATTTTCAACCCCAAAAAAGACGATTTTTCAGTAAGATAGGTGAATATTTAAAAAAGAAAAAATTTTATCTAATTAGTTAAATTTTCTACCAAAAAAAGTGTAATAATTGATTTTTCAACCAAGAAATATTTTAATTCTAATGAAAAACCGTTGAATTCAACTAAAAAAGACAAACTTTCAGCAAAATAGTGGAATCCTGAAACAAATCAGATTAATTTTGTACCAAACAGTTGCATTTTAACCAAAAAAGATTAGATTTTTATCAAAATATTTGAATTTTCAACCCAAAAAGACGAATTTTCAACAAAATAGTTGAATTTTCGACCAAAAAAGATTACTTTTTAACAAAATAGTTATATTTTCAACAAAAGAATTAAATGCTCATAATAATAGATTTTTCCAAAAAAAAAAGAATGTACTTTTAAACAAAAAAAGTTTGATTTTCTTATTGGGTTCTATTAATTCACTTCGCTTTTAAGTGCAAAAATGAGAAAAATGGGAAAAAGAGAGAGATTATTAAAAATAGAGGAATTTTTTTAAATGGAGACAAAGAGGGAATTTAGGTTATAAGATTTTTGAGTTGAAAAAAAAAAAAAATTTTTTAATTAATTAAGTCTGAGAACATGTCTATGGTCTTAAATTTTGGGAATTGCAATAGAAACATTTTGAATTAAATTTAATTTTGTTATTCTTGAAATTTAGCACAATACAAATATTCTTTAGTTTTTTATTTAATTTCTCAATTTTTTAATTGCCAGTAATTGAGTAAGTTTTACATGCCCTTAACGTGCGTTTTTTATTTGTTTTATTTGTTGTAATTTTTTAATTTTTTAATTTTTTAATAGGTATGATGTGGATTTGGAATATATGTTTCCCATGGAACAAAATAATTGTGCAACGATAGAGACAGAAGCTGATGTTTTAGTACCGCCTCTGGAACCTGATAAAGAAAATAACGGAAGAAGAAGGCATCCCCTTAAAGGAGAACATAAACAATCCTAATTCAAAAATCCTCAAGAATCAGAAGAAAAATTTCGAAGGCTGTGTAAATATTGTACTTCCGACAAACTCAATTTGTCGAACACTTAAAAGGGTCGACCAGAGAATGACAGTTACCTCTTATTGTTAAAGACTTTATATTGATTATTAATAAATAATTTTAAATTAAACTTTACATAATATTGCTTCCTTACCCATTTATTTAGTACCATTTTGAAAGATTGGATTAGATTGAGCAATCTTGAGGATTAAGGAAGATAAGGATAGCAGAAGTGGCCTTTGGGCGTTTTTATCTCCAGCCAGTTTTTTTAACCAAAAAAATTTTATCTAATGAATCACCAAAAAAGTTGTTTACCCTATCAGGATTTCTCGAGAGGGAAATAATTTCTAAAAATGCGGCCTAGCTACGAATTCTCCGGATTGTATAAAATTAATTTGGATAACATAAAATTATTGTGTATTATTCCGCTGAAACTAGAATCACGCTAATTTTCAATTAAGGAGGAATAATTTTTAACAAAATTGTTGAATTTTCAATTAAATAGATGAACTTGTAACCAAAAAGTTCAATTTTCAAACAAGAAGATTAATTTCTACCGAAAAAGAATAGTTAATTTTCCAGTTGAAAAATTAATTTTCAACAGCAACAAAAATGCCAACAAACTAGGTAAATTTTCAACAAAAGATATGCATTTTCAACTAAAATGAAGAATCTCCCACCAAAAAAATTAAATCCTCAACCAAATTAATAAATACATTTTTAACAAAGCAGTTCAACCAACTAGTTGATCTTTCAAACGAAGAAGATTAATTTTCCATCAAAAAGACAAATTTTAAAAAAATTAATGAATTATCAACTAAAAAAGACAAATTTTAATCAAAAATTAAATAGGTAAATTTTCAGTTCAAAACATTAATTTTTAACAACAAAAAAAGCAATTTTCAAGAAAACAGTTAATTTTCCAGCAAAAATTTTCATTTAAAATCAATAATCTTCAAACCAGAAAAATAAATTGTTAACAAAGTAGTTCAACTTTCAACCAAGTATACTTGAATTTTCAAATAAAAAAATGTATATATTCAAATAAAAATGGAACTATTAAATTTTCAGTTGAAAAATGGAATTTGCAAAAAAAAAAAAAAAATTTTAATAAAATAGCTAAATTTTCCACCAAATCATTTTCAATTGAAATCAAGAATCTTCAACCATAAAACTAATTTTTTAATCAAATAGTTCAAACTAGTAGTTAAATTTTCAACTAAAAAATATGAATTTTCAAATAAAAAAGATGAATTTTTACATAAAAATGGACTATTTAAATTGTCAGTTAAAAAACGGAATAAGAAACAAAAAAAACTTTGGCAAAATACATAAATTTTCAACCAAATAGTAGAATTTTCAACTAAAAAATATCAATTTGTAATCAAAAGTAGAATAGTTACATTTTTAATTTTAAAAAAATGTCAATAAAAACAACGCATTTTCAGCAAAATCGTTTAATTTTCACACAAAAGAAATGAATTTCCCGCTAAAATTATTAATTTCCAACCAAACAATAAATTTTTAACAAAGTAGTGCAACCAAATAGTTGACCTTTCAAGAAAAAACATAAATTTTCTTCCACTCAACGGATTTTTAACAAAGTACATGAATTTTCTGCTAAGAGAGACGAATTTTCACCAAAAATGAAACAGTTAAATTTTCAGTTTAAAACATTTTTAACCAAAAAAAGCAAACAATTTTCAACAATATAGTTAAATTTTCAATCAAATTATTTTCAACTAACTTCAATAACCTTCAACCAGAAAACTGAATTTTTAATAAAGTTGTTCAATTTTCGATCAATTATAGTTGATTTTTCAATAACAACAAAAAATTTCTACTATAAATGAAACCGTTAAATTTTTAGTTAAAAAAAGGAATTTGTAACCAAAAAACGATTTTAAAAAATAGTTAAATCTTCAAGCAAACCATTTTCAATAAAAATTAAGAATCTTTAACAAGAAAACTGAATATCTAACAAAGCAGTTCAACTTTCAGCCAAGCAGTTGAATTTTTAACTGAAAAAGATAAATTTTCAGTTGAAAAAGGAATATTAAACACAAAAAAAAAATTTCAACAAAATAGTTAAATTTCCAACCCAACAATTTTCAAGAATACTCAACCAGGAATCTTAATTTTCAATGAAGTAGTCCAACTATCAGCCAAGTAGTTTAATTTTCAACTAACACAGATAAATTTTCAACGAACAATGGAGTAGCTAAATCTTTAGTTAAAAAAAGGAATTTGCAATAACAACCAAAAAAACAATTTTCAAGAAAAAAGTTAAATTTTCAACCAAACCATTCTCAACTAAAATTAAGATTCATCAACCATAAAACTGAATATTTCACAAAGCAATTCAATTTTCAACCAAATAATTGAATTTTGAACAAAAGAAGAAACATTTTCAAATAAAAAAGATACATTTTCAACTAAAAGTGGAAAAGTATATTTTCAGTTAAAAAAAGGAATTTGCAACCAAATAAACAATTTAAAATAAAATAGCTAAATTTCCCACCAAACTATTTTCAACTGAAATCAAGAATCTTCAACCATAAAACTGATTTTTCAACCAAATACTTCAAACAAGTAGTTAAATTTTCAACTAAAAAAGATAAATTTTCAATTAAAAAGATAAATTTTCACGTAAAAATGGATTAGTTAAGTTGTCAGTTAAAATACGGAATAGGAAACAAAACAAAAGTTAAAAAAAAATACATGTATTTTCAACTAAAAAATATCAATTTGTAATCAAAAGTACAATAATTACATTATTAATGAAAATCTTTTTTTTCTACTAAAAAAAGCGAATTTTCAACAAAATGGTTTAATTTTCGAACAAAAGAAATGAATTTCCAGTAGAAATTATTAATTTCCAACCATAAAATGAATTTTTAACAAAGTAGTACAAAGAAATAGTTTGTCTTTCAAGAAAAAACATAAATTTTCTTTCACTCAGACGGATTTTTAACAAAGTACATGAATTTTCTACTAGGAGAGACCAATTTTCATAAAAAACGAAATAGTTAAATTTTGAGTTTAAAACATTTTTAACAAAAAATAAATAAATAAACAATTTTCAACAACATACTTAAATTTTCAATCAAATTATTTCAACTAACTTCAATAACCTTTAAACGGAAAACTGAATTTTTAAAAAGGAATTGAATTTTCGACAAACTATAGTTGGATTTTCAATTAAAAAAGATCAATTTTCAACTATAAATGGAACAGTTAAATTTTTATTTAGAAAAATGAATTTGCAAACAAAAAAAAACCATTTAAAAAAAATAGTTAAATTTTTAAGCAAACCATTCTCAACTAAAATCAAGAATCTTCAACCAGAAAACAATATTTAACATAGCAATTCTATTTTCAGCCAAGTAGTTGAATTTTGAACGAAAGAAGAAACATTTTTAAATAAAAAAGATACATTTTCAACTAAAACTAGACAAGTGCATTTTCAGTTAAAAAAAGGAATTTGCAACCAAAAAGGCGAATTTTCAACATAGTTGTATGTATATTTACAACCAAATCATTTGCAACTAAAATCAAGAATCTTCAACCAGAAAACTGAAATTTTAATAAAGTAGTTCAAGTTTCAACCAATTAGTAGAATTTTCAACTGAAAAATATATATTTTCAACTAATAATGGAGTATTTAAATCTTTAGTCAAAAAAAGGAATTTTCAAAATAAAAAAAAAAAAAAAAAAATTTTCAAAAAAAAAGTTAAATTTTCAACCAAAAGGAAATTACAACGCGATCAGTAGTCGACATACTAGGCTTCGTCAAGAGGTCTGGGGTCAACTGCTGAGAGCGAATAGGTAAGGGTGTGGCACAATAGGCTTTATAGCTTGAGCGCCAGAGGAGCTCTATATGGGCTGATCGCCCGTCCTAAAACTAACTAACTAACTACATGAGGGAAAATTACTTTTCGGGGTTTTTGGAATAACTTCTGAGGGTTTGGGTAAGTGTTAAGTGAAAGTTCGAGGACTTGTAGAGGACTATCCAAAAAAAAATTCTATATATCATTTATGTGGGTTTGCTATCCAACATAACCCCTTCGATGCCCCAAAATGTACCCTTAATTAACTATTAAAATACGGGGCCAAAAAATCCGAGTAAAAATCCCCGCTTTTTTAACTTTAACTCGCCGTAAATCATAAACTGATTCAAATTTTGATTTTTAATTTAAAGGTGTTATGCATCAAAATGTTGCAAATTCAACGTACTGACTCATATTAATTACGGTTTAAACCAAAAAAATGTACAAATTTCAATCCTTGGCATTTCAGAAATAGAGTGTTGATATTTTCAAATGTTTCGGAAGTCAACGCAATTTCAGAAAAACGTTTTGTAAAGGTTACATGCATGGCTATTAGGACCCAGAAAAGTTATATGGAAAATTTGATGTAAATCGCACTGTCCGTTAAAGAGCTACGATAATGTTGTCTTTTCAAACAACGGGATTTCGAATTTACCGTTCATAATCCAATCCAGACTACAATTCATAACGAAAATATTGAGTTCAAGATTAAAAATAATTATTATAAACAATTATATTAACAATTATATAAACAAATACATGTTTTCTGTGATAAAACAAAGAAGTAATTTTTCGTCAATGTAACTGCTTAAGGTTAAGAGCCTCGGTAGCTCAGGTGGTAGTACGTCAAGCTCCCGAGCAGGAAGCCTGGAGTTCGATCCCTGAGCTGGTACGAATTGAAATTGTTCTATGTACTTTTACCGGGGCTTTGATAGTTCAGAACCCACATTAAACAATAGGTCCCCTCAAAAGAGGCGAGTTATCACCCAAGGAAGAGGCTCCATATCGAGGTGACTACCCTAGGGTGTCACTAGTGGACTTTGGGAAGACTCGGAAAATAGTTAGCGATCTCCTTGCGAAGAGGCTCTTTATATCGAGGGGACAATCGCTCGGCGATCGCTTGTCGATTTCGAGTGATGAACACACACACACATCTACATAACGCATCTGTGCATCTACCTGCTGACCTCAGAGGGATCGCTCCGTACACAATAATCTGACGCTCTCCACGGTGGCCTGGCCAGAGAGGCTGCGGATGGCAGAGTGGGTGTGGCTTACTTTACTGTGAAAAAAGGTCTGCATCATTCATTGCACAAATGTTCCTTTTCTCTTTGCTGATAGAGTAGAAATTGAAAATGGGACAGTGTCCCTGTAAAAAATTATTTTCTACTTGTTGAATGTCCACTCGCAAGATTCTAAAAAATAATAACTATAGAAGAGTAAACCATTATTTAGAAGTTGAACTATCATAGCTGATTTTCTGAATATTTACACTAGGTAAAAAAATTTTTTCCGTAGAATACGAACATGAAGGCGAAAATGTTCCATCTTTCCGTGTTTTCTTAGAAAACCAGGTTTAAAAAGTGAAAAAATCCATTTTTGGGCTGTTTGTGAAACCTGGAATCAAACAAACCGGAAATTCTAAAGGTTTTTAATATAGCTAAAGTCGAAGCTTTATGCATTCTAACCTGCATTTTGCCGATAATTTTATTTTAATTATTTGACTCTGATTTCTACTTTATTTAATTTACTTTATCTCTAGCTTGCCCGATAGCTCCAGTAGAGTGGGCTGGTAAGGACTAACGTAGAGGGTTATAATAAAATCAAATCACACATTTTTCTATTCCATACAAATATAATTAAAGCACGTTTAGTATTCGGACTAATAATTAAACAAAAGATAATAATTATAATGAGTGGGCCTTCGCTCCACTCAAAGGAGATTCATCGTCTGGAAGCGTACAGCCATTTTGACACCGACAAAACTTTCTTTATATCGAGTGGTCTGAGTGACCACTTGACATTTTACTAGTTGATAATTTTTAATGTATTGATTTATGCCGCTCTAGCGTGGGTCGACGAGGACCCCACAAATACATGATGATTTTAAAAACTCAATCCCGAGCCCGAGTCAACAAGAAATACGTTGTCCGATATTAGCAACTAATCAATTTCAACGGCGTGTGCCTATCAGTTCGGCACACGGCGTCGAAACGATAGAATTTAAGCCAGTTAAACGAAAAGGAGATTACAGGAACCCACCTGGCAGTATCCGGCCTCCTCTAGATCGTCCTCTCATCTCTGGTGTTATTTGTCCTTTTTTTTATCCTCTTAATAAATGTACTCGTCTAGCACGAGGTACTCGCCCGGAGCTTAGAATCACGAATGATATTTCTTAGAGTGGCGTCTCCGTTCTCCCTCTCATAAGAGTCGGAGTGCCACGCGCGTCTAGATCGTAGAACTGCTGAGTGAGAGAACGGTCGAAAGAGAAGGACAACTGCCAAGTTCGGTTTGCCGCAGCGTGGTGGCGCACAGTCAGCATGCGCTATCTTCCACGCAAGCTTCCGTCGCCTGCCGCTAGTCGATGGGGGTGGGGCTGACTTTAGTCAGCACGTAGATTATCCATCAATCACTGCCGAAAAGGTAAAAAAAGCACTTGGGGGCACGAAGAACTTTTCCACTGCAGGAGCAGATAGTATCAAGAACTTCTAGTGGAAAAAATTTACAGATTTGGTCTTAAAATCTGTCGGCGTTGAACAAGGTATCTGCGACTAACATACTTGCCATCCCGGTTTTACTCTACTCGTTTGGGGTGGTTCAATGTACTAAGAACAATCTTACGGCCTTTGATATCGCCACACGTAACGTCATGCATAAGAGCTTGCATATCAATTCGTCCGTTCCGCGATTATACAACTCACGCTGTCAAGGCGGACTCGCACTTCTGAATCTCCAATGTTTTCATAACCGAATTGTTGTAAGTACAGCTAACATCTTTGCAAATAGCAGCGATCCTCACTTAAAAACGGTCAGGAAACACGAGATGATTGGCAATGGACCGATCCTTTACAAAGCCACGGAGCAGGCGGCCGAGATCCTTGGCCTGAATTTTAACATCAGAAGTGAGGGAAGTGGATTACTCCAAGTAAAAGCTTCACCTTTAAAAACAGAAGGTAAGAATGCAGAGGTTGAAAAATTGCGCCAACAGCTACTCGACGAGAAAATGCACAGAAATTTTCACAGGAATGTAGAAAAATAGTCCTTGTCGAAGCAGCAAACTCTTGCTTTCGTCAGATCATCAGGACATAATTCAGGTACAGAGGGTTTCATTTTCACATGCCAGGACGGCGTAATTTCCACCTTAGTATACTGTGACCACATGTTATGTCAAGAAGTTCCTAGTGATAGGTGCAGAACGCGTCATGCACACGCCGAAAACCTGCAACACATACTATCCAGCTGTCCCTTTCATTTTGAATGAAGTATCGCTACAGACATAATACGGCCTTAAGAGTGGTTTTCTACCATCTTCGTCGCTTTCACTGTGTTTGCTCTGCCGAACGCTCTGAGGGAGATAGAGTCAATTGTCCGAAACGGGAAGTATCAAATTGTCTGGAAATACGATTCTAGGACAGCAGTCTATATTGAACACTCGAGGCCTAACATTGTTCTCCAAGACTTCGAGAAAGGAACTATATTCGTGATCGAATTTTCGGCTCCAGCCGACTGGAACGTCACTGCCAAGGAGAAGGAAAAGGAGGAGAGGTATAAAGACATTAAAAGGGAATTGCAGCGAATGTATCCAAAATATTCGGTTAATGTAATTGTCCTTGTGAGCGGTGCTCCCAGAGGTGCGAAAATATCACTGGCTCATAACCTTCAGGCCATAGGCGCGTGCCAGAAATATGCCATGGCCTGCGGCCACCTTTCTTACGGTCGTGAGACGTGGCCATAGGTGTGCTTTACCGCGGTTTTGCTTTATAGCAGTTGTCATTTTTAGATGGGAGTTGCTCCCAGTAGTACCCTGTGGTGTTTGTTCAACACTTTTTAAAATTATAAATAAATCAACACATGTACATCGGGCTCCGATCCATTAGCGACTACTCAGGTCCCAAACTGCTCTTTCGTATCAATTTATTTGAAAACTCATAAACAATATAACTTGCAAAATTTGAAACCAATATATTAATTTCGTTTTCAATAGGCTTCAACTACAGCACTTTCGAATACAATTATTCTCCAGCATACTTCAACCTTCAATGTTTCCATTCACTTTGCAGATTGACCATTTTCCCTCAATTTTTTCAAGTGGACTATGTTCCTCCTGAACTGCTGTCCGGTCTTGCCATTCTGTACATTTACGTCGCTTCCATTTTTACTCAATATCGTATGAGTTTTATCATTGAATTGTGTTTGTATTTGTATTTTGTCTTTGTGTTTATTTCAGAAAGTCCCTAGGTCTAATTAGCCCTCTAAAGAACAGTGTTTAAATTAAAAATATATAATTAATTACAAGCACTGATCCATGAATGTTAAATGTTTGGTTACAGGATATCTTTTTATCTCAATTTAAATTATGTCCTACCAATTGGTTATTTCTAAAATGGAACTAGTCATTTGATATATGAAGTTTCCAATCGAAAAAAATTACTGGTTTCAATTCTTGCGACTGTTTCATACTTTTATTGTAAAAAAATGAGTTTTAAAGTGCTACGTTTCGATAGCGGACCCATTTCCTCATCAGAAAATTATTAATCTAGATGTTAACATTTCAAAGTCGGAGCAGATTATATTTTTTTTAATTTGTTAAAATTTATAAAAAAATCGATCGTCAGTGTTGAAACTTATTTTGGAGATTAGACAGAGTTTCGAGGTGATATTTTCGTATTGGAATTTCTATTTGTGTTTTTACTTTAATATTATTTTTTGCTGTATAAAAAGCTATTGTTTATGTATCTGTAACTTTTGTCATCCAGTGTGCTTTGTCCTTTACTCCAGTTTGGTTGTTAAGTGGTTCCATTTTCCGTTTGATGGAAAATACAATTTTTAGTCAATGTGTTGAAATCTAAATATAGATAGATGTGCTCAAAGATTGTTCACGTTCTCAAAATAATTAAGGAAGTTTCGAATCGAACAAAATTTAAACTTCTTCCAATTCTTGCGACCCTTCCAGACTTTCATTGTATGGAAAATGAGTTTTAAAGTGCTACGTTTCGGTAGAAGACCTCTATCCTCATTAGGAAATTATTAATCTAGATGTTAATATTTTGGAGTCAAAGTTGATATATATGTTCAAAAAAGTCATGCTTAAAGTGATATTATGACGGAGCATTTTTCAAACTAGACGGTAATTTGTTTCAAAGACGAGCCCCTTCACAATAAATTAATGTTGAAGTTTACATGTTCGATGGAAAGGAATACATAGTAGTCTTTCTTTCACAAAGCCTGGACTGGGAAGGAAGTTGTTTGTCTACCAAATGAAAAAATTTGTGAAGAAACTGATGAGCTTCATTTGTTATTACTGAATACATCAAGTTAGCCAGAAAGAATTATTTTCTCTTGCCTACATTCAAAATCCCGCTTTTTCTCTGTAATGTATTGCGTTCACTCTTAGGTACACTGTAAACAAATATAATGCATGCATTGAGGGAACGCTAGAGTTCCAAATTAAGGTTATCGGTAATGTCGTCATACACTAAACAGCCGTAATCGAAAATCGGAAAGATGAGGCTTCTTATGAGGAGAATTCGAGTGAAGGTGGAAAGGGAATTTTTGTTCCTATTCAGTTGCTGAAAGATTCGGAAAGTTTTTATAGATATTTCACAGATCAACTCCTTTAAAGACAATGTTCGGTTCAGGATTTACCTGCAATGGAGGTAGGGTGGCTGGTTTCTCAGAAGAGGGTGATGTTAAGGGCCCCATGAAAATTGCCTTTGTTTTACTAGAGTTGAGAGCTAATCCATTCGCCACAGCCCAAATGGGCCACAGAATCAATATCTTCCTGTACCCAACTCAGCAATAGATCCCGAAATGTATCATTTAAAATCATCCACATATTTATGGTAAAAACAGTATTCAAGTTCCTTGTATTTCAAGTATTTCCAAGTATTTCAAGAACCCTAGGGAACGCCACTTCTGACCCCCATCCAGTCCAATGATGACTCTCCCTTGCTAGTGCCAGCGAAAAAGAAGGAATTGATGAATCCTGTTTTCTGATTCGTTTAAACGAATTGAGATGCATTTAGATGAATTGAGACAGCGCACATTGAATGCGTGTGAATTCATATGAATGCGTGGTCAAGGTCAATTCGAAAAAAATTAATACAAAGTGCATGCGTCGAGACGTGAACCAGCAAACCCTCGTGTGTCAGTCCACAGTGTTCCCACTGAGCTAGGGGATCATTTACCTAACAGTTACAATAAATGCTATATGCCCCGCACTTTGGTATTCCTGTTACGGATTAAATTGTATAAATCAACACTTGCTAAAATTTGCCGTGACGAATTCGAGTGTGTATTTTATTCTCACAAATTCAGACGCATTGGCCAATGTTGAAGCGTTTGCGTGCTGACGCATTAAAGTGAATTCGCTGACTTCAAACTTTTGCACCGTATTAGTACGTATAGAAAGATTAAAAATCAATATACCCACTTCTCGAATTTACACGCATTGACACACTCGTTCAATGCGCCATTAACGCAAAAAGAAATTTGCGGGGTGTCTTAACCTTTTCAATTAAACTCGATCGAATACTTTCTTTTTTGCTGGGTGGTTACATTCTGTGATCGATTACTTAAATAAGAAGCAAACCATTTGATGACTGTATTTAAAATTCTAACAAATTTTAGTTCAAGTAATAGGCGTTGATGGTCCACCATATCAAATGCCTTGGAGAAATCAAATAAGACAACGACCGTAATTTCCGTTCTATCTATAGCCAGTTTAAAGTGAGTAGTAACTTTGAGTGACGCCGAAATAGTGCTGTGTCCTGCATGAAAGCCAGACTGTGAGGGATCAATAAGGTTGTTGGAATGTATGCAATTCATTAACTGGTGAAGTACAATACTTTTTAATGGTGTAGTGATTGCATTTAGAATGGAGATAGGGCGGAAATCTTTGGAAGAGGTAGGACTGAAAACTTTTGGAATTGGTCGAATAACAGCCATTTTCCAATGATCCAAGCCTCTTACTAAAAAAAAAACACGCTCACCTGCATACCCCTACTTTCGCCCCGCTTCGCAGGCTAGGAAACCCGCCATTTTCGAGGTTCGTATTGTGAAAAGGTACTTAAGAGAGCATTAGGAGAAAGAGACGAGTCCGGGGAAGCACGTTTGGGAGGGATCAACCCCAATCGCCTTAAACGGAGCTGCAGATTCTTATTTTTGTTCGTGTTTTTAATCCAGTTGAAGTTGTACTAATTATAGGCGTCACGTACTTCGATTTGTACAAGGTTCTTAATCTTCCGGGATTCGGCTTGAATCGCCATGTTTTTCGTTCTTTTCGCCAATCTACGTTCATTATCACGTTCTTTCATCCGTGGTAATGGAGTCACTCCTACAATGGCACTGCTAAGGCTGTCACGGTGATAAAGGCAGATTCCACCCCCTTGCCTGGCATCTCTGTCTCTATGAAATAGTTTGTACTTAACAAGAGCAAGTGAACTGAAGGTAAGGGAATTCCAAGACCAAACTTCGTGATACCAAAGAACATCTGAAGTCTTACGTAATATACCGTAGCTGAGTCAAACATCAGCATAAATGACCTATGAAATAAGAGAAGTAATACCTATATAAAAGAAGATGCATGGTAATAAGAAATAATTAAGACTAAGAAAATATATACCAGATATCTCCATAAAAAAATACATTGATATAGTATAGCCGAAAACCAACCCAAGTCGAAGAAAGCTTAATTGTGAATCCGGTAGGTATTTATGATGTCCTCCTTAACACAAGATACCTTTAGCGCCGTAACGATTGAAGCAATCAATGTCGGAAGGTCCTCTTTCGATTTCATTGGTAACCTATGAATTTCAAGGGTCGCTTGAAGGTTAGCTTGCTTCTGGTTATTGAGGGAGGTATCGAGGGGGGTGACGTATGATTTAAGTAATGCAGCCTCTAATTTTTACAGTCTTCAATTCTTCGTCGTGAACTAATAAATTAGCCTCCAGTGTGCCGATCCGTTCATCATTCTTTGAGATGTCTGTCTTCATATCAATAATAGAGGCTTTGATGTCAGAGATCAATTAAGGTTGTTGTTTCCGCTCAAATTCATTTTAGAAATTTTGAAATCTGTCCTGCGCCTGTACTACCGTAACCTTCTGTGCATCCAGATGGTAAGGCCTCTGTATAGTCGGGTGGCAAGGCCCAAGTGACCTCGCACGTAGGTGTGGGGGTTATCTGGGACTGTGTAGTCTGTGCGGGTTCAACGTATCCTGAACGTATTTTTCAATTAACACACGTAAAATGAATTTACCCTTTCTTTAGTTTTTCAAAGTTCTTTTTAGGTATACCAACATTTATGCGTGCTAAATTAAATACGGCACCACACTTATAACAGGATATGGAGTCCGATCCTACTCTGCAAATCGTTTCGTTGCATTCTGAACACTTACCCATTGTTCGAAATGGTAGTTGCAATAGTCTCTCATTTTTAAATTGGCGTAAACCGTCTTTAACCCTTCACTGGTGCGGTGGGGGTCAGATGCGACCCGAGCGCTGGCTGTTCCATTTTCCTCGCCCCCCACAAATTCAGAGGGGTTCTTAGTGGCTACGTACCCTACCAGTCAGTACCGTAGAAGGTTTCGAGACACCCACAGCTACGTGGTAAGTGCTACTTCATTCCCTAATCCTGAGGAGATATAAGAGGAATTACTTCGTCAACAGGCCAGGGATTCAGTCGATGAACAGGAGGGAGACCTTGCTTTGGAGGAAGTTGTCAGTATGGCTGGTGTTTACAATTCTTTGATACACTTTTGTGATACTGCAATTTTGTTGTTATACTGCACCGTATTTTGTATGTCTCCTCAAACCACCGTACCAATAGAGGGTTAAAGCTCCTATAATCTAGAAACCAGAACAGCCAATATGTCACAATACGCAAATAGATATCACCGTCACATCACACACAACTAGCGAGTCAGTAGTACAAGAAAGCACTATTCGTGAAACGTAAGGACGCGCCAAAATCTGGACCGACACCGATCAGTGAATTTGACCAACAAAAAGCGTTGATTTATTATCCCTGATCAGATTATTTCCGTAGGATTTAGTCTGAAAGTGAGCGTTTCACGAGTAATATTTAACGCGTTTGAAACAAGTGAAAAACAACTATGAAAAAAAAACGTATGAATTGTGAAATAATAAAAAAATTTCTATTTCCAATGTGAAATCGTCTCTGAAAAGTAAGTACTTCAATATTATTCAATTGGTGAATCAAGATTTTTAGGGATGTGAACTTTATGCAAGCGCATAATCGCATCATTTTCCAGAAGTGGTAGGAATGATTAAATATCAATCGTTTATCATATTTTGGGACTATCAGACCCAATTCTAAGGCCGCATAATTTCGCATAATCAGAAGCCGAATGCTGCATGATTCGAGTTTCTCAATTATGCGCATAAAGTCATCTATTTCGGTGCATAAATTGCTTATTTTGCGATTTGTGCGCATAAATTTCCATTTTAAGCACAGAAATCACTTCTTTCGAGAGCAATTTCAAAATTTCCGGGTTTTCCCAGCTTAAGGTTTAGACTGGTGTAGACGGAGAATTTCCGTCAATGTTGGTGCTTTAGCTTTCTGCGCTTGCGTTGGGGTAGAACGGTCATTGGTCGCTTGCGTCGCGAAAGGTGCACAAATTCAAAACGAGAATTAAATACATTTTCTTAATTACATATAAATTATTATGATAAATTGCAAACAGGTATATAAAATTGCTTAAATCGTGATTTAGGGCAAGGAAAAAAAATTATTAGACATTAACACTAATATGATGGGATGAACCTTGTGTTGTGTAATGTGATTGTATAGTTGAACTGTAAGATCGTTACTCATTTGAGATATCTAAACAAAAGTTGATTTGTTTCTAAGAGTAAGTAATTTCACTACAATATTTGCTCATTCTTCCCCTGTTGTTCAAAATTTATTCTGCCAACCTATAATGCATAATAATGTATTGACCTATATTTTTGAGCACATAATGGCTGCGTAGTTTCGAAATTTTCACCGCATAAAAGACTCGAATTTTGGCGCATAATTCGGCATTCTCGTGTGCATAAAGTTCAAATCCCTAAAGAGTTTATTAATTGTAATGTACAAGAACATGTAAAGTCGACTGAAATCTTCTCGAAGAAAAAACGAGAAGTAATATAATTTTATGAATATAAACAATATTCCACCAAGTCCACCGAGAAATTCAGCTTAAGATAATGATTAGGCTTTTTTCTATTACGTATTAAAAAATCAGCTGCGGATAGCTGCAGATCTGAGTTCAATCTCAATGTTTATTTTAAGCGTCTGTCCCACTGTGCGACGCGTCGCACAGTGGGACGCTGATTACGAATTCGATGTCAAAAATTTCGAAACCAAAATAGCGAATCCAATATGGCGGGCGAGTATAATAAATAAAATTTTGATTCTTTTCAAAATTGGTATAAGTGGGTTTTGAGCTCGCTGATTATGAATCCAATGTACGCTATATTGAATCCGCCATTTTTTTTCTTTTGCTGACATTGGATTCGTAATCAGCGACCCCAAAACCCCATGAGTAACAGAATTTGGTCCATTTTATGAAGATTTTATACTTTCGGCCAGCTTTTCGCTATTTGGTCCCACTGTGCAATCCTAATCTTGCTTCTTGTTGCTTTTCTTTTAAAATCTTCATATTCCTTCCCTTTCATTTTCCTTTCTCAGTCCATGTCTCTCCACTGCTCCATTTTAGCGCGGCCAATATTGGATGGAATGGTACATGATTATGCCTTATTCTTGGCAAAATTTGTTGAATTCTTCGCTCGTGAATTTCCTGCTGTTATCAGCTTTAATGCTAATTGGTATGCCTGCTCTGGAAAATATTTATTTTAAAATATCAATTGTGTCCTTTGTGTTTATGGCTTTTGTGATTTTAATTTCTTTGTATCGACTGAAATAGTCAACTTGCACGAAAAGGTCGTGCTCATTTGGAAAAGGGCCCAGAAAATCGATTGCTACGTGTATCCACGCTTAAGTTGGTAGTGTGAGCCTTTTCATTGGATTTGGAGGATTAGGATCCGAGACTAGGGTGCAAGTCTTGCACGCTTTCACGTAATTTTCACCATCTTTGTCGATTTTCGGTTACCACCTTTTGTCCGCAGTCTAGACTTCATAGACATGATCCCCGGATGTTCTTCGTGGGCTGCCGATAATACTCTTGTTCGTAGTTTGGAGGGAATGACGATTTTATTTCCTTGTAGCAACATGTTTTCTTGAAAACAGGGTTCATTTTCAAATAGCTTGTAGTTGTTGATAGCTTGGTTCCGTTCGCTGTTCTATAATCCTTCGTTTACCTGCTTCATCTCTTAAAGGCAACGCCATTGGGCAAAATCATTCTATTATTGAGTTGATGTAGTTCTCGTCATCAAGTGGATATGGATCCAAGTTCCTTATTGTAGGACTTAAGCCGAAGTATCCATCGATCTATTCTCGTGCTAGGTTTAGAATTTGGTCCAAAAATCACCTTAAGGGTCTTATAATCACTAAATAGTTCAAACGAATACTTGCCGCATAAGTACATATCGAAATGTTGAACTGCCCAAACTAAAGCGAGAAACTCCTTTTCAGTTTGGCAGTAGCGTTTTTTGCATTCAGTAAGGCTTTTGTTTTCATAGGCAATGATAAGTGGTCCTTTTTAATCGTGTGGTATAGGCACAGCACTTGTCCTACTGGGCTGGAATCTGCAACTACTTGTGTTCTGTCCTTAGGGTCGTAATATCCTTACATCTTGATGATTGTTAGCGCATGTTTTAGTTGGTTAAAAGCTTGCGACTGATTATCATTATAATATTTCGTAATGACAGCTGTTTTCCCCAATTTGAGACGTAGTAGTATTCTCATTGGTTCAGTCAATGTTTCTAGGTTTGAAATCCATTTTCCCACGAAGTTAATGAGGCCCAAAAAGCTTTGCAGCTCTTCTGTTGTCCAGGGTTCTCTAAATGTCATTATCGTCTTTGTATATTTGTCAAGGGGCTTAATGCCATCACCTTACAATTCATGTCCGGAAATAGTATGACCTTAGCTTTCTAGATACATTTTTCGTAATTGAGGAGGACATTGTTTTGTTTCAAGATGTTTGAGACTGTTCAGCCTGGCATCGTTCTCTGCCTTGTTCCTGCCAAATACTATTATGTCATCTATGAAGTTTACTACCCCTTCGCATGGTGGTAGACTCCTCTTCAAGTTTTTGGGGAAAAATTCATTTTGTAATTAGTTGGTCCATTACGGGTAATAGATTGTTTCCCCTCATGATGGCTCCATTTTCTCGACTCATGTCAATACAGATTCTTATTTCACTATTAGTTTTATCAAGAGTTGGAACCAATGGTGAAATCGAGCTTGATGGATTATTTACCGGCTCAATAATATCTATTCTGACGAGTTCTTGTATTTTATAGTTTATTTTTATTTGAGTGGTATTGGAATCTTGCGATGTGATCAAAAAAACTGGTTTAATTGATTTATCGATGGGGATCACCACTTGGACGTCCTTGAATATTGGGAAAACTCCATCGCTGATTGCCTTTATATTCCAACCTACTCTGAGAACTCCTACTGATTTACCAGATGTTTTTCCTAACAGGTGTTTCGAGCTATTCTTAACAACATAGAACTTTGCTGTTTCTGTTTTCGTACCATCATTAATATTTGTTTCGAAAGAGCTTTGAACTTCCAGAGGGTTCGTGCAAAGATAAGCAATGAACGTTTTCTCGGGATTTCTTATTTGGTTGAAGGCTTGGATTGTGTTGCTTTTCATATGATTCCAAGTTATATCGTTTATGATAATGCACTTGCTCCCTGAATCTATTATCCTTTCTGTATCAATGCCCCCTACTTTGCAGGTTATTATTTCGTCATCCTTCATATGACAAAGATAATCTATTTCAGTCTTGTCCTTTCTGTCGTGATCTGGTTTTCGTTTTTTGTTATCCTTGTTGCAATCCGAAAATGATTTACGTTTCTTTGCTGTAGTCCGACATTGTGAGCGAAAATGTCCTATGAATCCGCATTTCAAACCTTTTTTGTCACGAGCTGGACAATTTGTGTGGCCGCTGGAGTGTTTATTGCTTCCACATCGGGAACGTGAATTGAAATTTGAACTTGCATGATGTTTTGTAGTTGCTTCTGTATTGCTTCTAATGCGTTTGCTTCTGATATAATTTGAACCAGAGGTACTGTGTCACTGAGTGTGAGAATTCACCTATGTATATCATCTGTGCTAGCTAACTGTTCTTTAAGCACCAACTGTAAGGTTTTCAGTTTACTTATATAATATTTTGTTTTATTTGGTACCAATTGACAAGTTTTTGACAATTTTCCACTTGATACTTCCTTGGTACTATCTGCAACAATGTGTTTGTAGATTTACAACTTTTATATTTTAATTCCCATTTGTCTATCTTGGAAGCTTACTTGGATTGTATACGTATCTTTATGTATCTGCAAACAAATGAGGGTATCTTTTCTTTATTTGGATTGATGAAAAATTTGTCTTCTTGAAAATAATCTTTTTAAATGTACTTACTTTTATCCTCGTCGCCAATTGTTGTGTCAAATATTGGCTGTAGCATTGCTACCGACAGCATTTCCCATGCCAGGCAGGCAGAGAACGAAGAGAAAAGTGACTAAGACGAACACCAAAACCCATACATTTTATTGGAGAGTCTTTTGAAAATTTTGAAACGCTTTTCGCTTCCCGAGGATGGTCGGGGCGCCCCTGGAACCACCGCTGGAGGCCACAGAATGCGAGACGGTGGTGATGCTGAGCTACGAGATGATCAGGCATATCTCACTAATCAAACAGCTGGCCAGTAAGAACATCTGCGACATACGGTAAGCAGTGAAACATCAATTGTGCCTGCTGAGGATGCTTTTACTAGCGTTAGCTATTTGCAGCGAACCACCTCAACAGAAATACCATGGGAAAGCACCATGTGGGATACCACAATGAATGAGGAATTGGTGAGTCTCTATTATGAAAGTGCAAAGTTTGAAACCCCACGCGAAAAAGGATACAATTTTAGGTCGAAACTTGCTGCAAAGTATCCTCAAATAGAGGAAATCGTACTAAGAGATTTAGTCGCTGAGGTACAGAACATCAGGACTAATATACACATCTCATAAGATCGAGCAATGGAGATTAAACCACACGTTGATTAGGCGTGGAAGAACGACGGCAATAAACACCAGTTAGAGGAAGCCACGTCACACGAACAAGCAGCGGCAATTGATGTTCTTCCTGAACCTGGTGATGATCCAGCATCACCACATCCTCCAGAGATAGATGACCTGATACAGCTAGAGCCAGAACCAGAGGTTCAACAACCAAGAAGGCAATTGAAATGTACATACCATATAAACAGAGATGTAATGCGCTTTTACTTTTCGGCAAAGAAAAGTGGGCAAACTGTAAGAAGATAACATCATCGACTCCTCTTACTTAAGTACCCAGAACTAGACACAAGAAAAAATGAGCAGAATCTAGCAGATCAAAAACGCTCAATATCTGTAAACAGGTAGCGTTCGGCTTTTGAAATAACTGCCATCGAAATGAATGTAGAATAGCAGCTACCTTCCTTCCTTGGAAAATGTGGACAACGAACAACTGATTGAAGCTGGAGGCATAGGTGCTAGAGATAATGAGCGTCAAGTACCGGATTGGGCATTCTCTGCCCAAGATGAACATCACAAACGATCTGCGTGCATTATTAGAACACCTGAACAGCAAGGTCTTACCTATGCATTTGAACGGAACACAAACTGCGTTCGAGGTGCAAACTCTTGTATACTGTGCAGCTGTGGCAACCGTTAGAATGTTGGGCCACATAACTAGACCTACAAATGGAGTCTTTGCCTCAAGAAGGGAGCGACATCCACCATGGAAGATCAGGCTGGATATCGATGTCAGCAGAGTAAGGCGCAAATTGGGTCAACTAAGTCAATATAAAAAAGGAAATAGATCCAGAAAGTCGATACACCATGTTTCTAAAATCATCTACACTCGGTACATCGAGACATTAACACCAGCAATATTGCATGATATTACGGACTGCCAACGGCAGAGACTTGATGTTTTTACTGATAGACTGGGTCGATACAAGAAAAGTAGTTTTCGAGATATCGAAGTTTGAGTATTTGCGCTCGAGCGCTCGACTCGCCACTGCAGAGCGGGGACCCGGGCTTGGCGGCCTCGGGCGCTTACTCGCAGTCCGACACTAATACTTTGATAAACGGAAAGTCCACAGGGTTTCTATATCATCAGATATCATTCCTATAGAGCTTTTCACGTAGATTGCGAGGCTTGAAACGAAAATAGTCCATTACGTCAAATTTTTGAAAAAGAACGGGGCCAGAAAGTAACAACAAAAAATCGTTTTTGTCGCTTTTTGGAAAAGTTGATAAACACTATAGACCAGCGGATAGTGACTATTTCTCCAGTGAATTATGCAAATTGTGTCACAAGCAATTCTATATTTTTTTAGGTATATAAAACCTCAAAAACATTTTGAAGGCGAGAAACGTCCGCATGTTATTAAAAATATAAAATTATATTTTCCGTTCAAACTATGCAAGATAGGAAAAATGATAAGAACCCAAATTGTTCATCTCAAAAATATCTATGGTTTTTTACTATATTATATATTATACATTTTTTTCTTTGAAAAACAATATATAAACTTGGTTTTCACTTTTATCGAATATTATTTGTAGATATCTAACACTTTTATTCAAATTTCTTTTTTACATAAATTTTTACGAAAAGTTGAGAAATGTTTTTCTTACGGAAATCGTGTAACTTCTTTATAATTTTCATTTTATTTCAGTTCACTGACATTTATTAAGATGATCAATATACACTTCAATTGAATAGGACTTCATATTTTTCACTTACGTTTACCAACTATAACATAAGTTCAAATAAGTTTTTTAATAGTGCCTAGGTACAATAAATCCATTATCTCGATTTTCTCCGTTAGCTTCATCTTCATAAGACGAATCTTCGAGAGCTTTTTTAGACGTAATATCTGGATTCCCAGTGTAATCAATTGACTAATATTTTGAACACATGTGTTTCGGCCCTGTGTATAGAGCATATAGGACGCATTTCGCGGAAAGCATCATACGGAGAAATTTTCGAGTATCGGTATTCCGAGAAAATGACAATGCCACTGCTGCAGCACTTACGAAAAGATAAATCCTTTCAAATAAATAATGTGAAAGCAATTTTTTGGACTTGTCAATAGTTTACCAATTTTTTTGTGCAAAAAAAATATATACTTGAATTTTTACTTTTATTGAATATAATTCCCAGGCGGAAAAATTATATATAGTGTGAAGTATTATATATAGTTTTCATTTGTTTTATACAATTTTTATATAAAACAAATGAAAATTATATATAATATTTCACACTATGTATAAACTATATATAATTTTTCCGCCTGGGTTTGTAAATATATTATATTATAACAAATCATTCTATTAAAAGGCATTAGATAACAAATTAAAAAAAGTATTTTTAACAAAAATTAGTTTCTGGTTAGAAATTTGTGTTAAAAGTCATCGGTAATTAAATTTATATTATTCATTTTCTTCTTTTCTAGAGCATTTCGTATCACAAACGGAGAAAATCGAGATAATGGATTTATTGTACCTAGGCACTATTAAAAAACTTACATGAACTTATGTTATAGTTGGTAAACGAAAGTGAAAAATATGAAGTCCTATTCAATTGAAGTGTATATTGATCATCTTAATCAATGTCAGTGAACTGAAATAAAATGAAAATTATAAAGAAGTTACATGATTTCCGTGAAAAAACAAAAATTTCTCAACTTTCCGTAAAAATTTATGTAAAAAAGAAATTTGAATAAAAATGTTAGATATCTACAAAAAATATTTTATAAAAGTAAAAAACCAAGTTCATATATTGTTTTTCAAATAAAAAAATCTATAATATATAATATAGTACAAAATCATAGATATTTTTGAGATGAACAATTTGGGTTCTTATCATTTTTCCTATCTTGGATATTTTGAACGGAAAATATAATTTTATATTTTTAATGACATGCGGATGTTTCTCGTCTTCAAAATATTTTTGAGGTTGTATATACCTAAAAAAATATAGAATTTCTTGTGACACAATTTGCATAATTCACTGGAAAAATAGTCACTATCCGCTGGACTATAGTGTTTAACAACTTTTCCAAAAAGCGACAAAAACGATTTTTTGTTGCTACTTTCTGATCCCGTTCTTTTTCAAAAATTTGACGTGGTGGATTATTTCCGTTTTGAGATTCGCAATCTACGTGAAAAACTCTATAGGAATGATATCTGATGATATAGAAACCCTGTGGACTTTCTGTTTATCACAGTATTAGTGTCGAACTGCGAGTAAGCGCCCGAAGCCGCCAAGCTCGGGTCTCTGCTCTGCAGTGGCGAGTCGAGCGCTCGAGCGCAAATACTCAAACTTTGATATCTCGAAAACTAAGGACCATTAGATCGAAAGAAAAAATGCGCCCCTAATGGATTTTGATGTACTTTCATCCTACAAAGTCCCAGTCGAATCGGCGATTCCCATCTCGCTTCCTCTCCTTGTAAGTCAAATTTTGCATCAAATCAATACCTTCTCATTAGGATGAGAATGTGAAAACTTTTGGAAAACCAGGAAAGGACTCGGAATTTTTTCCTGAGTCTTGAGTTGATGGTATTATTTTTAATCGGTAGAGGAACCTTAAGATTTTTAAAAAGAAATTTAGATTTTAAAAAATCCTCAGATTTTTCTGTACCGGGTTCTATACAGTCCTTCTGAATTGAAACTAATGAAAACTATTTTAGAATACAACTTTCAATAGTTATAATCTTTCACGTCTTAGCATAAATCATAATGAAAGTTTTCTACTAGTGGATGGGTATGGAAGAAACATTTACTTGAAAGTATGTGACTAATTTTGATGAAAGTTCTAGTTAATAATTTAATTAATAATATAGAGAATGTGGCGTAAACAGGTTAAAGTGGATTATTGCGAGCTATAAGTATGACTGTTCAGTGTTATATTTTGTATATGTGAGAAAAGAACAAGATGACCTACGGCACGCGATTTGGTCCATATTATTATTATTATATCATTAAGCCGTTTTCCTTTCGGGGTAGGCGTGAATTGCTCGGTGGTAAAGTAGTGATGTGTGGATGGGTATATAGGTGAAGGGTAGATAGGAGATGAATTTCCAACGAAGAAGACTAATTTTCTACCAAAAAGTCGGATTTCTAGAAATATGGTGGAATTTTCAACCAAAGGGGTGAATTTTCAACCATGAAGGTTAATTTTCTACCATAGAATACGAGTTTTTAACAAAATAGTTGCATTTTCAACTAAAAAGGATGGGTTTCTAATTGAAAATTTCATAGTCTAATTTTCAGTTCAAAAAATTAATTTTGAGTTAAGAAAAATAATTTTAAACAAAAAAAATCAAAATTTCTATAAAATTATTTAATTTTCAACCAATTAGTTGAACTTTCAACTAAAAGGAACATTTTTAACAACAAAAAAATTTAATAAAATTTGTAATCTGAGCAAAAAATTATCAACTAAAATAATAAATCTTCAACCACAAAAAAATGAATTGTTAACCAAGTAGTTTACTTTTTAACTAAAGAGTTACTTTATTTCAATCAAGAAGATTAATTTCCTTCGGAAAAAACGAGCTTGCAACAAAGTAGTGGAATTTTTAACAAAATATTTGGATTTTCAAATCAAAAAGGATAACTTTCAACAAAAAAGAAGATTAAAAAAAATAGTTTTAATTGTCAAACAAAGAAATGAATTATGAACTAAAATAATGAAACCTTGATGAAGAAGATGAATTTTTAAACAAAAAGATGAATTTTCCACCAAAAACTTCAATTTTCAAACAAGAAGATTAATTTTCTACGAAAAAGAACAAATCTTCAACAAAATACATGGGGTTTCAACCAAAAATTGAATAGTTAAATTTTCACTTTAAAAATTAATTTTCAGCTGAGAAGATTAATTTTCTAAAAAAAACTGCATTTTTAATAAAATCAATTTTTAATTTGGAATAAGTAACTTGTATAAACTTAGAATCGACATAAACAAATTCGATATATAATTACATAAATCTGAAATTTGTGAACAGGAATCAAACACAGAAAAAGCTGGGGTTTCTATTAGAACCGATTTTTAGTTCGACGCAAGAAGGAACTCTCGTAGATGGCGCCACGTTCCGTGTGACTTTCCTTCATAAAATTAGGACTCTACTTACTGCAATTCAATATTTGAGAGTTATCTAGTAACGAAAAATATTTAAATGAATAATTTCTATTGTTATAAACAAATCGTATAAACAAATATTTAAAATTTAATATTTTCATACGGGAAAAAAACTTTCTTACGTGCAATTACTGCAATAAATTATGAAAATTTTTGCTAGTACTAAAAAATGCTGAAAATGAAGAACAGATATACTTATCAATAAATTATATTAACAAATAAACAATTCTAGCATCTTCGTATTAAAAAAAAATTGTTTTTTAACTAAATTACAGAAATACGTTATTTAAATTTAACTTAGTTGTAAAACATGCGCTAACTGAAGAATTGTTATCATAATAAATAAATTATATAAACAAATACTCAAATTGAATATTTTCGCGCAGGAAAATAATTTCTCTCGGAGAAAAATGCTACAATTTGTTATGAAAGTTTGAACTAGTTACGATAAAGTTCATGTAAATGAATAATTTTGAGTATTTGTTCAAAAAAATTGTGTATAACACTACAAATTATTCATATCAAATATCAGCAATTATAGTCGAGAAAACTTTTATTCTAGTGCACTAAACTTAGACTTGTGTAATTATATACGAAATTTGTTTATAACAATTAAATTATTCATGAAATTGATTTTTTGGGTTCTTTTCTTGCATATACAATAATTTGTATCGATTCTAAAGTAATACCGTTTTCATTTTTCTTCCAGTTTTTTTGTAAAAATAAAGTTGTAAAAATTGGCCCGGTAGGATTTCTGTCAAATTTCATTAGCTTAATTTTTTTTAAATAATGTCCAAGATAAATTTCTACAAAAAATCCGATAATTCTCATTTTAGTTGGAAAGAAAATCATTTAAAAAAAAATACTTCAGTTCTCAACTAAAAAAGATTAATTTTAACCAATAAAAGAGTTCAAGTTTCAATCAAAGCAATGAATTATCAACTGAAAGATAAATCTTCAACTAAAAAGAATGAATTCTTGAGATCAATTTGAATTGATACCTGGTAGTATTTTTGTGAAAATTCATAAGCTAAAATTTTTAAAAATATTTTCCAAGATAAATTTTCACCAAAAATGCAATAGTTTTCATTTCAGTTCATAAGGAAATAATTTTCAACAAAACAAAAAAAAATACTTTAGTTCTCAACTAAAAAATATCAATTTTAACTAACAAAATGGTTCAAGTTTTAACCAAAGCAATGAATTATCAACTGAAAGATAAATCTTCAACTGAAAAGATTTAATTATTAACCAAATAGTTGAACTTTTAACTGAAAGAGGTCAATTTTAATTGATACCTGGTACGATTTCTGTCAAATTTCATTATCTCAAATTTTTTTAAATAATGTCAAAGTCGGATAAAAATTATGAATTGTAAAAAAAATCTTGTTTTGTCCCATTCTTATTTATAAAGTGAACTTGGAAATTTTTAGTCTAAAAACGGATAGGATGTAACAATTTTAAATGTTTTGTTTCACTTTTTAATATGTAAAAAAAAATATTATCATGAGTATTGATGAGATTCCACGGGATTCGATGATATTCCACGGGATTGCATAAGATTCCAAGCAGATATGTAATTATACGATACAAAAATTGCATGAGATTACATGGTTTTACAAAAGATGGTAAAATATTACATGAAATGGTAAAAAATTGCATGGGATTTCAAAAGACAAATGGAGTTGACAAAAGGTTGACAAATGGAAAGTTACAATTGGAGCGTCTATTTCAAAAATCTTTAAACTGAAAATAAGGAATATTTTTCTGAGTTTTTTGTCGTCAATAACTCTAAAAAAAAGTCATTTTGCGTGGTTTGAGCCTAATTCAAAAAACCTTAGATGCATTTCCATGGAATTTGCCCTAGGATAGCAGAACTCGGTAAAATGAACCTTTTCTTCTAGAGCTATTAAATCTCTCATTATTCACATCATGACATTGACGCACTTAATTGTACCCTAGCTTGAATGAAATTGTAAAATTACAGGAGCACTAAGATGAAAACTTTAACAGCATTTACAATTTTACACTGAGAAAATGGATTATACCGTTTGTAATCCAGGATTTTTAAAATCCAGATCATAAACGATATACTCAATTTTTCTCATCATACAACTGAATGAGCTTCTGGATCTCCGATTTTGAGACTGGATCATTATTTTAAAAATCCTCGACTATAAAACTTAATATCCCAAATCTTAAAGTCCAAGATCATACACTGCATAATTAATTTTTCGCAGAGCAAGTTGCTCCTGATGTTTCATCTTCAATTCAATGTTCCCGAATTTCCGATAGAGCAATCTGCAGATATCAGCCCCTACAATTTGGATCCTAATTTTTCAAATCCTGGATTATAAAAGCCAATATCCCAAATTAAAAACCGAGAGATCATAAACCCTATAATCAATTTTTCGCAGTCTAAAGCGAAAGTTTAGGCTGACACTGATGTTCTAACTTGAGTAAAGTTCAGTCTTCAGCGTCTGACACTGAAGCACGTGGTTCGTGAGGGGAAATTGTGGGCGGTCCGGAAAGAAGCCCCGCCTCTCTGAACCCTCTCCAGAATCGGATTCTCGCTCAAGAAACTTTTGTTCCTCGCCCCCACCCTTTTGTCCCCCATCCCTCTTTTTCAGCTGAGCGCTCTCATTCTCACCAACTCACACACTCCGCTCCACTCAGTGTCCTCCTTCTCTTTTTTCTCCTCGTACCTCCTCCAGCCTGATTCCTCCTCCCCTCCCACACTCCCCACCCACCCATACTCCCCAGTCACCCCTGCTCCCCAGCCACCCTTACTCCCCACCCACCCCTTCTGTGGCACTTTGATTTTTTCTTCCTTTTCATTCTGTGGCACTCTGCTCTTCGCGCAACTAACAGTCATGACATGAATCAAGGTGGGATGAGAGAGAGAGAGAGAGAGAGAGAGAGACGGGGAGAGAGAGAGAGAGAGAGAGACAGGACGGAATGCGAGCGTAGCTATGGACCCCCGAGGGCTTTTTCCTCCTCGCCGTCATCTTCCCCGAGACCTCAAGGATCGCACCGGATCTCTTGGCGAATTCTCTTCTCAAGTTCTCAAGTTCTTTTAGGCTATACGCGAAACTTTCTCAGTGAAATGTTTCGAATTTTTCTATTCCTACCACTTTTTCCTTCTGGGTCTGCTGGCTTTTGCGACAAAAAATCGGGATATAACTAACCAGCGAATTATTTTAGACATTTCATCGTTGCATAGTGCACCTCACTGGGAAAAATTCAAAGCATCCCTTTATTCATGTCTGTCGGGGAAACCAGTTGTACCTATCATGAGAACAATTTCAAGGGGGTTTCGAGATTGTCATTAATTTTTAGACGATGGTAGAATGTATTTTCAAAATGTTCATATCGATGACTGGGCTGATTTTTTCTGAATTCGAAACGCCTATCAAAAGTTTCATTTAATCCAAGTCAAAGTTATTATATTTATGAAAAAGCGGAAAAAATTTTACTAACGAAATTAGTAGCATTGTGTCTGACTGTTAAATTAGTGATTTTATCACTTTCTACTACATGAAGTGGTAAGATTTGTGTTACTAAATGAATTAGTAATGGTATTTTACTAATCTGCTTAGTAGTACTAACTTACTAATTCAATGAGTAGCAATGAATTGCTTTGGAAAAATAATTGTTTAATTTTTTAATGCTTTTCGATGGTTTTTCATTTTGTTTTCTCAATTTATATTCCTAGATTACATTGTTATAATAATAATAATTGTGTATGAACAACATAATATTCATAATTCAAACATTACAGCCATTTTCTATTTTCAAAACTTTTTAAAACAATATTTCAATCTATTTTGTGCAATAAAAGAATTATTTATTACTTTTGAAAAGGCTATGACATCTTAAAACATCTTAAATCTCTTTAAAATTCCTTGGAATATTGGAAAAATAAACTTTAAATCTTTGAAATCTTTGAAAATATAAAATTTTGAATATAAAGTTAAATTTACAATCAGCGGAACCAAAACCGATAAATTTTCAACAAAATTCATGAATTTACAACTAAAAGATATAAAATTTGACCCAAATTTTCTTCCTTTTTATAACAAAAAGATAAATTTTCAACCAAAGAGATGAATTTTTAATTAAGAAGATTAATTTTCTGCTATAAAAGACGAATTTTCAACCGAATAGTTAAATTTTTTACTAAAAAGTATTGATTTTCAACGGAAAATAGAATACTTAAACTTTCAAATAAAAAAATTAATTTTCAAGAAAAAAAATGAATTTTTAACAAAATAGTTCAAGTTTCAACCTGAGGTCCTGGGAAGTAAATTTTCAACTACAAAAATTGACTTTTTCCAACAATATTTATTTTCCTCTTAAAAAAGACGACTTTTTAACCAAATTGTTGAATTTTCAACTAAAAAAGATTAATGTTCAACAAAAAATGTAGTCAAATTATTTTTCAACTGAAAAAAAAACGAAATTTGTAACAACATAGTTAGAGTTTAATATTTCACACCAGAAAAAATAAATTTTTAAATAAAAAGCTTTTTTCAACAAACTTGTTAAATTTACAACGAAAGGACAGATGAAACAGTCAACATTGCTAACTGAATCAAACAATCAAAGACATTAAAATTTACTGATTAGATTAACCAAAGTGACTGATCTCATCAGTAAAAGTGACTGGTTATATCTTCAAAAATGACTGATTGAATTAGTCGCCCTTACTGATTATGCCATTCGAAATGACTGATTTAATCAATTCAAGTTATAGTTCAAATTGTACAAAAATACTAATTCAGTCAGTGGACATTACTGATTGTATTATCTCAACTATTACTATTTTTGTCGTTTTTTTTTTAGTTAAAGATTCAACTATGTGATTGAGGATGCAACTATTTTGTTCAAAATTCGTTGTTAAAAATTGATCCTTTATAGTTAAAAATTCAACTATGTATGTAGTTAGGAAATTAACTGTTTTGTTGAAAATTTGTTGCTTTTAAGTTAAAAATTAAACTATTCAATTTTGTGGTAAAAATCGATATTCAGAACGCAATCGACACTGAAACGCTTGGACATTAATGTCCAGGCGTTACTGTGTCGATCGCTGAAAATTTCTGAAATAATGTACTTCAAACTTCAACTTGTGCTATAAACAAGAAAAAATAAGTCGAAAATCTAGAAATTACAGCAATCAATCTTGTTAATCTTATCTTTAATTTAGGAAAAAAACATAAAAAATATTCGCTGCTTTTCGAGATATGACTAAAAATGTCGTCTGAAACTTGGCGCAGATACGCTTGAATATTTTTGGTTATATTTTGGGAACCCGTCAACATTTTTTTTAGTTTTCTTGGCTGAAAGTAAAGATAAAATTTCAAAGACTACATTCTGTAATTTTTAGATTTTTGACACCTTTTTTTTTATTTATACCACAAGTTAAAGTTTAAAGTACAAAATCCGACAAATTGTCGGCAACTGAAATTAAACGCGGAGACGCTTGGACATTTTTAGTCATATCTTGGGAGCCTGTGCAGATTTCCTAGGTTTTCTTAACTTGAATTAAAGATCAGATATAATAGATTGCGTCCTGTAAATTTTATTTTTTTGCCACATTTTTTATAAGTTATAGCACGATTTGAATTTGAGGTATAATATTCGAGAAATCTTTAGCGATTGACACAGCAACACTTGGACATTTTTGGTCATATCTCGGGAACCCGTAAAGATTTTCCTAATTTTCTTAGCTTAAATTGAAGATAAGATTTCAAAGACTCGGTCCTGTAAATTGAGATTTGGCTGCATATTTTTAGGTCATGATACGAGTTGAAGTCGCAGTACAAAATCGAAGGAATTCTCAACAATTGAAATGCGACGCAGAGACGCTTGGACATTTTTAGTCGTATCTCGGGAACCTGAGAAGATTTCCCAAGTTTTATTGGCTTCAATTAAATATAAAATTTTAAAGAAAGCGACCTGTCTTTCCAGATTTTTTCTGCAACTTTAATAGGCCACAGCCCGAGTAGAAGTTGAGGTAGAAAATCGGAAAAATTCTCAGCGATCAACATAGACGCGCTTGGACAGTTTTAGTTATATCTCGGGAACCCGTGAAGATTTTTCTAATTTCTTTAGCTTAACTTAAATATGAGATTTCAAAGACTGCGTCCTGTGAATTTAGACTTTGGCTGAATATGTTTTAGGTCATGATACAAGTTGAATTCATAGTACAAAATTGAAGGAATTCTCAACAACTTCAATTCGATTCAGATACGCTTGGACATTTTTAGTCATATCTCGGAAACCTGTGAAGATTTTCCTAATTTTCTTAGCCTAATTTGAAGATCAGATTTTAAGGATTAATCCCTATAAATTTTAGACTTTTGCTGCAACTTTTCTGGGCTTCATCACGCGTTGAAGTTGAGGTAGAAAATCGGAGAAAATCTCAGCAATCAACATAGATGCACTTGGACATTTTTAGTTATATCTCGGTAGCCTGTAAAGATTTTCCTAATTTTCTTAGCTTCAATTAGAGATAAGATTTCAAAGACTTTGTCCTGTAAATTGAGACTTCGGCTCCATATTTTTTAGGTCATGATACGAGTTGAAGTCGCAGTACAAAATTAAAGGAATTCTTAACAATCGAAATTCGATGCAGAGACGCGTGGACATTTTTAATCATATCTCAGGAACCCGTAAAGATTTTTCTTATTTTCTTAGCCTAATTTGAAGGTCAGATTTTAAGGATTAATTCCTTTACATTTTAGTCTTTTGCTGCATCCTTTCTGAGGTTTATAACGATTTGAAGTTGAGATAGAAAATCAGAGAAATTCTCTGCGATCAACATAGACGCGCTTGCACATTTTTAATTATATCGGAAACCCGTGAATATTTTCCTATTTTTCTTAGCTTGAATTGAATATAAGATTTCAAAGACTGCTTCCTGTGTATTCAGACTTTGGTTGCATATTTTTTAGGTCATTATACGAGTTGAAGTCGCAGTACAAAATTGAGGGAATTCTCAACAACTGAATTTCGATGCAGAGACGCTCAGATATTTTTAGTCATATCTCGGGAACCTGTAAAGATTTTCCTAATTTTCTTAGCCTAATTTGAAGATGAGATTGTAGGGATCAATTCCTCTAAATTTTAGACTTTTGCTGCTACTTTTCCGGGGTTTATCACGCGTTGAAGTTGGGGTAGAAAATCGGAGAAATTCTCAGCGATCAACATAGACGCGCTTGCACATTTTTAATTATATCTCGCAAACCCGTAATGACTTTCCTAATTTTCTAAGCTTAAATTAAATATAAGATTGCAAAGACTGCGTCCTATTAATTTAGACATTGGCTGCATATGTTTTAGGTCATGATACAAGTTGAAGTCGCAGTACAAAATTGAAGGAATTCTCAACAACTGAAATTCGATGCAGAGACGCTTGGACATTTTTAGTCATATCTCGGGAACCCGTGCAGATTTTTCTAATTTTCTTAGCCTAATTTGAAGATAAGAATTCAAGGATTAATTCCTCTAAATTTTAGACTTTTGCTGCAAGTTCTCTGGGTTTTATCGCGAGTTGAAGTTGAGGTGCAAAATTCAATAAATATTCGACACTAGTGTGTGTGTCTATACATATGTAACATATTATACGGATCATATATAGGTACAAGTGCGCAACTAATTTTGCTCAACGACTCCAATTACGTTTTTACTTGGTAGAACCTCTTTATTTAAACTGCGTGCGCTTTATGAGACTCTTTTAAAGAGACCAGATGCAAAAGGTTGAAAAAGAGAGAAAGAGAGAAAGAGAGAGAGAGAGAGAATGTTATAGAAGAATAAGAGGAAGAAGAGAGGGAAGAGAGATAAGACAGGAGGATAAAAGGAATAAAAAGAATGAAAAGAGAAAGAGAGACACACAAGTAAGTATTTACCGGTGTGCGGTTTATTGTCAGCAAACAAAATTTGAAGCAATTACATGTGGAATGCCCGGCTGCAGCCGACGCGGCCGCTCGCGCTGCCCTAAAAACAAAAACAAAATGCGACCCTTCTGTATAATCGCTGGCTGTTTCTGCAATTTTTCATTTACCTTCGCCAACTTTTTCACTAACACTGACACGATAAATTATCTGCGTCATTGCTGAGCATACCTGTTAGAAATTTGGATTTTTCTAAAAGAAAAGATGCTATTTTATTTTATAATCATGGGAGTAGAACTTTTTTTTCATCTAGTCAAAATCAGTTTTATTTAAGGAGAAAGCCAAAATTTGGTAGACTTCATTCAGGGATGATTACTGCACTTTACTTCAAAATGATCGATACCAAGAAAAATTAATTTTTTACCCACAAAAAGGTAATTTTTAACAAAGTGCAATTGTAAACCAAATAGTATGTTTTCAATTGAAAAATATAAATTTTCAACATTGATGAAATATGAAAATGATCTTCAATACAAAAAAATGTTGACTGAATATTTCTATTTTTAACTGAAGAAATGAATTTTCAACAAAAGTTATGAATTAAAAACCAAAAGAGACGAATTTTTAACGAAATTGATGGATTTTCAACTAAGAAGGATCAATTTTTAACCAAAAATGAAAAAAAATTTCAATTGAAAAAATTAATTGTTACAAAAAAAAAAAATCAACAAAATTGATCAATTTCCTACCAAAGAGATGAATTTTTAACTAAAATAATACATTTTTAACCAAGACTTGGATTTTTAACTAAGTGATTCAACTCCTAAAGATTGTTGAATTTTTAATCAAAAAAGAAAATTTCAAAAAAGAAGTTACATATTTGAATTAAAAAATGACATTTTTATCAAAAAACAAATTCTTACCCAAAAATAAAATATTTAATTTTACCGTTGGAAAAAAAATCATTTTGAATCACAAGAAACGAATTTGTGAAAAAATGTAACAAATTTTCACTGAAAAAAAAGAATGTTCAACTAAAAATATGAAAAAGACGAATTTTCAACCAAATATATAAATTTTAAACTAAAAACGATGAATTTTTAGCCAGAAATGAAAAATAAAGTTTCAATTCACAAAATTAATTGTTAATAAAAAAACGAATTTCTAAAGGGTTGAAAAATGTCAACCCGAAAATATAAACTTTAAACAAAAGAGTTAATTTTTAAATGAATAGTTGAATTGTCTACAAAAATAATTAAATTTTCAATCAAAAAGATAAACTTTCAACTAAAAAAGACAAGTTTCCATCAAAAAATGGAATATTCAAATTTTCAGTTAGAAAAATCATTTCGAATAAAAGAAAGGTTGTAATAAAATATTACAATTTTCAACAAAAGAGATGAATTTTCAAATAAAAAGATCAATCATCAAAGGAAAATAAAATTAAAATTTTCAATTAACAAAAGTAGGTTTTAACGAAAAAAATAACGTTTCAACAAAATAGTCAAATTTTCAACAACAAAAAAAATAATTTTCAAGAAAACAGTTGCATTTTTGTCTGAAAAATATGACATTTGTACCAAAAAAATATAAATTTTAAAAGCAATAGGGTGATTGCTCAACTATAAAAGATTTTTCAGTCATTAAAGAAGGAAATTTTCAAACCGAAAATATTAATTTTTAACAAAAGAATTAATTTACAAATAAAGAGTTGATTTTTTCTACCAAAATAGTTGAATTTTCAAATAAAAAAATTAATTTTTAACAAAATATGAATCGTAAACAAAAAAAATGTCTTTTATTTACAAAATACATGAATTTTCATCTAAGAAATATTAATTTTCAACCAAAATTGAAACATAAATTCAAAATTGAGAAATTTAGTTATGTACAAAAAATAAAACGAATTTTAAACAAAATAGTTTAATTTTCTACCAAGGAGATGAATTTTTAACTAAAAAGATAAATCTTTCACCAAAACATGAATTTTTAACAAAGTGCTTCAACTTCCAATCACTTAATTGAATTGTCAACCAAAAAAATAATAGTTTTCAACAAGACATTGCATTTTCAAATAAAATAGATAACATTCTTACCCAAAAACATGAATTTTTAAACCAAAAATGTAATGGGTGAATTTTCAATTGAAAAAAAAATCATTTTGAATAAAAAAAAAAAAATAACGAATTTTCTTTATATTAAAATTTTGAGCCCAAGAGATAAATTTTCAACTAAACATATGAATTTCAAAACAGAAAAAAAACAAATTTGTAACAAAATACATGAATTTTCAGCTAAAGAGATCAATTATATCAAAAAAATGAAAGATGAATTTTCAACAAAAAAGTAATAATTTTTTATTAAAACAGTTGCAATTTAAAAAAAAAAGATTAAAATTCTACAAAAAACGACGAATTTTCAAACTAAAAAGACGATTTTTCTACCATAAAAGACTTCTATTTAAAAAAAAAAGAAAAATTTCAACCTCAAAATATTAATTTTTAACAAAGGTGTTAATTTTTAAATAAATCAAGAGTTAAATTTCCTACCAAAATAGTTGAATTTTCAGCCAAAAACATGAATCCCTGTGTAAAAAAGTTTAGTGAAAAATTCATCTCTTTAGTTGAAAATTTGACTAATTTATTAAAAATAATTCATTATTTGAAAATTCATCTGTTTTGTAGACAATTTTTCCATTTGGTTTAAATTTAAATCTTTTTATGTTGAAAATTCCACTGCTTGGTTGAAATTTGAACTATTTTTTTTTTAAATTAATTTTTTGTTTAAAATTCATAATTTTAATTGAAACCACATTACTTTGGTTGAAAATTCAACTATTTTGTTGAAAATGTTTCATTTTTGGTAGAAAACTAATCGTTTGGTTAAAAATTCAACTATTTCGTTAAAAAACTGGTCCATTTTGTTTGAATGAAAGTTTTTTGATTTAAAATTTAAATTTGTTGTTGTTGGATATAATAGTTTTGGATTTGAATAGGAGTTGAAAAACTTTGTTAAAAATTAATTTTTTGGTTGCAGATGCATAATTTTAGTTTAAGTTCATCTTTTTGGTTGGAAATTTACCTATTTTGTTGAAAATTAACATTTTTGTTTGGTTGGAAATTCGTCTTTATGGTTAAAATAAACTGTTTTTAATTTTAAATTAAAATCTTCTTTTTTTGTTTTGTTTAAATATCAACTGGTAAATTTCGTGTTAATAAATAATCTTTTTTTGTGAAGAATTCTACTATTGGGTTTAAACTTGAACTACTTAGTGAAAAATTCATTTTTCATTTATTGAAGATTCATCATTTTAGTTGAAAATTTCACTACATGCTTGAAAATTTTACTACATGCTTTGTTAAAAAATAATTTTTTACCTTGAAAATTCATGATTTCAGTTGAAAATTGATCTCTTTAGTTGAGTTAAAAATTAATATTTCGGTAAGGAATACAACTGTTCACTAAGAAAGTCGTTTTTTTTGTTTTAAAAATTCAATGTTATGAATTGAAGAATGAATACAAAAATCGCAAAAACGTTAATTTATATTTTAAAATCTGTTTTGAAATCTTTTCGAATATTCTCATTAAAATTTGTTTAAAAAATCATTTAAAAATTGTCCAGTGAACCAATGATAATTTTAGTATCTTTTATCTCGAATTTTTCCTACAATTTTTTAAAAATCCTGCAAAATTCAAAAAATTACCTTAAAATTTTCCAGATTCTTTTCTGAACATTTTTAAAATCTTATTAAACATTCTTTTTAAATTAATTTTAAAAAAATCATTATTTTAAAAGTTTTGAAATCTTTTCACGTTTTAAATTATTTTGGAATATTTTCAAAAGTTTTAAGTATATCTTAAACTTACTCGATTATTTCCCAAATCAATAATTGTTTAATTGTCACTTAGTAATCAAAATTTATTAAATTTACAAATCTTTTTAAATATTCCCTTAAAATTAATTTTCCAAATTAAAAAATCGTTTTAAATTTTCCCAGCAAACTTAAGAAATTTTTTTATTTGCTTGAAACCTTCAAAGATGCTTAAAAAGCTACAAAATTTCATTTCGAAATCTTCAAAAATATAAATTTAGTTTTTCATTTTACATATCAAACATTTTTGAGAAATTGAGAATAGTTTATAAAGTTTCAATTTTTAACGTTAAAACTTTTAACTTCCTTAATTTCAAACAAATTCCAAATACTGTAAAATTAATTATTGGTCAATTTTCAATAGTCGAACTACAGTTTGATGTGATTTATTATAATAGCAAAAGTTCTTGGTGAAAGTGTAATTTTTTTTTTAAATTGTAGTTTCTTGTAGAAACTTATACATCACATATCCTACAAAAATTGACAGCAAAGTACAAGTCGAAACGTTGGTACGGATTCTAAAAGTATTGTTTGTAAAAATATATATTTTTTTGTTTAAATTCGTACATTTCTACAATAACGACATCAAAAAAACAATTTAAAAAATGTAAAATCCAGTAGTTTTCTGTAATACCTTGCAGATTTTTACAACAAAATAAAAAAAATATTAATAAAAAGCTAAACAAATCTTTAAATTCTAGAAATTTATACGTAATATTTATTTTCCCTAATCAATATTTCAGATACAAATTTAAAATGTTTAAATTTATTTGTTTATTTTGAACAAAAAAATGACTTTTCTACCATATAACATGATTTTTTACAAAATACTTAAAAAAATAAATTTTCAACAAAAAAGTGCAATTTTTAATTTTTAACAAATAAAGATTTTTCAGTCGCGAAGAAAAATGTTTACCTAAATTGTCGAACCTTCAAGCCAAAAGACGAGCTTTCTAAGTAAAAATTAAATTTTCTATCAGAAAATATGAATTTTCAGCAAAAAAATTAATTTTCAACAAAAGTAGGTCAATTTGAAAAAAAACACACACACACAAAGTACTTCAGCTTGTACCAACTCAGTTGAATTTTCAGTTGAAAAAGATAAATTTTCAATAAAATAGTTCAAAGTTCAACCAAAGAGATGAATTTTCAACTAAAAATAATGAACCTTCAACGAAAAAGTGATTTCTCAACAAAATCGTTTAACCAAAATTTAAAAATAAAATAGGTGAATCTTCAAGCAAACAAGATTAATTTTCAAACAAACAGTTGCAGTTTTATCCGAAAAAGCTGAGATTTCTACTAAAACAAATGAATTTTTAAATCAAAAAGACAAATTTGAAAAAGATTAAATTTTCATCCCAAAGAAGATTTTAATTTGCCTATTCAATATTAAAATATGAGTTTTAAGCAAAAAGGTGATTTCCTAAGAAGATTATTGATTTTTCAACACAAAAAGACGAATTTTCTAATCAAAAAATTTAATTTAAGAAAAATTGAATTCTCAACCAAAAAAGATTTTAGTTTGACTATTCAATATTAAAATATGAGTTTTAAGCAAAAAGTCGGTTTTCTACTAAGATACTTGATTTTTCAACCCAGAAAGACGAATTTTCAACAATACAGTTGAATTTTCAACGAAAAATGACTTTTTAACAAAATTATTGAATCTTCAACAAAATAGTCGCATTTTTATACAAGAAAGATGAAATTTCTACTAAAATAGATGAATTTTCAAGTGAAAAGATCAAATTAAAAAAAATTGTTTTTCTCATCCAAAATAGATTTTAGTTTGACCATTTATTATCAAAATATGAGTTTCAAACAAAAAGTTAATTTCCTATGAAGAT
Source organism: Andricus grossulariae (assembly GCA_011634705.1). NCBI lineage: Eukaryota > Metazoa > Arthropoda > Insecta > Hymenoptera > Cynipidae > Andricus > Andricus grossulariae. The sequence continues at coordinate 55,678,973 of JAABKJ010007545.1, read as the reverse complement.
TCTTCATTTTCAACCCAAAAAGACGAATTTTTAAATCAAAAAATTAAATTGAAAAAAGTTGAATTCTCATCCAAAAAAAATTTTACTTTGACTATTCAGTATTAAAATATAAGTTTTAAACAAGAAGTCAATTTCCTACATAGATTCTTGATGTTTCAACACAAAAAGACGAATTTTCAAATCCAAAAATTATATTTAAAAAAAAATTGAATTCATATCCAAAAAAGATTTTAGTTTGACTATTCAATATTTAAATATGAGTTTTAAACAAAAAGTAAATTTTCTAAGAACATACTTTATTTTTCAACCCAAAAAGACGAATTTTCAACAAAACAGCTGAATTTTCAACCAAAAATGACTTTTTAACAAAATTATTGAATCTTCAACCAAATAGTTGCATTTTTGTTCAAGAAAGATGAAATTTCTACTGAATGAGATAAATTTTCAAATTAAATAAACGAATTTTCAAAAAAATAGTTGAATTTTCATCCAAGAAAGGTTTCAGTTGACTTTTCAACACCAAAATATGAATTTTAAGCAAGTAAATTTTCTATGACATAGTTGAATTTTCAACCGAAAAGAATCACTTTTTAATAAAACTGTTAAATTTTCAAAGAAATAATAAATTTTATAGCTAAAAAGATAATCTCGAGGAGATCGAATTTGCAAAAAGAAAAATGAAATATAAATATAAATACAAGGCAAATAAATTACTAACAAGAATATTATTTCAGAATTACCGCTAAACTTTATTTGAAAAATTCCCAAATTTATTCTGCTTGACAATTATTCAAAATTATATAGAAATTCTCTGACTTTTGTCAGATTTTTTTTCTAAACCCCTAAATTTTCCTTGACTTCTATACAATTGAGTTATTTGTTTCATTCGCAAATTTCCAAAAATTACGTAAATGAACGAGCAACCCCCCCCCCCTCTCTTCCATAACACATCGTAACAAAATCTTTTGACTCCTTTTCCCCTTTGAAAAAATTGGTGGGGGGACAAAAAAACAACACATCTTTTGTTAAAAAAATTTTTTTTAAATTAATGTTTGTATTTGTAATTATATTTGTTTAATTTATTATTATTATATTTAATGAATTTAAAAATAGAAGTATTAAAAAATTTTTAAATAAGAAGTAAATTTTCTACGAAGATACTTATATTTTCAATAAAACATATGAATTTTGAACCAAAAATAATGACTTTTTGAAAAAATTATTGAATCTTCAACCCAATAGTTGCATTTTCATTCAAGAAAGATGAAATTAAAAAAATAATGAAATTATATTCAAATACCAGCATTTTAATTAAAAATAAAGAAATAAATAAAAAATGAAACTCAAGAAACAAATTAAAACTTTAAAAAAATATTAAAAAAGTTAATTAATTAATTAATTTTGCACCAAAAAAGATGTATGTTTAACAAAGTAGTTCATTTTGAACTAAAAGTGAATTTTTAACATAGTAGTTCAACTTTCAACTGATTAGTTTCTTTTTTTAACAAAAAAATTCAGTTCTAAAAAAAAAGATTAATTTTCTATCGAACAGGTGAATTTTTAACAAAATATATTGAACAAAAATTCGTAAAATTCAAAAAAAGTTAATTAAAAAAATCGAATTTCAACGGGGGGGGGGGGGGGGGAATGAGAGACTGATGCTGAATATAAGTCATTAGGTATTGAGGTATTAAGAAGGAAGGAAGGTGGTGGCGGGAGAGGTGAAAAAGCCAAAAACAAAGGACAGGATCATTTTTTAAATTATTAAAAATAATGACATTATAATGAATTATTATGAATGATAATTATTGAAAATAACGATAATAATAATAAAAATAATGAAATAAATTCCTATTAAAAATAATGAACATTTAAAAAAATTCCTTTGTTTCTAGGAAATTAAATGTTTTTGCACACTACTTAGAAACGTGCTAATGCAGTTGAATGATAATAACTAGGCAGGGTAATTGAAATAAGAATGATAGAGGTGATAGAGGTGATAGAGGTGATAGAGGTGATAGAGTGAGAAAATAATAAAAGCAGAGGGTGGGCCATTGGGCCAAGGAAGGGAACTAAGGCAGGTACAAATAACACCATTAAGAGCTGCAAGTGAGATGAAGTAGCTCGTAAATCTAAAAGCCTGGTCCAGGCCTGGGAGGCTGAATAGCCTGAATAGGTGTAAATGAAGTTGGCAATCGTGTGACTGGACTGAACTCAACTGGACTGGACTCGACTGGACTCGACTGGGCTGGGCTGGGCTGGACTGGACCACCCCGCATTACCTTATTCCTTATTCCTTATATTATATTTGTCCACTAGCCAGAATATTAAATAATTTCCTTTCCTTATTCACCATCGAACCGCCTGCCTACCTGAAACCCTTATTTCTGATGAAATTGCTAAATTGATTATTGGTTATATGGCTCGAGCCTCAAGCCCTAAATTATCGACGGGAAGATTCTGTCACATACTTTTTTTCTTTTATCAGAATTCCTTGGTATTATCACGCCCATTCTGTATAGACACTTGCAAATTGTCAAACTTTCAACAAAAAAAGTTCGAGTTGCAATCTTCAACCAAGAAGATTGATTTTCTACCTAAAAGAAAGAATTTTTTATTAAATAGTTGAATTTTCGACTGACGAGATGAATTTTTTAATAAAATTATGAATCTTCAACCTGATAAATGAATTTTTAACAAAGCATTTCAACTTTCTACAAGCCAGTTAAATTTTCATAAAAAATTATTAATTTTCTGCCAAAAAGTTCAAGTTGCAATTTTCCACCAAGAAGATTGATTTTCTACCAAAAAAGATGAGTTTTTGATGAAATAGTTCAATTTTCAACAAGTGATAGGATTTTTTTAACTATAATTACGAATCTTCAACCAAATATATGAATTTTTAAGAAAGCAGTTCAACTTTCTACAAGCCAGTAGAATTTTCAACAAAAATGAAAAATTTTCAATCAAAAAGAACAAATTTTCAACAAAAAAGTTCAAGTTGCAATTTTCCCCCGAGAAGATTGATTTTCTACCAAAAAGGAAAAATCTTTGATGAAATAATGGAATTTTAAACGAGAGAAATAAATTTGCAACTGAAATTATGAATCTTCAACCAAATAAATAAATTTTTGACAAAGCATTTCAACTTTCTACAAGCCAGTTAAATTTTCATCAAAAATTATTAATTTTCTGCCAAAAAGGACAAACTTTCAACAAAAAAATTCAAGTTGCAATTTTCCACCAAGAAGATTGATTTTTTACCAAAAGGATGAATTTGTAATGGAATAGTTCAATTTTCAACAAGATAAATGAATTTTCAACTAAAATTATGAATCTTCAACCAAATAAATTAATTTTTAACAAAGCAATTCGACTTTCTACAAACCAGTTGAATTTTCAACAAAAATGATCAATTTTCTACCAAAAAGGACAAACTTCCAACAACAAAATTCAAGTTGCAATTTACCACCAAGAAGATTGATTTTATACAAAGAAAAACGAATTTGAAATGAAAAAGTTGAATTTTCGACGAAAGAGATGAATTTTCAACTAAAATGTGAAGCTTCAACCAAATAAATGAATTTTAAATAAAGCAGTTCAACTTTCTACAGACCAGTAGAATTTTCAACTAAAATGATTAATTTTCTACCAAAAAGGACAAATTTTTAACCAAAGAAGTTCAAGCTGCAAATTTTCCACCAAGAAGATTGATTTCTACCAAAAAGAACGAGTTTTGAATGAAAAAGTTGAATTTTCAACGAAAGAGATGAATTTTCAACTAAAATTATGAATCTTCAACCAAATAAATATATTTTTGACAAAACAATTCAACTTTCCACAAACCGGTAGAATTTTGCAGAAACTAGTATTTATTAAGAAAAACAACATTAAGGTTCAATACATCAAGAGTACTACTGCTCGATTGACGCGACAGTCACGACTGACACTCAAGGCAAGGAATGCAACGCTTACAGGCTAAAAGGTTTCTTCTCAGATCAGAAATTTGTGTAGATGAGAATAACTGCTATTAAAGTATAACATTAGGTATTTGAAATGTACCGTAATAAAATAATATACGTGTCTTCGCTATGCAGTAGTTCATTTATTACGTCTAGACTTTTCGGCGCGTAGATTGAAATAAGCCTGCAAGAACCATTTTCGTCACGTATTGGCAATTATAAGAAAAACCTTGTTGCACTCTCTCCTACTCAGGTAATAGACTTTAGGGTTAGTTTTCAGCGACAACGCATCTGCGATGCGTCCTTATCTGAGTTAGTCTTCTGACAAATTTTCTCGAGCGCGGTTGTCGAGAGCGAAACTTTGTACCTCGCAACTTGCCTATGTTTTTCTTATATATTAATAAATACACTTTTTGTGTGAAGCGTAATAACCCTGGCGTTTCATTTATTTTTCTATCAAATTAAATATTCAAAAGTCAATCAAAGTGATGGAAATTATAGTAGGTTCGGTTGAAATGCAGTTTCACTCGTGTTTAATAAATTGCACAAATCCAAAAGAAATTTGGGACAAACTTAAAAATCGTTTTGGAGAAGTTAGTGAGGACGAGAAACAAAGTGCGTGGCAAACATTTTATGACTTTCGCATTGCCGACGGTGTAAATATATCACAGCAACTCGAAAATTTCAAGTATATATGCAAGCAGCTCATCGATTCGGGTGACAAGCCATCTGAAATCGCGAAGCAGTCTAAGATTGTATGTAGTTTACCACCAAAATTTTCAGCGTTTCAGTGATAAAAGTGATGCGCAATCAAGCAAGCGAAAGTTCGATCATAAAAAAAAATCGATAATTTGAAAAAACGAACGAAGTGCGCGATCTGTAAACAAAAAGGACACTGGGCGCGAGAGTGTCCAAATAAAAATAGCAAAGGTGAAAATTCAGGGAAAACAGAGTCATCATATATAGCCGCGGCATACATCAGCGATGTGAGCGTTTTTTATTCAAAAACTACCACGAGTGATAAAGACCTCTGGTCGGCAGACTCAAGTGCTAGCATGCACATGACCTATAGGCAAGAATTTTTCACCGAACTCAACGACTCAAGCAAGATCCGATTTGTGAAAATCGCCGTTGATAAAATTCTTTCAGCGATCGGTGAGGGCACAATCATGATTCGCGAGCAAGTGAACGGAGAAACGGTTGCACGAGAAATGCAGAACGTGTTATTAGTCCCAGAACTTCGAAGAAATCTGTTTTCTATCAGTACAATAAACGACAAGAAGTTCTCGTTTCACTCGTATCAAAATCATTGAGAAGTGCGTGATAAAAACGGAAAGCTAACGTCGCGAGGTGAAAGATATGGCAAACTTTTTAAAATGAATTTTAAAGTCGAATTTCCCGAAAAGTGCAATGTGGCTGAGTCGAAGCAAAATATGCTAAAGCTTTGGCATGAGAGAATTGGGCACGTTAATTTTCGGGCATTGATAAACACAAATAAATTTATCGCGGATGGTGATTTAAGCACTGAAAAATATAGCGAGCTTTTTTGTGAATCTTGTGTAATGGGCAAACAAACCCGCAAGCCGCATCCAACCGTGAAAGCTGTACATAACTTCAAGTCTGGAGAAAAGATACATACAGATGTGTGCGGTCCAATTAACGTCGAATCTCCGCGAGGCTCGCGTTATTTTGTATTGTTTAAAGATGAGTGCACAAGTTTTCGTAAAATCTATTTTTTGAGACACAAATCGGAAGTGTTCGAAAGATTTAAAGACTTTGAAAGGTTTGTGAATACGCAGACCGTCAATAAAATCAAGGTTTTGCGATCTGATAACGGCCCCGAATATACTTCTGAAGAATTTCGTAAGTATACAGCAAGCAGAGGTATTATTCATGAATTCTCATCGCCTTATATTCACGAGCAGAATGGCCGCGCCGAGCGAGAAATGCGGACTATTGTGGAAAGTGCGAGATCGATGCTAATCAATAGTGAAGTTAATGTAGCACTCTGGCACGAAGCTATAAATACTGCGTGTTATCTATTAAACAGAGTGATATTAAAGCAAGACGAGACATCAACTCCTTTTGAAAAAATTTTCAATCGCAAGCCGGAAATAAAGCATCTGCGCGTGTTCGGTATAGATGCATACCTAAACACACCTAAAGAGAGACGTCGAAAGCTTGACCCCAAAAACAAATTTTTCATTTTCATAGGCTACGAAGGTGAATCAAGTAAGTATCGACTGTGGCATCAAGAAATACGAAAAATCGACGTAAGCAGCGATGTAGATTTCAACGAGAAAAAGCAAGTCAATCAAGAGCAAAACGAAAATTTTTTCATCGTAACACTCTTGAGTTTGGCCTTGAATATCAGTGCAATACTCCAGTCGCCGAGGATGTCGTTAATCATCAAGAAGCCGATGATATAATAGTACCCGATGAACCAGCCGCTGAAGAAGAAGACGATCAACTGGCTGTTCAAGAAACAGATAACCAGCAACGACAAATTGACAAAAATCAGCGAGCCGAACAGCAAGACGACCAAGAAGCTACCGAAACACCGGATCAACAAGGTCGGCAATTACGCGACAGACAGCGGATCAACCCCATCGATCGCTATGGTGTGCCAGTAGCGTACATAGCGGAAACCGTACCGCTGACTTATAACGAAGCTATCTCAAGTCCTGAGGCAGAAAAGTGGCTCGAAGCAGTAGGAGAAGAAAAGCAAGCCTTACTTGAAAACAAAACTTGGACAGCTGTACCTTTGCCGAAAGGTAAAATCGCTATCGGGAGCAAATGGGTATTTGCGAAACAGAAAAACTCGCAGCTCAAGGATATTAGATATAAAACACGTCTTGTCGCCAAAAGTTTTTCTCAGCGAGAAGGCATCGATTACTTTGAAACTTTTGCGCCAGTAGTACGTTACGAGTCGGTAAGAATATTGTTTTCGATTACAGCTAAGGAAGGTCTTGAAATGATTGGATTTGATGTGAAAACAGCATTTTTATATGGAGACCTGGAAGAAGAAATATATCTGCGTCCACCTGAAGGCTACATCGAGAAGAGTGACATCGTGTATATGTTACAGTGAAGCTTATATGGACTGAAGCAGTCACCTCGCTGTTGGAACAGCAAGTTTGTTTTATTTTTGCGTGACTTTAATTTCAACAACATTAATAGCGATAAGTGTGTTTTTGTCGGTAAAATTGATAATTTCATAGTTTATTTAGCGCTTTATGTTGACGACTGATTGATTATGTGTAAGAGTAAAGACGTGATTGATCCGATTTTATCGTATTTAAAAGACAATTTTAAAATAACGGTTAATAAAGCAGAGGAATTTGTCGGCATGGAAATAAAACGCGATCGCGATAAACGAGTAATAAAAATTAGTCAATCTAGTTATATTGATAAAATTAGCGAAAAATTTGGAATGATCAATGCAAATCCTGTAAGTGTTCCTGCGAAGCCAGAATCTTACTTAGAAAAAAAGGTAAATGTAAGCGAAAACACGAAAAACATCCCTTATCGTGAAGCAGTTGGCTCACTACTATTCGTGGCTAGAGTCTGTCGCCCAGACATCGAATACGCGGTTAATTACGCGAGTCAATTTTTAAACGCATACGATGAAAAATACTGGCAAGCAGGTCAACGGATCATTCGGTACTTGATAGACACGCGCGATCACGGTATAATCTTAGGAAAGAGTTGGAGTAGTTTCGAACTCTTGGTATACACTGACGCAGATTATGCCGGATGCGTAGAAACGCGTAGATCAAGAAGTGGTTTTGTTTTTATGTTTAATAGCGGGCCAATTTGTTGATCTAGCCAGAAACAAAGTATCGTGGCAATGTCTACCGCCGAGGTAGAGTACATTGCTTTGACGCACGGTACGAAAGAAGCAATTTGGCTATTGGTATAAGCTGTGTTTTTGTGCGATTCTTTTTCGCGAGTAAATTACCAAAATGTGCAGCTGTTTTGGAGGGGCCTTCCTATCGATACTCGTAATTCTTGATTCGCTAATCGGCGATAAAGATTAAAAAATATCTAAATACATTTTGATTTATTAAAAACCCATTCAATTTTATTTATTCACGGTGTTTCTGGCCGTAAAAATGTTTAAAAGCACCTAAATGGTAAGTTAAATTATGATCATTTCCATATCGTGACAGACCTATATTTGAGACATCGTAGTAACAAAAGTAATAATAATTTTAAACTTTTGCCTGGTCAAATCCCTTCATTTATCGTTCAATTGAAGATTCTAATAGTTTGTTGGCGAAACAAACAATTTTTCCAGACAAAATAGGGGTGATGCCCCTATTCTGCAATTGCACCAATACATGTTTTGCAGTATTGTTCAAGCAACTCTTCCAACCTTTTTAGGAAAAAACATTTCATATTAATATTGTTCTACGGATAATCAGCATCTACAATCTAGATTTCCAGCACTAAGGGTACGAAATGTTTCAGGTAATCGGTCAAGCAGGGTAAACGCGAGGTGGGTGCAGCGGCGGACTGGATGGCGTGGAACCTCAGGGTGAGCGCCCACTCTCGCCCCTATTCGTGTGGCGCCCCTGAGGACACTTGGGCGCCCCCTAGAACAGCTTTCTGTACGAATATATTTTGATAAATAAAGACATTGAACAATTAATGAAACGCAACCAAAAATCTTCTTATCTCTGTCTTATCTCAGTTGCCTATACTGCTGGATCAGCTGATTAATCATTTCTAAAGTATTTTTCAGAACAGATTTTCTATGTTTCTGTCATTTATTGACTAAAAAACTACAATATTCCAAAATCGTAATAATACGTGATAGAAATCAATTTCTTACCTCACAAAATTAACCGAACAATGTTAAAGTGTTTTAGGAAAAATATTTGCATCAATTGCTAGAAATATAACCTCTAAATTACGTTAGTATAAATATAATATTACAGATATATTTTGCAAGGGTGAAGTTTTGCGAAAATTTTGACGGGATTTGACAAAACTACTAGTTAAAAACTAAAGTTTTGAATTTTCAAATTAACGAAATATATCTTTCTAAACCGAGATTTGTATTCAAATATTCTTGCAGCTTTCTTAATATTTTCTAAATAAACAAAAAGTTCAAGACTTATTATTGAATTCTCCAAACAGTAGAATAATAATTTCGTTCATAGCATAAGGATATAATTTAACACAACTTGACACAATCGTTTAAGCAGAATTTCATTAAATTATTTCGCATCAGGCTTATCTGATAGATTTTTTTAAATATCGAATAAAAGTATAGCATTGTTTTCCTAAATATTGGACAGTTGTTGCATAAGAAAGAAAATTTTGAACTTCTCCAGGGCATAATGCATCAAAATCCAAAGAAATGTACAAGCTATTACATTTATAATATTTAATTGTCACGATATGTTGGAAATCCATATTACTTGTTTGAAGGCAATGTATAAGAAGTTCTGCAAATAAACAGAAAGCGGATCAAAACGACGTGCCTGTGTATACAGAGAGTGTGGGGGCGGGGGTGCAATAACATTAATAATCTGCCGTTTGATTCGCCGCTTTTTTTTTTTGCTTATCAAAATATTTTTCGGTAAAAAGGTGCCCCCGAACATGCCTCCCACTCTGCGCCCGGAGACCCAGTCCGCTGCTGTATACACGTGAGCTTTCATAGGTTATGTTTGCATATGAACTTTCTTCACGTTGAGGAAGTGGTCGTAATTACTATCTTAATAGTTTTTTTCCTACGTTGAAATATTTTTGAAGGGTTGCATTACAGAACTAGATAACCAACATTTTTTCCGAAAATGGTCTTTTTTCATACAAAAAAAAATGCTTAAAAATCAAATACATGTGGTGTTAAAAGGATTTTTTCAAAAACTAATTTTTATTATAATAATAAAAAGACAAGTCATTTAATACCAGATAACTGGCACTCCGTACTTGTCTCTCATCTTTTTTTTTTATTTTCTGACCTCTTAACATTTTCTTAAACCTTTTTCTGATCAATTTTTTGTTCATAAAAGTTTTCAAATGCAGTAAAATAATAAAATCCTTCTTTTTGCCAAAAAAAAGCCTCGAAATAGAACTATTTGACACTTGTCTCAGCACTAAAGTACCAACTTTTCAAGTCACTTTTCTGAGGTATTTTCAACGTAACTTTTTGCCTTACGATCAGAAACGATATTTCTTCTAATTATTATTGTTTATTCATAATGAAACATATGACTTCCTTCTTTTTATAGAACCTTCAACAAAAAATCGCCTGTCACAGTGCGATACCATCACACTTAAGCTTTATTTTCCCTGAACAGAATATTTATTTTAGATGAAAACTTTTTAATTCTTATTCAGCCTCTCCATAAAGGAGTAAGTTTTTATTATTTAAAAAAATTGAAAAACAGATTTTTAGTCGCTATCCATAGACAATTTTCAAGACCCATGCAATCTGAACTTCAAAATTCTTAGAATGATTTTCTAGGAATTGGTTGAAATTTTCTAATCAAAGTCATTTTCTCCCAATGTAGCAACCTAATATATCGGGGGTAAGTTTTTCTTTTTTCACTTTGAGATTGTAAACTTACGCATTATACTCAGCGGAACAGAATAATATTTTTCGGTCCTACTTATTTGGCCTCAATTTAGAAACACTACAGCTCGGGAGTAAACTTTTGTTTTATCTTAAAATCGTGATTTCGATTTTACAGAATGTTATTTCGCTCTACTGACAAATTCTAATTTTGTTGGTTATCTAGTTATGTACTGCAACCCTTTAAGTATAAAGTTATTCTGGTAATATGTTCAATTGTATATATTTGAGTCAATTCTATTTTTGTTTGATCTTTTTTCTTTAGTAACTTGCATCATGGCGTCAACTTCTCAACAAGGGTGCTCGTTGGGCCAAGAATGTTATAAATATCAAATAGTGGAATTCATCACTCGTGGTCGAAAAAAGGAAAATAAACCGTCAAAAGATATTGCCATTAAAGCTAAAAAAGTTGAAAAACTATTCAAAACAAAGAAGCTCGTAGTGAGTGAAGAAACTCGAAATGCAATGAACGTGCCCTCCATTGAATCAGATCCTGATAATAACATAGGCAATAGTCTAGATTCTAGCAGTTCTGATAAAAATGCATCTTCCAGAAGTAAAAGGAAAAAGATTCCATGCAGGCTTGAACCAAAGTATAGAACCGAAAATCGTTCTCCAATACCAAAATGGATCAAACCCGAATCTAAAATTGCGACAACCGTGATTTCAGGTATTTCAGTTTTTAATGTTTACGGAGTAACAATTAAGTAAATTGTTATAAATTTGTATTAAGTTTATCAGTTCAATAAATTACTAATCAATATTTAGGAAAACAGTCATCTTGTCTTCAGAAGTCATCTGTTAATTATGAAAAGCCATCTGTTTCTGGTGCTGTCAGTAATCAGACATGCTCCAAAGGAAATATAGATGATGGTAAGAATAATAATTTGATGGCCCAGCCTCCCTCAGTTGACAAAGAACATGAAAAAAAGTGGATAGAGCAAGAAAAAAGCAACAAAATTCACAATGATCGAACGTGTATTATATTATGTATGTATTTATGTATGTATGTAACAAAATTCACAATGATCGAAAGTGTATTATATTATGTATGTACTTATGTATGTATTTATTTTGTGTACATTATTTATTTCTTATTAAAGACTTACCGGAAGGACTGTTACAGAGAAAACTTTTCTCAGCACTATAGGAAGAGTATTTACCAACGCGAACGATTGGGGTGGTCAACGGCAGAAGAGAGCCATACCACAGCCAGTTGAATTCGAATTTGAAAATCAGAATTTGCAGGAACATAATGAGCAGCAGGAGCAGAACGATGATGAAGGAACTGATCGAGACAGTGAAAATTAAAACTCTTTCCAGATTTAACGTGATATGTAAATCATAAGTAATAAATCTCAAAAGTTATAGAAAGATTAAGGAAACATGTTAATGTTAACATGCGAAGAGAAAGACTATTAATCTTAAGAGATATTCTAAGTTGTATACAACAATTATGTGTTTAATATTACTGCTAGTAAAAGTTTCCTATTTGCAATACTAATAATCTATTGTTAACTAATTTAACCAAATATATATTTTATATAAATTCCAAATGAATAAGGGGCTGACAATGCCCGAGTAAAGGGCCTGATTTAAAAATAATGTACATATAAGGTTGCCTGATCAGGGCCTGGTAAGTTTGCCTGATAGGGAACAAACCATTTTGAGCGTGACCGATCCTATAGGGTCCGGATAAATTCACCTGATACGAACATTGTTAATAAAACGGCATCCTTTCCAGGGCCTTATATTGCCTGTAATAAAATTTCTACACGGGGTATCATCTGATCGATACTTCATACCCTTTATCTGTTTTTCGTTCATGTATGAACATTTAAGTTTAATTTTAAATTTACAAATGAGTTATCAATTCATGCCTTAAATGATGAAAAATAAGAAAACTTCTCAATTATTTACAGCCGCTATTTGACTTTTTAATATCTACAGATACTAACTTTGAACACATAGATTGCTGTCCTATAGTTAAACATAAAATATGTTAACCCGGAACGTCTAGATGTTGCGTTTAAACATCTATTTTTCTGCGTGTATTGTCCATTACACTCCGACCTTTATAAACTATATGGACCCCACCAGGGCGTGGCCTGCCATTTCCAGGAATCAGGTAGCTAGGTTGGGATCAAACAGTTGACATCTGCTAAGGATTAAAATTTGACAACCCACAAAACTTGTAATTTTGTAATAACTGATTTTGAAATTAGAATTTCCAAACTTGTCGGTCTCAACGCGCAATTGCAGTTATATAAAATTTGCCATGAGAAGATTAAAACTGTCATTTGCTACAAGTATCAAGTGAACTGTTTGAGGTAGGAAAATATTAACAAAATTTTTAGCTTTGCTATCCAAAGAACACAATTATTGCAGACAAAAAAAATTATGAATGCATAAAGAAATAAATATTATGGAAATTAATAATTTAAACATTCTGTAAAATTTAAAGCGGATAAGTGATGACCCTCGGAGGCCTTGATCTCGAAACATACATTTTTGTCTTAAGTCAAAAATATTCGTCTTACGACATCAAAATAGTATAGTTCCGTTTTGCGAGCTACACATACACACAGAAAAGACTGGGGGTTCAGTAATTTTGCGACTCAAGTAAAACTTGGCATCATTTAGAACTTGGGCTCTAAAGGAACTCTTATTGAGGGTTCCCTTTTAGTTCTTCAATATCCGATAGATGGCCTTCGGCAGGTGCCGAAGTTTTTAACTGCCCATGTGCCGAAAACCGCGGGCCTATTTGAAATCAATAAAGACGATGGATAAATACAGATAAATATTACCAAATCTTTTATATTTATTTTTAAAACGACTTAAATCCAATGATAGAAAGAACAAGCTCCTTAAAAAATGTAACATTAACCTAATATTGCAAATGTATATTATATAATTTTAAATAGTCCGGCGCTTTTTGTACATGCGCAGTGCATAACATCTGATTTTCAACGTAACCTTAAGAATTGTCACATTTCAGGTGCGATATTGTCCTTTCAAGAATATCTAACGCCTATGATTTTTGTTTCTTCATTCAATTTTTCCCAGTGCAATATTATTTAATTCGAATTATAAAGTAAACTGTGCATCATTAACTTCTAAAATCTTTGAAGTGAGTCAAGGCACAAGAGACAGAAAGGCTTTATTAGAACCATTTGAATCCATACTGTGGATTCATTTAGAAACCATTTGTCATTTTGGGTTCCTTTCCACAAAGAGGGTTTTCTTTTTGTTGTAGCTCCTTTGAAACCAAAGATTTGTTCTAATAGAAACCCCACTTTTTTCTGTGCAGCATAACTTGAAATTAGCTTAGATTAGTCTATACCCAAGAGAAATCAAGATGAAATATTTTTACCCGGGTTCGAATGAATTTTATTTCAATTCCGTTGATGAACGTGATTTCAACCACAAAAGTGGTTGAAAAGTGGTTGAATTTTCAAGATATTTCTAACAGTGAAGGTTCTTAAGTTTGTGCTAATATTGACTCGAAAACATCTGACAACATTTTTGTATATTCAAAATAAAATTTGCGCTAAAGTAACCGAAAATATATAGAGTCTCAAATGTAGATTACAGATAATTCGTTCAGTTTACTTACTCTATTTTTATTTTTTATTTTTGATTACAAATATTAAACATAATCTCAACCTGACTGTATGTAGAGGAGGGCGGGGCTAAATGTGCCGAAATTTACTTCTCATAACACTGTGTCCAAACGAAATTAGGTATTGCGTTGGTTTTAGACTTAAAATATATGTAAGACATAAAAGTAAAAAATTATAATCATAATAAATTTATATGCATTCTATCTATTATGTTATACATATTTTTTTTTAACGTTGTCTATTGGTACTTATTGCAACAAAATAAATAAATGTTTAGACAACTCATATGCTAAGAGACTTATTCATCGTCATTTTCGCAATTGATACCGATGAAAATTTTCGATTGCTAGTTCACAACACCCTTTTCATGAGCCCAGTTTTTGCATACGTAACACTGGATCCATTGCTCGCCTGGATTGCATTCAGAATAAGCATTAGATACAACAGGCAGACGATAATCAATTTTTTTCGACAGTTAGTGATTGCGAAATGACCAGATGCCATACAAATTCTGATATAAAGTGCCACTCGACACTTAACCCCCCCCCCCCACGTTCCCATAATTTACAATAAAAATTTCTGAAACAACACCTAATAGTTTGAACAGTAAGCTATCTGCACTACACTAATACATAATTACGCATCAAATTACACCTACTTCATGACAAGGGTACATAGAAATAAGTGTTGGTACCAAAAAGAAGCAGTGACGATAGGACTACTTTCTGCACAAGAGAACAACTTAACCTTAGCCATGATCTCAAAAACAGCTGTCAGTGGCTTCTAACGACTATTAGGAGTTCATAGTGATTCGACCGATCAATAACGGAAAATGTCAGGTCGTATAACAAATTATTTCTTTTTGTGTTACTGTATGTGGCACTTTTGACCCCGCTCTACCCTAAGCTGTCAATTAAAATCAAAGATTCCTAAAAGCGAGAAAAAAAACAATAGAGTATTACAACATTTTCAAGTAAAACAGCAATAAATCATCTTTTGGTAGAACTTAGAATTTTGTAATTTTGAAAAGCCCGCCTTCGTTGGTTGACGTGTGCGGCTGCGCGAGCTACAACACCGCGGACGGGCTCATCCGCGTCGCCCGCACCAAAGCAGTCGCTTACGCCATTTTGTATTGTAGTCACGAAGTTATACACTGAGGCCCCGATTTACCAGGGTTTTCAGGGGTATCATTAATAGGCTATACGGTAAATCGGGGTTCTCCGAACCGTTCTTCTTCTCCTTCTTGCTTGTGGCTTCTTATAGTGCCGAACCATAAACTGCGCAACTCCGCTGACCTTGCAAGCGTTTCTCTGATGCCCTCCTGGACCACCTTATCCGGTATATGAATAAACAATATTAGGATGCATGTCTTTCTTAACTTAGTTTTGACCTTTAGTTTATGTATAG
This sequence comes from Andricus grossulariae, assembly GCA_011634705.1. NCBI lineage: Eukaryota > Metazoa > Arthropoda > Insecta > Hymenoptera > Cynipidae > Andricus > Andricus grossulariae. The sequence goes on along the minus strand of JAABKJ010007545.1, from coordinate 55,663,395 downwards.
CAATAAATTCACGGCACTTAAGGTGCCTCATCAAGCCTGTAAATAAATAAAAACAAACTATCATTATACAGAATTTTGTATTTGAAAACTATTTGAGATAACAAATAAATGATGAGTCTACAAAGGGTGCCATCTGCGCCAGTGCTGGCAGAATTCTAGATGGTCGCGTGTCACGTCGGTGCGATTTATTATTTAATATTTAGAAAAGTGAAATACGTTGACGATAAAAAGAGTGACCTATGTCAATCAGACGAAGTGGGTGAAAATTGTATATATTAATCAGCATCAGGATACGAAGAATTCATAGACGGCGGTAAGTATTGGGTAGTCCCCCGGCCTTCCCAAGCGTGGAGACGGGAAGTAACTTGGCGATTTCCGCACGGGCACTTATACACTGTTAAAAATAGTATTACATTTAAAATATCAATGTATATTAAAATTGATATGTCAAGTATATAAAATCGCTCTATGGGTACGTGCTTATTGAATTTCATATACATTGATGCCATTCATGCCTGTAACGTGCTGTCTAGCGGACTCGCCAGAGATATCTGCGATTCACCACGGTGAGTTTACTCCAGTCGCAGTTACCCGGCTGGCGGTTACTGCACTTCGCACATTACCTGCAACATTTTTTACTCCCAGTTTCTTCTGTGAGTTACCTGTCTGGCGGTTACTCCACTTCGCACATTACCTGCAACATTTTGTACTCCCAGTTTTTTCTGTGTGATAATCACTTAGATAATTCCATTTTACACAAAATGAAAATTGAATTAGCAGTAATTTTCGATTCTTTATGATAAAACATGATACCTTCTTACAATTAATCAAAAATAAAAATGGATTTTAAGTCAAAAAGTTCAATTACGTAAATAAGTGACAGACCTAACTTACAATCAACTGTACTCACATTAAATTCCTGCCATTCAGGGCAAACTTTGGAATAAGTTCCACATGTACGTTGCACTTTAATCATAAAAAGCAATTCAATCGATGAATTCTAGGTTGTTACTTCAATTCCGAATATTTGATAAGATTTAAAGAAATAAAAGCACTATGAGTTTTCAAGCACGCTGCTATACCGACCTGTATATTAAACTTAATGTAAAGTGTAGATCTATTTATATTTTGATGTATATTAAATTTCAACTACCGTGTATGCAAATGACTTCATATAAATTTGTATTAAATTTAATACAGATTTTTCTGACTGTGTGTTTCCTGCTTCACTGCATAGTAAAACACATTACTACAACGATGCTATAGAGGAAAAATCTTTTTTAATTTTTATATGAAAAATAGAATTTTTTCGAAAAAGGCGAACTTTATCGAGAGTCTTTATACTCTTGAGAGCATGTATATGAAAAATCAGACAAAATGGCTTCATCGTTTGACCTGAATCTTATTTTTGCGATTTACACTCGATTTTCAGGGCCCGACCCCAGACCTCTTGGTGAAGCTCAGTATGTCAACCACTGGCATGCAGGGATGTTTCATCATTGGGGTGAATTATTCCTATAAAGGTAGGAACTTACCCCTAAAATATGAACCAAGTGAACAAGCAGGGGCAGTTCACCCATGCTTACCCGGCTACGGCCTTTCTGCTTGAAGTTTCGATCATGTATGTGTGTGACATCTGAAACTCATGACGTCACATAACTCATTCAAAGATATGAAAATGTTCTAATTTCAATATATGACCCAAGACAAATTGATGTGTAAACATTTTCGATAAACCTTAACTCAAACCATAATCTTACATAAATCAACAAAATTTAGAAGTACATATACAACTTTTCTTTTCATTTTTCCGAACATCGATTAGGGGCCATCCGTAAACTACGTAACGCAATTTTCCGATAATTTTAACCCCCACTATGTAACGCTTTTTCCGACTTTTCCCTGTAGTTTTTCACTATTATATAACACTAGGCTAGACCCCCACCCCAAAGTGTTACGTAAATTATGGATATAGTCCCTTAAAAAAGTTTACACGGTTCAAAAAGTACGAGAGCAATCATTACAACAGAAGAAAATTTGTTTTTTCACTTTTCCGAAGACAGATTTGTACAGTAGGAAGTCGAGAGAAGAACTGAAGTACTCTTCTCCGTGACTTTCATTGTGTCATGTGTTTATGTATCATATGTATCTAGATGAAGTATTGGTCTCTTACGGCGTCTGCTTTGTTTTATAAAATAAAATAATTTGTACATACAGTATATACTATATAATAAGAATTCTTTATAAAAAAAACATCAGTTTACCGTATTACCATAAACCGGGGTTAAGGGTCGTTCATAAATTATGTACAGTTTTTTTCTGAAAATTTGAACTAGGTACTACCTTATCCCCGTATCTTACGTAATTTTTACCGACTACATTTTTGTCGTCAATTTCTTTAGGAGTCATCCACAAACAGCGTAAGACGATTTAGATAGGGAGGGGGGGGGCTTGTATAAATCTGAAGGTTTCTTATAAATTAACAAAGTAGTTCAACTTTCAACCAAATAGTTGAATTTTCAACCAAAAGAGATGAATTCTCAACAAAAAATGAAATAATTGATATTTTAACCAAGAAAAGATTTTCGTTTCAAATAAAAAATAGTTGAATTGAACAGAAAAGACGAAATTTCAACAGAATAATTAAATCCTCAACTAAAACAGATACATTTCCAAAGAAGCAGTTGCATTTTTAACAACAACAAACTTCAAATTTTTACCAAAAGAGATCAATTCTTAAATCGAAAAGACGAATTTTCAACAAGAGTTGAATTTCCAATTACGAAAGATTTTCTAGTTAACAAAGAAAAAAGTAATCTATAAAATGTTAAATTTTTAAGCAAATAATTGAATCATCAACCAAACATATCAATTTCCTATTAAAAAAGACAAGTTCTGAAAAAAATACATACATTTTTATCCAAATAGTTGAATTTACAACAACTTTCATAAATTTTCTACCAAATAGTTGAATTTTTATACTGAAGAAGATGAATTTTTAACCCAAAAAGGAATAGTTCAATTTTCATTAAAAAATGAATTTTCAATTTTTAAACACGAATTTCATAAAAAAGTTTAATTTTCTAAAAAACAGTTAAATTTTCTACCAAATAGTTGAATTTTCTACCAAAATGTCTAATTTTCGAGCCAAAAAGTCGAATTTTCTACAAAACATCGGAATTGTTTAAATTTTATATTTCAACCGAAATATATTTCACTTTTAAATAAGAAATTGTTGAATATAACGAAAAAAATACAAATTTTCAACAAAATACTTGAATTTTTAACTAAAACAAATTAATTCTCAACCAAACCCTTTACATTTTTGACAAACAAAAATGTTTTTCTGCCAAAAGAGACGAATTTTCAAGAAAATACATCAATTTTCAATCAAATGGTTAAATGTTCGGCCAAGAGGATCAATTTTCTATAAAAAAGTCGAATTTTTAACAAAATAAATTAATTTTGAACTAAAAACGATGAATTTTTGACCGAAAATGGAATAGTTAAATTTTCAGTTAAAAAAATTCATTTTTCACTAAGAAAAAAAAGCGAATTATCACAAAAAAAGTTAAATGTTCAAACAAAGAAATAAATATTAATAAATAAAATAGTTGAGTTTCTACCAAATTGTTGAATTTTCGATCCGAAAAGTCCTAAAGAAACTATATAATTGTACGTTTGTAATATTAAATACTTCAAAATTAATTAACATTTAATGGTAAAGATTATTTTGGACAAATAATTTTTCTCCTTCAAACAAAATTTTATTTATCGCAAGTAACCGTTAAACATCAAATTTTAATTTATTAACATTTTAAAACTCGGACGTGAACCCCCTCATTTGTTTATTTATTTATTATTATTTCGTGCATTTATGATTATTACAGTTGATATATCAATGATAATATTACGAGGTACAGTGCAACCTCTGAATAAGGGCTCCCCGAATAAGACCTATGTTAGGTGGCCACACGTTGCACGTGAAATTCATCGAGTGCAAGCGGTCCTATTCGAAAGTTGAGACGTGCATTTTTCGTGGCGATTTCGGACCACAGGTGGGGGTAACTCATTTCTCGGAATTATATTCCCCTACAAGCCTGAGTGCGGTCTTATTCGGAGATTGCACTGTACTACTAATATCAATAGGTGAATTACAAGTAATACTGTTACAATTATCAATAATGTAACAGAAATTTTGTTTACATTTAATGTACTTAGTAATACATTAAGCACTAGATTGCGCTGACAAAAAGCTGTTCAAAATAAAATCTTTTCAACTTTTGTATTTAGGTCATTTTCAGACTTGAAAATATCCTACGTAAGCAAGGCCGTAGCCAGGGGGATATGACCAGGGTCTGACCCCCCACCCTTCCCGGAAATTCTTGAAACATGTACATAATATACATAGACTTTCTTGTGTGCCGCTGCAACCGCCGCCCCCCCCCCCTTCCCGCCTGAAATTTGTTCTTGCTGCATATTCCCCCCGAACATTTTTTCTGGCTATGGCCTTTTACGTAAGTATGTAAGATAGCATACCAAAATCGTTTATTGACCCCCACCCTTACCAAAAGACTACGTAATTTTTGTGCGAACCCTAAGCAGCGCATATATGTGGTGGAAAGCGGCGCGGCCTTAATTGTGCATTTAAATTTAAAATCGCGATATTGCTTCTTCTAGGTTTTGCACTTGAATTTTGCAATCTTCAGTTGCAAGCTTCCATATTTCTTATTCTTACCTAGAAGCAGCAAATGTCATATTCAGAAATGCAGAATCAAGGGTAGTCCGCTTTCCCCTACACTGTTAGAAAAATCTGTTCTAGATTTAGTATACATGTAATGGAAGCAAGAATGCACAACATTAAATTAAATTTAGAGTACCAGCGTACAGTAAATTTAGTATATGTACATACTGAATTTAGTATGCACGTAGATGAAATTTAGTATACGCGTATACTAAATTCAGTATACATCTATACGAAATTTAGTACACGCATATACTAAATTCAGTATACGTATTCCGTTTCGCGTGGGTTCCGTCTTCATCATCTGTAAACATGATCAGGTGAAAAATTAAATTAAAGAACAAAGTTTTAATTTTCAAATAATCATATGGTTAAGCTACATTTACGTTCATAAATTAAACATACCCTTTAAAGAGAAGACTTCGTAGATCCTCGCAGAAAGATGTCAAACCTTTTAGCATTACAAAGAACTCAAACAAATGCCACCGGTCACATTGCCCAACTCGCGTGAATCAAAACGCGCTTGCGCAGCTGAATATAGTAAACACGTATATGAATTTTAGTATCCAGAAAAAAAACATTTATTTACTTTCAATATATGGAAGATATTGTAATTCATTAAATAAAACAAATTATTTGTTTGATTCAAATAAACGATTTCATTAGGTCAAATAATAATTTTGCTGAAACGTGTTATACTTAAATTAAAGAACGTATTCATTTGATCTAAACAAATAGTAGTTGCTCGGAATGTGTAAGCGTTAAGAGAAAGGCTGCCGGCTATACCTAAACAAAGCCTTGAAAATTTGGAAGTTTCATTGGGCAAGCTGGAAAAGGGTTGGTTTTCCACCAATTGCAGACAGTCGCAATTTTTATTTTCGCGTAACTTCAAACGTCTGTAAGAGAAATGGAAGTGTTTGTATTGCATAAATTGCTCGAAACCTGGGACCTACACTGAAAAATTTTTTTTTTGAATTCAATGAAATGCATTTCTTTGATTCCATTTATTTGAGCCATGAAAACTGTTTACTCAATTGTACTGAATATTGTTTAAAAGAAAGAAACTCGTGCATTGATTCAAAGAAATCATTTCTTTGGCAGCTATTTCTTTAAAATAAAGAAATATTTCTTGGTATCAGAATATGAGATAATCAACTCAAGGAACTGATATCTTTAAAACTAAGAACCTAGTTTCCTTGAATCTCGCTTTCGCATCCAGAGAAATATTTCTTTAGTTCAATGATTTTGAGCCTCTGAATTAAAAAAACATTCTATTTTAAATAAGTAATTCATTGATACGTGAAATAAATATTTTGGTTTCTTTGAATCAAAGAAATATTGAGACAAATGAAGGCAATATGAATTAAGTGGAAGCGATATTTCTTTCATATAAGGGGATTGATACTGTTGTTCTAATAGAACATGTCACTGGTCGAATAAAGGGATTTGTTCACTTAAGAAATAATGTATTCACTTCAAAGATATGTTTCTTTTAATAAATAGAGACAAGCGACTTATGCCCAATAAACATTTCCTTCAAGTGAAGAAATATATTTTTGAATTAACTTCATACATCATTCGTTCGAAAAAATATTTTTGTAAAATTTATTTGCACCGAGTAGTTCAGCACTATGCCGCCAGGTGCACGGAGTTTATGGTCTCACCAGTGAAATGGATTCTCCAGTCTTTAAGTTAGCCATACATTTCCATCATAGATATAATCTTAGACAATGTGGTGATTGGTGTTTACCGGTCTTCCTAAGCATTAGTCAGTTGGTCTTGCTTAAAATTATTTTTTCCTACTCCGCGAAAATGAAAATAAATATATTATTATAAATTATAATCATCATTATTGCATTAAATATTTTTTCAAGAAATGGGCCTGCTTATTTTTGTACTTTAACAATTCAAAGTTGTTAAAAGTAGATGTATAGGAGGGTTTCTAATGATAAAATCCTACCTTACCAAAATCGAGAAGATTATAGCTGTAGTGGTTCGTGTCCGTGCAAAATTTTTCTAGAAAAGTGGTTCATGTCCGTGCTAAGCTTCCAGAACATTCTCGAGGGTCCTGATGACGTCATCATGAATCTGGTCAGGAGTAGGTAGTGAATCACATGGTAGTCAAGGGGTCGGTTTAATTATGAATGAAAAAGCAAGACAGCGTCTCAAAGATCATGATTTTGTATCACCCAGATGAATTTTATACAAATCGGATTATTTTTTCTCTCTTGGCCAGTTTTTCCGGGCTTCTATCCTACTGTTAAATACAACGGTTGTGGACATTTCATTGTGCCAGATGTTGAATGCAAATTTTTTTCTCGTGAACCACTGGTTATCCCATTTGTAAAACACATTTAGAACTTTATCTAAAAAAAATGACGTATTTTCATAAAGGCATTTTTTTTTTTTTTTTTTTTTTGTTTGAAAAGGTCAATTATTGTTATTGGGCTTTTCGAAACTGAAAGTACATGTTATTACAAAAAATTTTAGACCTTAAAAAGCTAAATCGGGTGATTAGAACCAAAGATATGTAATTTAAAGAAAAGGACACTAGACTATTTCTCTATTTCTTTTATTGTAAGGAAATCTTATCGTAGGAGAGATATTTAGGGAGTTGTTTCCAAGGTTTTTAATATGTTATTTTTTGCACTAATTGTAAAATGCACTAATGTACCAAAATCCATCCGAGGTATGAATATTTTTTCGAAGTAAAAGTCTAAAATTATTGACCCAAATGCTATTTCAGTTTAATTTTCAAAGATCTGAGATTCAAAAATGTTCAATTCGGAATGTTTTAAAATTTAAAGTCTTTCATTTAACTAGGGATTCCTAATTCTAAAAACGCTCAATCTTTATAGCACCATTTTTTAAATCGTTCTGTTTCACAGGTTTGAATTTACATGAATTTTAAGTCTGTATATTTTTATTTGTTCAGTTCGAAACGTTTTGTTATAAAACTTCAGTTTTGAATAGCTATTTCCGGAATTGATCAATTTTTGCGACTTTTAATATAAAAAGGATTAATTTTTTATACTTTGAATATTAAACATTTTATAAGTCGACTCTACACTTAAAACGTCACCAACTATAAGGATTTTCTAGGTGTAAAGTCAAATTTGAAACAGGCCCATTGATAATTGTAACAAATTTTAGTAAAGAAACCTAGGCGTGTTTAATAAAAAAATAGTTTAGTCCATAATTGTTTATTTAAATATAGTAGAAGGGTGGAACAGCAAAACGTATAAACCTACATTTGACCGGTTTTCAGCAGATACAAAAAACGTTCTATAAATCTAATTGTCAATTAAATAAAAAACTGTCGATTTAATTTCTAGATTATTAGTTACTGAATGAAAAAGAAAAGTGTTTCATTTTAAAAAATCAACCAGTTTTGTACAAATTAATCAACCACTTCTGAGAAAATATAGAGGGAAGTTTCTGAGAAAATTAGCGTTATTGGCCACTTTTTTAAACAGCGTGGAGAGTGAACCCATTCACCCGACTGGTAAGCAGTGGTGAGAGAGCGCGCGTTCTGCAAAAACTAATGAAACAATGTAATTCTTTAAAAAATGATATTCTGTCAGCGGACAAAATTTTGATCGCCATGTCAAAAACACTTTTTTAATTTTTCGATTAAAAAATGTTATAATGAATTGTTATTTTAAAAAAGCGAATAATTCAGGACAATGAAGAAAACATTTTTTTCACTTTGAAAAATGCAATACAATACTTCTTCTGTACTGAACCTTCTACCCCCTCCATTCTTACGTGACTTTGCAAAATAACAGGGAATCTTGAAAAGGATTTTTCAACACTATACTGTTCATTGCATTAATTAAACCTATTTTGTATTTGACTAATTTCAATTTTAATTTACGACTTTATTTCAATTTATGATTTAAGGATATTACGTGATCGGCTTTAAGAACCCCCCAGGATATATGGACGCCCCCATAAACGTATAATCTCGAGATATATTTAACATTACTTACAAACTCCTCTGCATTTGTATTTTGCAATCCTATTATATATACAATCTGATTTGTTTTTGCAGAATGGTACTCTCGAAGCGTTCATAAAAGTGTGTATCAGCTGCAAAAAGAAGCCAGAGCTCTATGTGGTCGATTCAGCTGTCCATCTCTTACATCGAGTATCCCACGATGATTTTAAAAACCAATTACTGCCGGCACTACAAAAATCAATGCTGCGAAATCCAGAAATCATAATCGAATCAGTAGGTCATATTCTTACCGGTTTAAGCCTCGACCTAAGTCGCTACAGTCAAGACATAAGCAAAGGCTTATTTGCAAACCTTCACTCCAAAGAAGACCTTGTGCGCGAAGAAGCTGCAGATGCTTGTCGCCGTCTCGCTCTTCAGTGCTCAGACTCCACAGCAGTTGAAAGCCTTCTCGCTTCCGTATTTTCCGTTTTCAACGGTTCCGAAGGAAAACTAACGGTCGCGACTCATAAGATCTCCGTTCTCCAAGGCGCCGGGAATCTCAGTTATAATTCTGTCAGCGGAAGCACCGTACAAAAGCTCGCAGCGACAGCCTGTGGACACTTCATAGAAGTTCTCAAAACTGAAGTTCATGAGAAGACGTTGAATCACGGAGTCGAAATGATGGGACTCTGGTGCAGCAAATTCGTCAATGAGATTCCGAAGAACGTGATTGACATCTTCAAGACAGGAATGGCCGCGAAGACTTCGACGGCTGGAGTTAGGACTGCTTATATTAAATTATTTGTTACTACTCCAATCGCTAACCAATCCTCAACCATAGCTCCGCTTTTAACGCAAGCTATCAGCCGATCATCACAGCAAAGCGCGCAGCCTGCTGCCATTACGGAGGGTGTTGTAGCTTCTTATCTACTTTTGAAACTCATTCTGGCAGGCCAAGTTGAGAATGACAAACAGAGTGTTCTTTGGAGTGCGATCGACGATCAGATTTTCTTCTCAGAAAAGTATCTTTCCACCTGTAGCGATGAAATACTCTTTCACCTTATGCAGCTCTGCGAACGGCTTATCGGTGAATTCTCAGATAGACTAAACGAGAAAGCCTTAGTAGGCGTCCACAGAGCAATTGTTACTTGTATAACAGCGCCAAAGTCACCGACTCGCCGACGCTGCGCTCCTCTAGTTAAGAAGATCCTAACTGGTTTGAGCACCTACGAACCGGTTCAATCTTTCCTTCTAGAATTCAACAAAGTTTTGGATACTGCAAAAACTAAGTCAGAAGCTGAGACAGAGAGCAAAGAAGATTTGCCTGGAGAGACCAGCGGAAGAGCTCTTGCAGATGGATTATTGGCGATCTGCTCTGGGTCTTTCCTCTTCGAAACACCCGCGATGCAGCTGATCCGCGATTCCTTAATCCCCGCTCACCACCCCGCGATTCTGAAAACTGTACCATACCTTTGGTTTAAGATACTAAAGAATTTTAATATTAAGCTGGAGGATTTCCTGAAATGCTTTGGCGGCGAGATTAGGAAGATGTTTGTACAAGAATACAAATCTACGTTAAGTTATGAAAATGCCCTTGCTAAAATGGCATCACTAGCTCCAGACGTGATCTTCCCGACTCTCTTGCCATCGATAGTCAGCAGATTAGACGATTCGGACATACTAAGGATTACTAAAGACGAATACTTCACGTTTTTAACTCCAGAAGGTGAGCTCTATGATAAAAGCGTTATACCTGGGAATGATGATACCGATATCCTTAACACGATGAATATGAAGAGAGAAAGTAAAGTTTATTCATTCAAGGAGCAACAGGAGGAGCTCCAGTTGCGGAGGGAGTTGTATGAGAAAAGAAAGAAAGAGGGAAAAATAAAAGAACCTAAACTGACGCCAAAACAGGAAGAGGCTTTGAAGGCTCAGGTTGCTAAAGAGAATGTAATCAGGAAAAGACTTTCGAGACTGAACGCTAAGATCAGTGACGTGGTTTCCTTAATCAACGCCCTCGTACGTGGAAATGGAACGGAGTTGTCTTTTCATCTGAAAGATCTACTTCCCGTAGTTTTGAAGAATCTAGGTTCTCCACTAGCAGCGCCAACGATGAAGGAGTTGTTTCTACTTCTGAGGAAAACTGTATCTATATCTAGCGACTCTACTCTGAGCGATCTGGTGGCTCACGTGACTCTTCGGCAGCGGCAACCACAATGTGATTTGGATCCTGGTTGGGAGGAGGAAGAATTGGAGAATGCAGTTAAGAGGACATTAAATCTTATTCATCATCATACTGTAAAGCAAAAGCATCTTTTCTCTGCTCCAGCTTTCTGTTACGTTTTTCCGTTTGTAAAGAAAACGCTGCTGTCGAGCAGGGACGATGGTGTAATTACGCAGGGGCTGCAGATTGTCCAAGATCATGCGAAGCAGCGAGGTCAGTCAACAAATCCGAAAGACCCACGCCATCCGAGGTTGTTGCCGAGGAAGCAGATGTTTGATCTGATAATTGAACTTATGAGCACAACGACTGGGAGAGTGCAGTCACATGCGGTTGCTAGTCTTTTGGATGTTGCGCACTCGGGAAGTGGAGTGGATGGTGCTGCCTTAGCGACGAGTGACGACATTGAATCATTGACTGGTAACGACTTAATTTGAACTATTTTGAACGGCAATTTCGAGCACTTGTCAGTTTTGTTCCTGGCTGAATATAAGACTTTTCATAACATTGTCCACTCATTGTCTCTGTCAGTTTTATGAAACGTACCCGAAACACATATTTTTTATTTGTCTTGATAAATCCGAAATTTAATGAATGTTGAGGCTGGGCTTAAAGCCCAAGCCATTTTTCTCAAGAAGTTTCGAATATAATTACTTCTACAGGATGTCCAGCGACCTTGAAAATCTGGAAAACATGGAATTCTCCTGGAATTTATTTTGAAACTTGAAAACCTGGAAATCTCCTTGAATTTTTCATGAGAACCTTGAATTAATTTTTTTTCTTTTAAAACACTTATTTTATTTAAATGCGAAAAGTAATTAATATCTTTTAGTTTATTATGAAAGAAACATCTCGTTTAGAAGAAATCTTGCTACTGAAAAGTTGTTTTTTTATCAAGATATAATTTATGTTTTACTCATTACAGAATAAATAAAGATATTTCTAGGCATTTTTTGTAGACTTTACCAGTTATTTTATATTTCGTATCCGCTAATATAGAATGTTGAAGTATACATTTTTAGTGATATTCAACTTACAAATTATAAAAATTATTAGTTGAAAATTTCATTGTTAATTCAGTTTCAGAATTAGAATGAAGCTTGTAAAATTCTCAACAGATTTAAAGGATTTCCAAGATTTAAAAAGAGGATAGTACACCAGATTTCAAAGATTTTAAAGCATTTCAAACGATTTCAAAAGGTTTCAAAACATTTTAGAAAATTTGAAAATATTGCACTAACATTTCAAATAATTCAATGCTTTCAACTAATAAAAAAGATTTCTCAAACAAAGATTTAAGAAAATTTTGACAAATATTACAGAAAGATTGCAAAGATTTGAAAAAGGCGTGTACACCAGATTTAAAAGATTTCACAAAGATTTCGAACATCTCCAAACATTTTAAAACTTTCAAAAGATTTTAAAAAGGATATAGTAATCCAGATTTCTAAGATTTCAAGAGTTTAAATTAAAATTTTAAACTTTAAATTTAAAACAATTTTTGTTTAATTTTACACCAATTAACAATTCATAATAATTTCATAAAGATTTCAAAAGAATACATGTATTCCAAAAATTTCAAAAAAAGGTACAGTACACCAGATTTCAAAGATTTGAAAACATTTCAAAGATTTTAAGCAATTTCAAATATTTCTATGATTTCAAACAAATACGAAAGATTTCACAAATATTTCAAAGATGTTAACTTATTTCAAAAGCTTTCAACCAATTTTAGAAGATTTCAGTGATTTAAAAAGAACACAGAAGATTTCACAAAGATTAAAGAAAGCTTTGACAAATATTTTAAAGATTTCATAACAATTTTAAACGGTTTTAAAAATTTTCACAAAGATTTCAGATTTTAAAAATTTCAAGGATTTCAAATATTTTACAAAAATTTAAAAAGATTCCAAAAGGTTTCACAGAAATTTCAAGATTTCACAAAGGTTTTAAGTACTTCAAGAGATTTCAACTAATTCACATAGATTTCAAAAGATTTCACAAAGACTTCAGTGATTTCAAGAATTTCAAACACGACTTATATTCGAAAAAAATTAAGAATTTGTTTATTTATGGTTCTGCTTTCTTTAAAAATTGTTGGCCAATAAAAAATAAAATGGCTCATTTTTTACATCTGTAACAAACGGTTATTTCATTATTTGATTAAAAAAAAAGGAGACATAGAAAAACTTGACTTTTTGACCTGGAAACCTTGGAAAACACCTTGAATTTCGTTCCTAAGAATCGCTGGACACCCTGTTCTACATTTCAGAATAATACAAACTAACCAATATACTAACTTTTGAGTTTCAAACCTATCCCCTAATACAAGGTGTTCACTCGTCACTGGACTGGGAATTTATCGAGACAGTGAATTTTTTATTTAAATTCCTAGTTTTACTAGAAACACCTAACCGATCACGATTCCAATTTGGAAATTTTCAGCTTTAAGCCCTTGGCATTTTAAATTATTGAATTTTAAAGACTACATAATTGCGAAAAACGTTACATTTTCAAGGCTTGAATTTTAATTTTTAAGTCTTATGTTAACTATTGTATTGTTTGATTTGGAACATAAACCATTTGAAAATGTACCATTTTTAATTAAAAAAAATTTATTTATTTATATTAGACCTTTTTGAATATGTATTTCTGTTTAACCTATATCAATTTACACCTCCACTTACAGGAGCACTTCAAAACTCCTTGCCCGCTGTTAGAGACGCCGCGCTTCGAGGACTTCTCGTCATCCATCGAGCTTTCTCTCATGATAAAGAAGATTACCCGGAACTACTTTGCCTTAAAAGGCGAATCTGGGTTGCCAAATCCGACATTTGCGAGGAAAATAAGATTCTCGCCGACGAGCTCTGGGAAAAAGCTGCTCTCAAAGCAAACAGCGAAATTCTTTGCAATGAACTTATTCAAGATATCGCTCATCCAGTCGAACCCATACAGCAAGCTGCGGCTGGTGCACTTGCCGAATTATTAACTAAGGATCCCCACCTCATGCCAGAGATACTCGAGAAATTACTTCAACTCTATCAAGAAAAACTAGTCATGATTCCACCAAAACTAAATGACTTCGGTCGAGTCGTGGAGCAACCAATTGACACTTGGGGACCTCGAAGAGGAGTCGCCCTCGCTCTCGCCCAACTCGCTCCGCTGCTAACCCCTGAAACAATTCAACGCTTGGTTCAATTCTTCGTCTCTACCGGATTAGGAGATAGAAATCCTACCGTGCGAAATGAGATGTTAACAGCAGCCGTAGCCGCTGTAGATCTTCACGGAAAAGCTAACATCACCTCCTTACTCCCAGTATTTGAAGACTTTATGGACAAGGCACCTAAAATCGGTAGCTTCGATTCCATCAAACAATCTGTTGTCATCCTCATGGGATCTCTTGCTAGGCATTTGGAGAAGGACGATTCAAGAATCAAACCTATTGTCATGAGGCTTATTTCTGCGCTTTCCACACCCTCGCAACAGGTACAAGAAGCCGTAGCTAACTGCCTCCCGCACTTGGTTCCGTCCATCAAGGAAGACGCACCAAAAATCGTGGACAAACTCATGGACCAACTTCTCAAATCTGATAAGTACGGAGAACGTAAGGGCGCCGCGTATGGATTGGCTGGACTTATCAAAGGCATGGGGATCCTCGCTTTGAAACAACTTGATATCATGACCACTTTAACAAATGCAATTCAGGATAAGAAAAACTACAGACACAGGGAAGGGGCGCTATTTGCCTTTGAGATGCTCTGTAATATGCTTGGCAGGCTCTTTGAACCTTATATCGTCCACGTGCTCCCACATTTGCTTCTCTGTTTCGGAGACTCCAGTCAGTACGTAAGAGCCGCTACAGATGACACCGCCCGAGTGGTTATGAGCAAACTCTCTGCTCATGGAGTGAAACTAGTTTTACCAAGTTTGCTCGCTGCCCTAGAGGAGGACTCCTGGAGGACAAAGACCGGTTCAGTAGAACTATTAGGAGCAATGGCTTACTGTGCGCCAAAACAACTGAGCAGTTGTTTACCTAGCATCGTTCCAAAGCTGATCGAAGTCCTTAGCGATTCTCACACGAAGGTACAAGAAGCTGGAGCAGAGGCTCTTAAAGTCATAGGCAGTGTCATCAGAAATCCTGAAATTCAGGCGATAGTGCCTGTTTTGTTGAAGGCTCTCCAAGACCCTTCTAGAAAAACGGCAACGTGTTTGCAAACTTTACTTGATACGCAATTCGTACACTTCATAGATGCGCCTTCACTAGCGTTGATCATGCCCGTTGTACAGAGAGCTTTTATGGATCGCTCAACGGAAACGAGAAAGATGGCTGCACAGATTATCGGAAACATGTATTCGCTCACAGATCAGAAGGATTTGACTCCCTATTTGCCGACAATCATCCCTGGACTAAAGACAAGTTTGCTTGATCCTGTTCCTGAAGTTCGAAGTGTTTCTGCGAGAGCATTGGGAGCGATGGTCCGAGGAATGGGAGAATCTAGTTTCGAGGATCTGCTACCATGGTTGATGCAAACCTTAACTTCAGAAACGAGTAGCGTTGATAGATCTGGAGCCGCACAGGGATTGTCGGAAGTCGTTAGGGGCTTAGGAGTAGAGAAGCTTCATAAATTAATGCCAGAAATTATCAGCACTGCTGAACGCACGGACATCGCGCCTCATGTTAAGGATGGTTATATAATGATGTTCATCTACATGCCATCGGCTTTCACATCGGAATTCACGCCTTATATTGGTCAGATTATCAATCCGATTCTTAAGGCATTGGCAGATGAAAATGAATATGTTAGAGAAACTGCTCTTAGAGCTGGACAAAGGATCGTGACGCTTTATGCTGATTCAGCGATTATGTTATTGTTGCCGGAGTTGGAGAAGGGATTATTCGACGATAATTGGCGTATTAGATACTCTTCAGTTCAATTGCTTGGAGATTTACTTTACAGAATATCTGGAGTATCAGGTAAAATGTCAACGGAAACAGCAAGCGAAGATGATAATTTTGGAACCGAACAGTCTCATATGGCGATCATTAAAGCTCTCGGAGCCGAAAGAAGGAACAGGGTTTTGGCTGGACTTTACATGGGAAGATCAGATGTTGCTCTCATGGTTAGACAAGCAGCTCTTCACGTTTGGAAGGTGGTAGTCACTAACACGCCAAAAACTTTGAGGGAAATACTGCCGACGTTATTTAGTTTACTTTTGGGATGTTTGGCGAGCACTAGCTATGATAAGAGACAAGTGGCAGCACGAACGTTGGGAGATCTTGTCAGGAAATTGGGAGAGAGAGTGTTGCCGGAAATCATTCCTATTTTGGAGAGAGGTCTGCAAAGTGAACAAGCTGATCAAAGGCAGGGTGTTTGTATTGGTCTTTCTGAAATAATGGCTAGTACCAGCAAGGACATGGTCCTTACGTTTGTCAACAGTTTAGTACCAACAGTTAGGAAAGCTCTTTGCGATCCGCTTCCTGAAGTTCGACAAGCAGCTGCTAAGACCTTCGACAGTCTACACACAACCGTCGGCGTTCGAGCCTTGGACGATATTCTCCCAGCAATGTTAGTTCAGCTAAGCTCGCCTGATCAAGCAGAGGCCGAAAACACTTTGGATGGTCTACGCCAAGTCATGGCAATCAAGTCCCGCGTCGTTCTACCTTACTTGGTTCCGCAATTAACATCACCGCCAGTCAACACGAAAGCTTTATCAATTCTTGTGAGCGTTGCTGGTGAAGCCCTAACAAGATTCCTTCATAAGATTCTACCCGCTTTATTAACGGCCTTATCCAGCTCTCAGGGAACTCTGAACGAGATGCAAGAGTTAGAATACTGTCAAGCAGTAATTCTCTCCGTTACGGATGAAACTGGAGTCAGGACCGTCATGGATCAATTGATGGAAGCGACAAGGTCCAAGGAAACCCCGATAAGGCGGAGCGCAGCAACACTTTTGTGTGCATTTTGCCGAGATACAAGAGCGGATTATAGTCAATATGTTCCTCAACTACTTAGAGGGCTTATTCACCTTTTCACTGATGAGGACAAAGATGTGTTGCTGATGAGTTGGGAAGCGCTTACTGCTGTAACAAAGGTAGGCAAGAAAAGAGTTTACAATTAATTAATAATAATAAGCTTCGAATTAATTCATTCACTTTGTCCACATTGAAGCTCTTATGTTTCTGCTCGTTTTTCGCATGTCTCTTATCTCGCGAGTTTTTCTGTCATGTCAATGTGAAAGTTTATTAGTATAGAGCAATTCCATGTCAAATGATCTGAAAAATGTCATCTATTGTTAGTAATTTTGATAAACATTCTAGTATCTGAAAATTGTTATCCTTTTTTCTTTGAACTTTCTTAACTTTGGCGATTTAAATGATATTGAGATGTATCGTTTTTTAAATTATTTACAGTTAGACGCAGTTTTGAAAAAATATTTTTTGAAACGAAATTCAAAAGCTTTTCGGAATGGCGTGCCCAGCGCCTGAGTCTGAACTTTGAAGTTCGTGCATACGAGTATAATATTCGTCTAATGCTTAGATGGTTTTTCACATCGTGTGCATCTTCTCGGCGTACAGTTTTAATTATTTCTCGAAAACTAAGGAAAACCCTATTTTTATATTTACAGGGCTTTTAGAGCACATTGCAAGCTATGTGTAAAAAAAAATTTTTATCAAAAATTCAGCTTGAAAATTTGTTTTTGAAAAATCCAAAAAGTTTTTATAATTCTTTTTTTAATGTTTCAAATTTTTCCATTTTAAATATCTCCTAAGTTTTTTGAATTTTTCAATAATTATTTTTTGTTTTTTTTTTCAACACATAAGAGAACGGATACTAGAATTTTCATAAAAATGACTAACAATAGATAAAATTCTTCAGATGATTTGACATTGAATTGCTCTATACGGAAGTTTGCACAATTTGAAAATTAATAGTTTTCAACGACTTAGTTTCAAGACCCTAATTTGTCCTTGAAACAAAAGTTGTTAAGCTTCAAAAGCCTAAATTCTAAAATATTTGTTTGAAGTTTCTTAATTTTTAAATGCTAAATCAAGAACGTTATAAATTTAAAAATACAGTGGAGTCTCACCTATTTCCATCTCCCTTATCTCCTGTCGCTTCTATTTCCCGTCAGCTGTATACGGTTATTTCCATTTGCGCAGTTCCGGAAACTCCCACCACGGTCCCGGTATATTCTCCTCCTCATAAGTGGCTGACCAATTAAAAAGAAGCTCGAAGAGCGCCCGCGTTGGTTTGAATGGAGTATTTTAGTATGACGTCATGGCAATACGTGATACGACTTTTGCGAGAAAATATCATAAACGTAAAAGTCATAAATGTACAAATAGTAATATTTCTCAAGTGTAGAATCTATTTTCTGTCATGTTCTATTCTTTTGTCGATTCACGACCTTTCAGTTTCACGAAATAAAATAGAATATCCTCAATGTCAGGTTAGCGGTACCCTAACCTCAAATTTCGGACAGTTGCTTGAATTTCGTGAAACTGAAAGGTTTTCAACGGATAAAAGGATGAAGAAAGAGAATTGCACAAATGCATTCTACATTTGAAAAGATTACTATGCAGTACCTTCACTTTTCGGATATTTTTCCCAAAAAGTCGTATGCAGTTGCAGTACCACATACTAACCTTCCTGTCGACTGACATTTCCACCTATCAACGTCATGCCACAAAACTCACCATTCCGTGAAATATTTGCGTCATTTGTTGATTCTATAATATTGATTTTTAGTTCGCAAATTCTCGTACGCCAACAAAAACACTTGAAAGACACTTGAAAAACACTGATGCGTGCATGCAGACTAACGGACCGCGACTTATTCAGCGGCGCAATAAGCCGGATGCGGAATAAGCCGGATATCCACTCGCCTGAACGGTTTCCGTAATATTGCGCAATATGCTGGACCGAGTACTCGTGCACTCCGCCCTTCAGAGGCGAGAGTCGCAACCGACTCTCGCCTTACGCGCTGAGAAACTGCGTGGGCCAGCAGTTCTAGGAATTTCGGGTGTATTTATTTGTATTATTATTGATAGTATTTATTATTGATTTCAAATCACCCGCGCTCTTCGTTTGAAAAAGTTGCCTACAGGTGGCGCATCGATACAAGAACGGGGCAGTCAATGAACGTCGTTGATAAAAATAAACTGCCCACTCGGGGTACGGGTGGGGTAAGGTCCCCTCCAGCTTGGGAATAAAAGAATCCTTCCAATCGTTTCATTTCAAGGTCAGGGGAATAGGCGAGTTTTTACTGCAGTAGTAAATCGAAAAAAAGTACAAATTTATTTATGACCTTTATCTTTAAAGGTCAATTGTTTATTTTTACAACAAATTATTTTAATCAATAAAAAGGTCGTACAAAATTTTATCGAAACTGTAGTAGAACTAATTGGAATGCGATTTTTTCGAAAAGCTCAGATATACTGTTTTTTTTATTTATGGCTCATTTTTAACCTAGTCTCTAAAGTCTAGATGGTTAGTTATTTTGTTAAATGCAGAGAATTTGTCTACTTAAGGCCCATAATGCTGACATGAGTATACTTAATTATTCATACTAGTAATATAATTATATTTTTAATCTCCAAGGGCTAATATTTCTAGGACTCCTGATTTTTACAATTTGATGAAGTTTATGAAGGATATTGAATCTCTTCTTGAAGACACTTTCGTATATAACGACGGACCAGTACTTGAGGTCTTCTTTCAAATTCTTGAAGCACATCCTTCGGTACACAAATCTTGAAGAATGGACGAAATTTTATTTAGATATGGCTTTATTAGGAACGCAATTTCAATTAAATGCAGGCCTGAGATTGTCGAAAAATAAGTGGGTAGGCCTTAAGTTATAGACCTGGGGTCGATTGGGGGGGGGGAGGTCTTTTAAAAATATCATATATATAAACCATTTTATTTCTTTATTAATTATTATAAAGGGACGAATACGACTTTCATGCAAAATTGTACACTGCCCTAACCAAAAAATATTATAGATAATGTTTTTCCTATAATAACTTTCCCATAATTTTTTCGTAATTATAGGAAATTCATTATATAAAATCATCATATAGAAACTAACGATTTTTTAGACTACTCGTAATCTCTTATGGCAGTAGACAAAAAAAGCGATTCTGCACAGATAAATTTTACACAGCAGAAAAACCGTAAATTCCCATGAGATGTTTACAATCGCTTGGAATTTCATTGAAATCCCTTGATAGCTTTGGAAATTCTTTGACATACCTTGAAATTTTTTAAATCTGTTGAAATGATTTGGAAACTTTTTAAATTACCTAATATGTTTAAAATCCTTTATCAGTTTTTTATTTCTTTCATATCCCTTAAAATCATTGTAATTCGTGGAAATCCCTTGGAATAAAATTTAATTTATTCTCCAAAGTTCTCTAGAAATTTGTTAAAGTCCCTTAAAGTCCATTAAAATCCTTGGAGATCGTAAAAATCCATAAAATAAGTAGAAATAATTTGAGATTCCGTAGATATAAATTAAACTAAACTTATTCATGAAAGTTTTCGAGAAAACACAGTTTAAATCCCTAGAAAGCCTTGAAAACTTTGAAATCTTTCAATATGACATAAAGCCTTTCAAATTCTTTGAAATTTTCTAAGTTCCTTTATATTCTGCGGAATTGTTGAAGTCCACATAAATACCTTAAAATTATATTTATTTTATTGCCTAAAGTTCTGTAAAAATTCGTTGAAATACTTTTAAATCCATTGCAATCCTTTAAAATCCATTGAAATCTTTCAAAATCGAAATAGTCTTTTAAAATAAGTAGAAATCATTTCAAATCTCTTCAATATAAATTAAATTAAACTTGATCATTGGAGTTCTCTAAACAAAGACTGTTCAAATCCTTAGAAATATTTTTAAATTCTTTTAAATTTGTTAAGATAGCTTAAATTTTTTTAAAGTCCCGTAAATGCTATGAAATAATTGGAGGTTCTACAAAATCCCTTGAATCTTCTGAAATTTCTTGAAATAACATAAAATCCCTTGAAATGTTTGGAATCGCTGGGAATTCCTTGAAATTTCATTTGAATTTATTTAATTTCCAAAGTTCTTCAGAAGTCCTTTAAAATCGAGCTTAAAATCTTTAGAAATCTTACAACATTCTTTGAAATCCCTTGCGCCTTTCTGAATCTCGTGAAGTTCTTCAAAATCTGTTAAAATAGCTTAAAATCATTAAACCCCCGTAAATCATTTTAATTAATTAGAGATCCTATAAAATTCCTTGAATCTTGTTAAATTCTTTGAAATGCCTGAAATCCTTTAGATCATTTGAAATTCCTTGAAATAATTTTAAATCCCTTGAAATGTTTGTAATCGCTAGGAATTCCTTGAAATTTAATTTAAATTAATTTAATTCCCAAAATTCTCTAGAAATCTTTTAAAATCGAGCTTGAAATCTTTGGAAATCTTAAAACATTCTTTGAAATCCCTTGCGTATTTCTAAATCTCGTGAAGTTCTTTAAAATCTGTTAAAATAGCTTAAAATCTTTTAAATCCCATAAATCCTTTTAAATAATTACAGATCCTATGAAATCCCTTAAATCTTGTTAAATTCTTTGAAATGTCTTGAAATCCTTCAAATCATCTGAAATTTCTTGAAATAACTTAAAATCCCTTGAAATGTTTGGCATCGCTAGCAATTCCTTGATATTTCATTTAAATTTATTAATTTTCCAAAGTTCTTTAGAAACCCCTTAAAATCGAGCTTAAAATCTTTGGGAATCCTACAACATTCTTTGAAATCTCTTGCGATTTTCTAAATCTCGTGAAGTACTTTGAAATCTGTTAAATAGCTTAAGATCCTTAACATCTCGTAAATCCTTTTAAATAATTAGAGATCCTATAAAATCCCTTAGGTCTCATTAAATTCTTTGAAATGCCTTGAAATCCTTTAAATCTTCTAAAATTCCTTGAAATAACTTAAAACCCCTTAAAATATTTGGAATCGCTAGGAATACCTGGAAATTTCATTTAAAATAATTTAATTCCCAAAATTCTCTAGAAATCTCTTAAAATCGAGCTTGAAATCTTTGGAAATTCAACAAACTTATTTCCATGCAATCTCAGGCCTGTTCAATTATACGAATGATTTACGTAAACAAAGTGTCTCGTCCTCCGAAATTCTGGATGACCTATCAAATATTTTCCATAAGCTTGACTAGTACCGCATTTTCGGGACGACTAGTCTATCCCCTTTTCCATCACTCTAATTTTTCGGGACGACTAGACACAGCCTTACGTAAAAGAAAATTTTTAATGTATTACCTGGTCACCATTGTAGCGATTTAAGAATGCCACACAGACTATGCCGGATTTGATTCCAGCAAAATGAGTAAGAGCTCCAAAGCAAACACACTCCATCTCAATATTTAGGACACCATGGTTTTTCAATTTATCGAGATATTCCATTTTCTCAGCTTCCGTAAAACAACAGAAAGCTCCATCACGACGACCCTGTCCTTCGTAAAAATCAGATGCACACATCGTTTTACCTACTTTAGTTTGAAAATTATCCTCAGGAAGGGCTAGAGTTTTTAATTCACTCACTAAATTTTGATCAAATTCTGAGGGTCTGCGAACCAGTTTCCCGCAAATTGGCTAAAACAAGCAAATTTTGAATAAGGGTTCACATGATTCATAAATATTTTTATTAAATTATTTTTTGAAGCAACTTAAAAATATTCGGCAATTTTTCTTCTGCTTTCTCGTGAGAAAATTGTATAATTAGAAAAAGTTAAATTTGTTGTCTGAATACTTACGATTTCAAAGAAAGGTCTCATCAATTCGTCAACTGCCCCATTTGTGATAACCACAGTTCCTGGTTCTACATCAATACCACCACTACTACCGATTCTAATAATTACAGGATTCTTTGCTTTTGCGTGATACAACAATTTAATAATTTCCACGAGCAAAATGCTGAGTGACGGTACGCCAATGCCATGCTGAAATAAAAAAATATAAAATAATTTAACAATAATTTATAAATATCGTACTACGTTACACTCAATAATTGTGAGCATATCTGTTTTTCCACGATTAATTAGAAAATTATTCATAAGAAGCAGCAAATGCACGTGCGTGAAGCGCGCTTCCACGCCTCTTGATTTTAATATACTAACATTAAAAATATAAACGATTTAAACATCCATTATTAACCAAATTTTCAAATATTAATTTAAACATTTTTCAAACAATAATAAATAACAATGTCGAAATATAAGTGTTTGAAATTTAAAAAAATATATTGAACGATTTTGAATTAAAAACGTTTTAAATCAAACGATTTTATGTAACACGAGTATGATTTTCTTGTTTTCTCGGCGTGGATTGAAGCAGCAAAGTAGGTCTTTTTTGGTGATGGGGTACTTTACCGGCCTCAGCAAAGGAAGTACACTTTGACGGCCGCGGCGTATGCACGCGCATTCGCGTTCTCTACTTCGACCCACGCACACTGCTATGCATGGTAATTGTCCCTTTAAACTACCATGTTGGCAATAACACGATTTCGCCTGCTCGGCTGCGACTCATTCTTCCAAACTCTTGCTCGGCCGTAAAAACACTAGCTCGGTTCCATGGTACATAATATACTACAATATTAGGTAATATTTTGAAAAAGGACAATATTTCGAATAGAATGAAAAGGAATTGAACTTGCAGCATTTCTAAATAAAAACTTTTAAAATTTAACAATTTGAAATTGAAAAATTGCAAATTAGAAGCTCTCAAAATTGAAAAATTGCATTCTAGCATTTTGGAAATTGGACAATTTCATTAGAAGGTAGTTGAAATTATATAGTTTCTAATTTAACTCGTTTAAAACTGAACAATTTTATTTTGAACTGAAGAATGTGGAAATTGAATGATTTCGGATTAAAATTTCGAAAATAGGACAATTTCAAAACGTTAGCAATTGAATATCTTTAGACTGGAATGTTAAAAATTAGATTATTAAAATATCACAGGAATAGAAATTTGATTATTTCTTTGGTTGACCAAGAATCGAACTTTTGAGAACAGTAAAAGAACCGAAAGCTAGGGCAAGACACAGGTCTATGGCTTAATGTCTCTGTTTATTAAATATTTGAAAGTACATTTTGAAAAAACATAAACCTAATTGGAAGAGTGTCAATTCAAAGCGATTAAAATTTGAAAATTTGATAGAGAAAACTAATTTTAATGTTGTAAAGTCAAAGCTTCTCAAACTATAGAATTTTAAATTGTTATTACATAAGAAAATTATGATTTAAGAAATAAAAAACAAAATAATTTTCAATTATAAACCATTACAATGGAATTATTCTAAAAAATTGTTCAAAATAAAAAGTAATTTTAAATAGTAAACATTAAAAATGAACAAATTTCTACTACGGAAATCCAAGAATTGTGATATTAAAACTTATTCATGCTCAAAACCCTTTAAAATTTCAATTATTTAATTAAATTAAAATCGTTTAAGAATTAACAATTTTCAAATTGTATTTTATACTTCTCCAAATTTAATTATTTCAATGTTAATTCCAACATAAAAAAATTATGAAAGGGAAAAGTTGAAAATCTAGCATTCAACATGACTATTCAGAACCCTAAAGTTGTAAACATTCAAAATTAAAGAAATGATGTGATGACCTGTCAATTTCAGATAGTTTAATTTTTATCTATTTTGATTATGGTCAACACAATGTTTCGGTTTTGAATTTCAAATCGTGTAATTTTGGAATATTCTAAACAAATATTTATGAATTTTAAATTATTTATTTTTTTAAATCTTTACTCTAAAATTGAACAATTTTAAGACATTACATTAAATAAAAAAATGTTTAAAATAGTACAAAACAAGATTACTATATATGGTGCCAGTGTTTGAAGTTGCACAATTTTAACCCGTTCAATTCGAAATTGATTTTCTTAAGTTGAGATTGAAAGAGTGTAAAATGTTCAATATTTGGGAACATTTTCAAAGGACCCCGCACCAAATACATTGTAAAAAAAGGTCCAGGTGGAATTGTCAAAGGTTTTGATATTTTTTAGTTTATGCTCTCCTGATCAAAAAATCCTAATGGCAAAAACTCAAATCATGAACAGTTTTTGTGCTACGACGATTTAAAAGTTAGATTTTGGTACATATCGTGTATTGTGTACATATTGGCATTGCTCTCGTGCAAGTTTATGAGGAAAAATAATAGCACGGACGAACAATGCGATGTGATCGCGTTGGAAGTGATAAGCGCTAAGCGTTCGGGCGATGCGCTAAGCGCTTAGGCAACCCATAAAGCGTTCATATAATTGCATGTTATCGAGCTTCAAACGAAAAATTATATTTCTATTATCAAGAGGCGCTTGGTTGTCTGAATCGGTGATACAAATAGCTAATTCACAAACGCATGACAAACGCTACTTGCGATTGAAAGATTGCATCCCAAGTAAAAAAAACGAATTGTTTAAACAATTGTCAGCCAGTGTTAGCGGTGATTGAGATGTAATAAATAATATCAAATCATATATTTTCAACACCAAACTTTAGTGAAAATATAATTTAGGGATAATTAGGAGATGAAATTTATTTACTTCAATGTCCACACTGGGAATTTGTCTCCATAATTCGATAAAAGTAAGTAATACTAATGCCAAAATATCCTTTAACAATTAGCAATCTATAATATTCAGTGGTTTTTAATAGAACATGTTTATAACAATTACCATAACAATTTAAGCTTTAATAGAATCAATTAATAATAATTTTTTATACTAATTTCGGGAAAAATTGAAACGTATGTCCATATAATTTTGAAAATTGTATTTAGATAATCATTTCACAATATCGCAATTATTCTAAAAAATTACTAATTAAAAGAAGCGAAAAATTCAGCAACCAGCACTTCAATTTCGAGGAGATAAAAAATCGGGAATCTATTATTCATGTGGCAGAATAATCTATAAATCCAAATACGAATAGCGAAAAAACCTGCTACTTCATTTTCGAGGAGCAAGGATCTGTTATCTATTATATTTGTGTAGCAGAATAATCTAGAACTTCCAAATAGAGTATAGCAACAGAATCGAGTACTTTTATTTCGAGGAGAAAAAATTTCGTGAATTTATTATGCAAGTACCCTCCTTAGGGATCGCGGGACCTTGTAGTTGGTGGGAGAGCTTATGGGTCTCATCGGACTATAGATCTGGTGTAGCTACTCTGAGAAACTGTCGGACTCTAATCAGTGGGACTTTAACTAAGGAGTGAACCTTCTAGGGGGCAACGGCAAAGCCTTCTGGAATATCAAGGGCGCGAGTTCTCATGCTTCCAA
Source organism: Andricus grossulariae (assembly GCA_011634705.1). Taxonomy (NCBI): domain Eukaryota; kingdom Metazoa; phylum Arthropoda; class Insecta; order Hymenoptera; family Cynipidae; genus Andricus; species Andricus grossulariae. The sequence goes on along the minus strand of JAABKJ010007545.1, from coordinate 55,637,137 downwards.
GCTACGATGTGATCACCATAACAAAGGCCTAATGGTACCAGAGTTAAAAAATCCTAGAATATACCGGCCTGCCCTCCCTGAGTACAGGCCGATAGGCAGGTGTCTTAAAGGAGGTGCCTTAACGGGGACTTTGGGACACCAGGTCGAATCCTATAGAATGTAGACCCGCTCTCTGCAAGCGGGGCTCTGCAGAGGGTGTTCCTAATTTCCCTAGCTTCTCGTGGGACAATTGAATGAAATATGACCAAAAAACAAAAACAATGAGGAGCCTGTTTTATGGACCCTCTTCTAAACCAACGCCAGTGGTGGAAGGCTCCTCAGGGGGCAGCCCACCATGAGCGGTGCAAACTTCTGAAGTCCTTGCAGCTCTGGATTACCGACCCTATCTACGGGCCCTGAATTAGCCTTTTAATGGCTAAGACGGGAATCCCCATTATGCAGATTTATCGATGCGTAATTTAAGTCATAATCGTATAAAATAACATTAAAAATAAACAAACTAAACTTATGAAAAAATGACACAAGATGCATAAAATGTATAACAACATTTTTTTTATAGCATGCGTTTCATTACCAATGCATATTATGAATTGTAGTGATATAAATTTATTGAAATTATACATTTTTCAGAGTAGCTAAGAGTAAAATCTCATGTAAAATGAGGATCAAATTTTAAGTGAATGAAAAATTAATGTATAAAATTCGCGTTTCGAGCAAAATCGAGATCGAAGCACGAGATGCGTGATGATACTGTGTTCGTTAGTGCCAAAGAAGCTTCAACTGAAGATAATTTAGTATCATCAAATTACAGTTGTAATTTCATCTGATTTACATTTTCCATAAAATCAGATCAAGTCTGGTTTGCCCTTTAAAACTCCTTGACATATAATGAAATTCTTCAAAATTTGAGGAGATCCTTAAGAGTTTAATTCAACGCTTTGGAATCCCTTGAAATCTTTGCACTATAAGACATCTTTTCAAATTTTTGAGATTCCACTAAATCTGTTTCGCTTTTATCGAAAAGTTGATACGAATTCATGATGCCATTTGTTCAATTTAATGAAGTTCGTTAATAAAATTAATAAAGTAGTGGAGCGGCGGCGAATGCGGCGCGGCGGCCAATGCGGCGCGGCGGCTAATGTGGCGCATTCGGGACTAAAATCGGCAGGTAACTTGGCGCACAAGTTTTTGGTTTGCTTTGCTCCAAGAATCATAACATGCAATGTGGATTTTGTTGTAACAAAGTGCGGGTTTCAGTTAAAAGGTAAGAAATATTCACTCAGAGTAATGATATTTCGTTTCTGATATGCATAAAAAAGTTTCATTCTTATAATTATCCTGTATTTTAGAGTTATTTTAGAACAATTATTTTTTTAAAACTTTTTACCAGTTTTCGGGTAAGGTTCGTTCTGACAGAATAAATATTTAGAATGTTTAGAGTAATTATATTATTTGAATGTGAAATCATTATTCCTGTTATAGACAATGATAAAATGCACTTATTGGTAGTATAATTTTCATTTATTGTTTATAAAACGTCTGTCAGCTCATCTTAAAATAAAAAATTTTTAGCAGTCCTAACCTCTATTGTTCCAGATGTCAGTTTATAAACGAAAGACTTAAAATGGTCCATGGACAGTTTCCTCATTGATAATTATTCAAATATACTCTTCATTTTGTTATTTTTCATATTCGTGAGTCACTCTGCACTGTTAAAAAAAAAAAAAATGTCTTGACGTTTCAGAAAACAAACCTCAAATTATTGTGAGACATTCTGTACTGTTGAAAAAACAATTCTTTTGAAATTTTAACAGACATAATCCTTCAAATATGTTATTAGTATTAAGCGCGAATACATTTATCTTATTTTCATTAAATTTTACTCATTTTTTTCCTAATTTGATTTTCATTCAATAATTATGAATTGGAATCAAAACGCGCTACATTATCAAACATGGTAGGGCAACTTGGCGCAGATGCACTTTTTGGAAAACACATTAATTCACTGCTTTAATGAACTTCAATTAAATTATCTCTATGCATAGAGCATTGGTAAGATATTGGCCTCAACAAAATATACTTTATTACAACCTTTTACTTTATATTTGAATTTCAATCGCGCATTTTCCTTCATGTGCGACGCATTCGGTGCCGCTCCCCTATACCAAATAAAAATTTGTAATTATAAGATTTGCTCATCACCTAACAATAAATGAAATCAAAACTATCCTCTTTTGATTTTATACATCCACATTGAACGTTTGTTTATATCTTTCGTTTATAAAATTAACCATTGATATCGAATGGCACATTTTTATGATCTACTCGACTTTGTCGAGTAATTAATATTTAATTGTCGAGCAAGTAATTTTATCGTCAAAATATTAATTTAAAAATTAATATTCAATAATAATATAATTATATAATAAATTTTTTATAACAAATATTATTACCCATCGGTCCTCTCTTACGTCCTGTCCTTGCGAAATGTATGTACCAGAGAGGAGAAAAGAGAAAATACGACAATACGAATCATTGGAAGGAGAGTACTCATACAGACACCGTTTGACGCTTGTACCTATTTACTACTGCACATGACAATACGATCGCGGTGCGAGTGCATTTCCTTATCCCCCATGTCCTTCCTATGCAAACAAATGATCTATTTTGACAGTTTATCTGACCTATAATTATTAATACTTCATAATAATATTTTTATTACAGTTGCCCAATTAGCGATTTCTTAAACTTACAAAACATCTATCAAAGGAATCAAAGAGGTCTTCAAGTCACGTAATGACAGTCAGCATTTTTGAGAAGTCACCGAGTCCCGATACAGCATTCTTTCATGACTTCTTTCCAAATTGTCACTTGACAATTAGATGTACTAAGAAATCCGGAAAAAAACACGGTTTCTCTTGCCCGTCAGCCTTCGACGCGTAAATGATCTGGGCCGCGATGTCATTATTAATTAAAGTGAGATATTGGCCAGAAATGACCTTTCTAAACGGACCTACGTTTCTATCAAATTCGACGCAACGGAAAGGAATCGAAAGACGACATCCTCGGACCTGATTTGTCAAATTTAATGGACTCACGCAGACAGATCTACAAAAGGTCATAAAACACCTTCGGATCTTCAGTCGACGGAAGACACAACGCGAATTTAAGTGACATAATGATGTACTGGCGGGTAAACATTTAAATTCTGAATGAGCAGCGCTTGTTTCCCACCGTGAAGGATGTGTTGACTCTGCAAATCAGCTTAGTACACACAGAATGAAAAAGGCGAATCGGGCCTAGTGCACTTCTCTACGAAGTGCGCCGTTCCAGGGAAAGGTGTAAACCTGACAAGTTATACCCCATCCCAAAAACGAGAAAACCTAATCCTTGTCCGCTCCTTCCTTCTCTGTGGCGGCAGCTATAAGTTAGTGTAACTTGAATATGAAATCACGTTTGCTTTCTTGATTCCTTCGGCATTTCAAAATCTGTTTTCTATTTTACTTTCCTTCACTTAGAATAAATTAACACTAAAACTGGAGTTAAGGCGTCAGTTATTTAAAAGAAAGTAGTTTTCATTAATGAGACGCAACGGTAACAGGGCAGCAGAAAAAGGAAACATATTAAATTATCAAGATGTTACTCACGAACCCCCAAAATTAGACAAATTAGTAAAATTAATTTGACAGCTTAAACCTCCGGTACATTAGGGTAGTTAGAGCTCTTTGACAGGTTCTTAATAATTGAAATTATTATCTCGTACGTAACAAGCTGACGGCATGAATGAAAAAGGTTTCCTAAAGTTCACAAGAAAATTCTAAATCACAGTGAAAGGTACGAAATTCAAATTGCTGGCGCATTCAGGGGTTTTCTGAAAATCGTGGTTCGCAAGACATCATAGCCCTTCAGTTATACAATTGAACAGGCATGGTCAATTATATGATGTGAATTCAAATTGAGACAATTGATGTCAGTATTTGATTTTCTTGTCACATTTATTCTTGAATATTCGAATCGCGTGCGATAAATAGTGAAAAACTCAATTGATGTTAGTGCATTAGCTCACCTAAAAATAAATTGTACTATTATCTGGAGGCCTATAATCCATCATTGGTAATATTTAGTGACTAATAGTAAGGCCTCATTCGGCCCACATAGTTGTACTGAAACTTGTCTTTTTACCGTCAGATAATCCAGCTCCTTTATCAAGATAGTGCCCAGTCAACTAAGAGGCATACAGAATTCAGTGCAAATTAAGAAAGGCGAACTAATGATTAAGCAAGTTAAGTACATAGTTTTGACGGATTTCATTCGCGGAACTCTGGACTAAATGGTTACTTACGTGGATATGACTCGTTTAAAGGACTTAGCGGAAGCATACCAGTATGCTTCACATCTCAAAAAAGTAAAGAAGTATATCTCCACTTTAAAAATATCGGTCCCCACATATAGGGTGGCAGAAAAATCCTCCTTGGATCTAATAAATCAAACGGATAAGGAGAATAGAGTCAAACTTTCAACCTCATGGCCTCACTATAAGAAAAAGTCTTTTTATCCTGTGTTACCCTTCTCCAATGTTCCAGCAGTTCCCTGCGTACCGTCCTGGCTATCCCTGTCCGCCTTTCCCGTACCGAGAATATCCTTTTACATGTCCATATTAACCCTACATGCCGTATGCGGATTCTGAAACAAACAAAAAGGACGCAAATTTGCCACGGAGCATCGTCAGTGCCTTCTGGCAGCAAGGACCAGAAAAATTTGATCTTCAATGTAGCTCATCAGTAGAACACCCCGACAAGTTCCAAGTCTCAGGAGCGTCCGTGAACTGTGAAGGATCTGGTAAACTCCATAGGATGTTTCGAACTCGGAACCAACTAGAAGATTGCCCAGTAGTCATGCTGATTAACACGGTATTTCGTAGTTCGAAGGCATCCTTACTGCTCTATCCAGGATCAGGGGTCAATATGATAAAACGTGGAGCGATATTCAGAATACTCGTGATTCCATCGAACCAACTTACTACAATGTATCTGATAACCGAGCACGGATTGAAGAACTCAGGCTCCCTTGATATTTGGGTCAAGGGGCCCTGGCGGAATTCTACTTGGTAAGAATTTTTTTCTCTATCTCTACAGGTGGATTTCTGCGTGGACTCTTTATCCGATAGGCACAAGTCAAACGTCCTTTAAGCACAATACTATTGTCACGGTCTCAAACCCAGTTCTTGCCGAATTCCGTTTGTAGACGAAGAATCCATGGAAGAAAAAAGAAGATTCAAATCGGTAATTAAACCGTTTGTTCGCATATAAAGGGTTTAACCACAAACTCGTCAAGCGATTGCGCTAGATGTATCAAATCCCGAAGTACGAGAGGGGTACTTGCCCCGTTTCAAGGCTCTGGATGCAAACCCGCGCAGAGAGCGTGTTTAAGAGTTCATACCTCTCGCATTCAAATGATGAAGGCAAAGAATGCGTTGCCCGAAGAACAAATGTATTTCCGTTTGTATTCCATTTGAATGTCGATAAACTAACAGCAACCCACTGTGTTCACCACGAAATAACCATGACTAAAAATACAGTCATACAGCCAAAACAATATCGACGGTCTCAGTATTCAGCCGAAGATGTACGGCAAGCAGTCGAAAAGCAACTGAAGAGCAGAATCACTCGACCATCAAAATCTCCCTACAATTCACCGCTAATGATAATCCCTATGAAACACGATGCTTCAGGACAAAAGAAAACCTGGTTGTCATCGATTACAGGGCGCTCAACAAAAATGTCATAAGGGTTGTAAACCCTTGGCAAATATTACAGAAAATGACAAATGGGCATCAAATATGGCCAGTCAACTTTTCAAAGTCTAATAGACGAAGTATTAAAAGAAATGCATGGTACGGAGGCCTTCATATATGCTTACGACGTAGTGCTGTCCTCAGAAACGCTTGAGAATCTCCACACGATGGCGAAACGCCTTTTCATACATTCACGGCAAGCACACCTGAAGTTTCAGCTAGATAAATGTGAAATTTTGCAAAAAAAAGTGACATATCTAGGTCATATAATTGGAGGGAATGGAGTCAAACCGAGCCCGTCAAAGATAAGCGCGATAAAAAATTTCCGCACTCCCTGCAAGGTTACAACTCTCTGTCAATTCATAGGACTATATAATTATTGTAGATGATTCATAAAACACCACAACACGCGATTTAAGCCTTTGAATGATCTCATAAAAAAAAAAATTAAATGGAGATGGGAAAAAGAGCATCATTGATGTTTTCATAAAATCCTAAATTACCTTTGTCGACAACCTTTCGTTCAATATTCTGATTTCAGAAGAGAATTTAAACTCACCACAGATACTTCCGAGTACGCTGTCGGTGCCACTGTACCACAAAAAAGGACCGGTTGGACAAGCCTATCGCCTACTACTCAAAGGCAACAAGCACTTGTGAAATAATCTACATACGATAAGAAGGAAGCCTTTCGGTACTATATCGAGTGGAAAATTTCCAGCCCTGCCTTCTAGGAAGGAAGTTCAGATAAGAATGTGGTCATCAGCTAGTTCATCGTATGCTTTATGTTGAGGAATCGGGCCCCAGACTTCCTAAGTGTCAAATAAAATTGAAGAAGTGCGATTTTATCTTCAAATATAAGATAGGTAAATTGAATCGCTGACTCGAGGACCTGTCTCAAAATGCACTGCTCAATAAGCAATCCGACGGTGATGGAATAAGAGTCCAGTCCGAGCAAACCACCCCTCACCGTGCGAAGGGACTTACGGCCCCTCGTGGCAGCTCAGAAAAATCCGACCATCGTGAGGTCTAGCCAGTTCCAACCTGGTAAAACGAAACCGACTACTCTGCCTCAGCTAACTGTGATCCCAACTACCAAAAAACCAGACAGAAGTATCAAGCCCCAAGCAGGACATCAGCTAAATCTGAGAAAGAAGGCAAGGCTAGTTCTGAATCTAGATGACAGTTTCTGACCTCCGAGCAATTTGAAGACAGTTAACATGGACGGAAGCACAATTGCATGAAGAGTACGACATCGCAACCCTAGACTCAAAGTCACAAAATCGCCCTGACCCAGTGAAGATACCTTTTTTTGGAATCATTATCTGAAGCAGGGCATGTTGAAGATTCTGTTGTCCCCGTTTTCAGAAAGAGTCGCAGCGTCCTCTCAAAAGTAGAAATTGCGCAATCGACTTCCAAAGGCAATGGTTCACCTAGAAGTGCACTCCCGCTTTCACCCCATATAGAACCACCTACATACCAGAACGAAAAAGCAGGATCATCAGAAATTTGCTTACATAAAACTGAAGATTCTAACATAAACGGTCAATAGGAAGAGCCACTGACCTACGAATTTGATCGCCAAGCTCCTGGTGTGTATTGGTCGTCTTATTCTACAGGACCTCTGGAAAAGCCGACCTCAGAAGGGACAAGTCCTGGT
>JAABKJ010007545.1:55567869-55629583 GCA_011634705.1 Andricus grossulariae | reverse complement strand
AAGCTCCTGGTGTGTATTGGTCGTCTTATTCTACAGGACCTCTGGAAAAGCCGACCTCAGAAGGGACAAGTCCTGGTGGCCCATAACGTTCGATAAAAGACGAATTATATCATTGTCAAAACAAGACCTTTCAATTAATTTGACTGCAAGGACGATTGTTGTCCCGAGATGAAGTGCGCGATACCTTTGCATTTATAATCTGAGGTGGGAAATATCCAGATAAATTTTTGTCATAGTAGGACGACACAAGGGCATGATTAAAACCTATATGCCCTTCCGAAAATGATTCACATGGCACAGCATGTGGGACCAAATAAACCACAACATACGGAATTCTCGTAGCTATCCGAACAATAAACTCTTAAGAGCCCGTACGTGCGACCCAATGGTGATCACCGATACACCATTTGGCGTCGTTGACAAAGTGAAACATGACACTGTAGAAAAACTGCCTACAACCCTCAATTGGAACTGGCATATACTAACTGTGCAGGACAACTTTAGAAAGTATTCCATAGCGGTACCCATTCCGTTGCTACTCACCTTCCCTCTCACAACTATGCCCCAAAAAGCATCTTGAGTGATCGAGTATAAGTCTCTGTGATTGAAATGATGAGGGAATTGGAAAAACTTTACACCATAAAAAAATTGGAGACTTCCAGGTATCGCCGTCAAACGTTAGCATCCCTGGAAAGAAGCCATATAGTTTTAACAAATTATGTAAAACATTACGCGAACGATTATGACGACCAGGAAAGATTGATCCCATTCGCCATGTTTGCGTAAAACTTCCTTTCATTAAATGACGGAGTTTGCTCCCTTCGAATTAGATTTGGCAAGAACCGCACGGCTAACCATCTCTTTTTCACCTGAAGACTACCTGGAAACCTATTGCACCTACTCGCATGAACTAATTGTTTGATTAAACGAGATTCGAAACATGGCCGTAAAGAAGCTAATTGATGCAATTGAAAGATCAAAGAAGTACCAGGATCAAAAGGCGACCCTTAACGCGAAAGTGAATGATCTACTATACGTGATGAAGGATGTGAGCGATAAAACATTCGATTCCCGAAGTCATGGTTCATACCGAATTGTAGGGACTAATGTTCACATATGCGGCATTCCTCACTCGCGGTAAGTCTCTTCTGTGGCATCTCTCACCCATGACATTTTGTTGGGAGAGAGATGCCACTGGGGAGAGAGATGCCACTGGGGAGACTTGCCTCGGTTTTTCCATCTTTATAAGAACTAGAAAAATTTTCTTGGGCGAAGGATGCCACTGGGGAGACTTTCCGCTTGTGGGAGGTGTCAATTAGTTCGGTGAAACTTGCCACAGATTTGATATTTTCATTTGAATTAAAAAAAAATTCTGAAGGGAACAGCTGCCACTCTGAGACTTGCGACTGATGAGATATGCCGCAAAAATATCAGTTTGATTGTGAGAAATGGCGCAAGTAAGAGCAGCCGATAGGTAGAGATGCCGCAGTTGTGACATGGCGCAGGTGTGACATGCCGCAGGTGTGACTTGCCGCAAAGTGACTTGCTGCATGTGAGATGACATGGATAATGCATTTTGAGCATAACCGAAAGAATTTCGAGTTAACCGAAAACATATGATAGACATAGACAGACTCCAGGGGTAATTTTGTTTGAAGAGCTGTTCGATTGACAGTTATAAACTACTGAAATAAATAAGTGAATTGGAAACAGTTAGTAATTATTAGTCAATCAATATCAAAGTATAAATTACGAATTTTGAATAAAAGTAATCAAAGGTGTCTGAAAATTCATATCTTCGTGTCGGTAAAACTTAAAATTCTCATCACAGTTCTTTACTACTTCTGGCGCCGACAAGAAGTACTACGGAATCAGAAAAAATGCGGTTTTTCATGCCTGTCTGCCCGCGACGCGGACCAGAGCTGGACCACGACATTATTAATCATTCAATTGCAAGATTGGTTTGGAGCGACCTCTTTAAACGGTAGACCGACCTGAACCCTTTTTTTTCATTAGGTATCAACGAATGTCACCCTTCAAACTGCATGAACGGACATTCGTCTATACCAAATTTAGACGATCCGGGACAGCATCGAATGAAGGCATTATCGGACCCAATTTGGCAAATTTAATTGACTCAAACACACAGATTTATGGACGAACGTATGATACATTTGTATCTTTAGCCAACGGAAGACAGAGCATGAATTTAAGTGAAATAATGGCGTACAAGCGTGTAGCCATATGAATTTGAAACCAGCAGAGATCATTCTCCACCGTCAAGGATGTTTAGATTCTGCGAATCAGCATACTGAATCAAGAATAGAAATGGCGATCCGGTCCCAGTGTAGTTTTCAACCAAGTGCAATGGTCCAGAAAAAGGTGTGAACCTGACAAGTTACACACTTTCTCAAAAACGAGAAATCAAATCCTTTCCCACTCCTACCTTCCCTCTGGCGAATGAAGTGTGGCAGTAGATATAAGTTAGGGTAAATCGAATATGAAGTCACTTGGGGTTTTTTGAATCCTTTGGAATTTTCAATTTGACAGCTTGAGCCGCCGGTACATTAAAGTACTAAGAACTCTTTCACAGGTTTTTAATATAAAAAATCCTAATTTCTTATGAAAGAGTTCGTCATTTGCATTGCCATAAAATTTTTCAAAATAGCAATTCAAATGGAAATTCGAAAAAAAATACAATGATGTTTCAATGCTTCAATTGAGTTTTTAATCCAACCTCAGGCTACAAGGATTATTATGTTTCATTTTTAAATTTCTTTGTTGCATGAATTACACACAGTCTGCAGTGAATCACAATTTGCAACAACTTTCATGCAAAGGTGTAAAAAGATTGGGTAATATCTGCCTTCATGGGTTGGGAATAAGCCGAATATATCCAAGTTGTCCAAGTTCATATCCTAGTACTTCATAAGAAGAGTCCTGACTGGAGAAAAACGAAACCTGACATAAGGAGAAGGCTACTGAGGAGAAGGCCGGGTAGGTGTATTTTGTCTGGCACAAGAAAAACCAGGATAGCGTTTGCCATTGGCATTCCATTCGGACTCTAGTGAATCGTAATTTTCAAAAGCTTTAATAAAACTGTTTTGGAAGACTGGGCGATTTTTGCCTACTGGACAACTCCTTATTTCATCTGCAGTCAAATTATAAACTGCGCAGCCCATTATATTTATTTTTATTCGCGAGCGACTTTCATCTGTCCTATATATTCCATGAAGAGTCCCACTATAATCCAATATTGCAAAAACGTCACCACTGGATGTTGATAATACAATGTATTCTTGCCTTGTCCCGAGCACATAGTTCGTATAATCTATTCGCATTTGAATCGCGTTATAGGAAGGAAAAATGTATCTTCGAAATTCAAATCGCTGGTTCTGATTTCTGGAAGGAATAAGCCGAATATAGCCAAGTTTTTCTATCGGACATCCAAGTACTTGAACTAAACAAGGCCTGCCGGGAGAGGACCTGGACCCGGCAGGAAGAGAAGGCTCCTAAGGTGAAGTCCGGTCAGGTGAATGTTGTCTGTCAGAAAAAGAAGAACTAGGGTGACGATCGCTCTGAGGATTGCATTCAGTGTGTAGTGAATCGTTACTTGCTGAAGTTTTAATAAAATGCCTGGGGAATATTGGTTGACGTTTGCCTACTGGACAATATCTTATTTCATCTGGGGTCAAATCATCAACCTTGCCGCTTACCATATTTATTTTCAGTCTCACATGAACTCTATTTGACGAATTTATTCCACGAAGAACACCTCTATGCTCCAATATTGCAAAAATGTCACCATTGGATGCTGATAATACAATATGTTCTTGGTTTGCCACGGGAATATAGCTCCTTTCTTCTGTTCGAAATCTAATTGGATAGCCAGCATGAAAAACGTATCTCCGAAATTCGTATCGCAGGTTCTGATTTGTGCGAGGAATGAGCCGAATGTATCCGAGTTGTTCAAGTGCATATCCAAGTACTTTAGGAAAAGGCGGCTATCCAGAAGGCGACCGGGCATTAAGAGGATGCTCCTGAGGAGAAGTCCGGTCAGATGAATGTTGTCTGCTAGATGGAGAAGAACCAGTGTTACGTTCGCTATTAGGATTCGATTCAGACTGTAGTGAATCGGTATTTGCTAAAGCTTTGATAGATTTGTGGGGGAAGATTGGGTGACGTTTGCCTACTGGACAATATCGTATTTCATCCGGGGTCAAATTATCAACTTCGCCGCTTATCATATTTATTTTTACTATCGAATGATCTTTATTTGACGAATATGTTGCACGAAGAAACCCGCTATGCTCTAATATTTCAAAAATGTCACCATTGGATGCCGATAATACAATATGTTCTTGGTTTGGCACGGGAATATATCTACTTTCATGTATCCAAGTTGTCCAAGTGAATATCCAAGTACTTTAGGAGAAGGAGGCGACCTGGCCTTCGCACGGAGAGGATGCTTTTCAGGAGCCTCAGGTATACGACGAGAAGGAGAAGAATGACAATAAACCGGGCGGGGAGTATCAAGGGAATCTCTGCTTGACTGTGAACTCAATTCTGCAAAAAGAAAGAGGGGATTCATGTTTCTTGTTGGCAGAACTGTCGGGTTAAAAATGATTGAGACTCACTGTGTTTGAATTTAACACAATACAATGTATTATTTTTATGAATATATTATAATATATTATTTTTATATTATTTTTCAAAAAGAGCATGAAACCTTGTTTTTGTTTTTGGTATAAAATACTCTAAAATCAGAATGTAAGCATTCTTTAAAGAAAATTTGTGCAAAAGAAATGTTAGGTTGAAAATGATTGAGGCTGATTGTATTTGAATTCAACACAACAAATTCTTTTGTTCTTATTTGTGGAATTCATTCTGAATTAGGTTCAGGTGCATATTCCGGATGCCATACAGATGGACACAAGTGTAAATAAAGACTCGTTTTTATATAATACGATAATTTGGTATGGTAAACGTTAATTTTCTTTTATACACAAAATGTCTATTTCTAAGAACTATGTGTACTCCAGCGGCGAAACAAATGCCCTTAGTGATAATTTAATGACCACAATATCAACTGTCGCTGATAAGTTACATTTATTTGGGAAGCCTAAATGGCGTACTGCAGGAAAAAAAACCTTGGGATGATACAAAATGTAGCTTTAGGCACCATAAGATTAGACAATCTTTAAATGTCTTTAAAAGTTTTGTTTTTGCCGATTCGAAGGGGCCATAATTGCTGGAAATAAGAAAACCTTTTCTGGAGTTAAGTGAGGACAAGAAGGGACAATACAAACATTCACTGCTGAATTCACTAGCGGCTTTTAAAAATCCTTAGGATTTTTGGACAGCGGTCAATAGACTTACATTGCGTTCCCCTTCGATTAACAATATAATCATTTAATTTATGACAAGACCTTCTTTTTTCGCTTTATACGATTGAGGCTCCTTTCGCATACAGTGGATTGTAAACGAACAACCTTTATTCAATGGTAATATGTCGATTAATGAAATTAGAGCCTCTTTATTAAAATGTGAATGTAATAAATTCCTCTTGGACGAGGTAAGGGCTGAGGAAAGAGTCTCATCTGGCTGGGCTGAAGGGCATGTATTTATGTTGCATACAAAGAACGATAAATCTGATTCTCATGGATCAGTATGCATGTATGCATGTACTTTCAATATATCACTTATCTGACGTTATCCTGCTTGCTTATGCTGATTATATAGTCGTATTCACTTACTCTCTGGCTGACTTTCAAGGAAAAATTAATCTCATCGTGCAATACTGTATAAGCAATTTTTTAACGGTCAGCGAAGCAAAATAAAAAGTTATGATATGCTGCAAAGGTCGGCCTTGTGAATCAAAATTCTTCTACGCACAGGCTCAGCTGGAAGTGGTGAGCTAATTCGTATATCTCGGTGTTAAAACATCAGATTCGGGTCTTTTTTATAGGGAGTTTATGGAAATAATGTTTGCTACGAATATTGCTATGGGTGCTGTTTCAAGAATACTATTTGTATCTAAATCTAATGCCTGGCAAACTAAGAATACCCTCTTTCGCAGCCTCACGCTCAGTGTTTTTTTATGCGCAATGGAAGTCTGGGGATTAAGGTACTTTGATTCAGTCGAGAGATTACAGTCTTTTTCCTTTAAAAAAATACTAGTCTTACCATCATACACGCTGAATTTCGCCCTCCATTTAGATATAGGTAAATTATAGTTAGCTTGCGATATCTTCAATTCAGCGCTAAGATGCTTGTCGAGATTGCTGAGTATGCCTGATGATAGGTATTCTAAAAGATGTTTTCTTAAATTGAAGGGAATGTCCTTAAAGCCTGAATGCAATCAGAAGTATAACTGGGTTCTCCAGCTTGAAAATATGTTCATCCCAATGACAATTGCAATTTTCCTCAGCGCCAATCAACGAGATCGTCTCAACGTAAATCAACCATCGAGTACCCATTTCATTTGCTAGAGATAAATCACATATCTTGAATTTCATAACTTTGTGCCGTATTGGTCTGTCATAATTTTAACTAATTTCAATCTCATGGAATGCTGTTGTATGTCTGTGTGAAGTTTTGGTGTGTAATCCGTTTCTTATTTAATTTGTATTTGATCGTATCGATCTATTTGTTCTTTAAAATTTTAAGACAAGTAACTTTATTTGAAATTAAAACTATATTCTATTTTGAAGCCAATAGAATATCAATATTGGATAATATAAAAAGAAAGTCAAAATAGTAACTATAATAGGAATCCGTTACACTACGTAATTCGGAGCAAATGTGGCTTCACTTTTCTTCTGTGTCACTCGATGAAAACATCCATTCAAGTGGTATCCAAGACTTCCCACAACTTAGACTCTATCCGGACTTTCAATCATCTGCATCCTAGATTTCCTGTTTATATTATTATAATTATACCATTAGGCCATTCCCCTTTTGGGGTAAGTGTGACTCGCTTGGTTGGAAAGTAGCAGTGTTGGGGTGGAAATATAGATTTTTTTTCAGATTGATCTAGAATTTTCGTGTTATTTATTTAAATAACACGTTCGTTCCGCAATACTGCTTTGATCCAGATTGCTGATCAATCTCTCTAGCGATCACGCCACGTGAAGAGCTTTACAAGATTGTTATTTTATTATTGCTCAGCTTAAACTTCTGGGCTCTTTCAGGGGTTGTATACGTTTTATCATTTACTAGCTGTTCGTCCTGCCGACCCAGACTTAAGAATATCAATCATGGGTAAGCCAGCAACCACGATAGTCAACAGTCAGTACTGGCTGAGTATTTTGAACTTTAGTTGTCCACATGAGGTGCGCAAAGTTGTATTGTGCGTCCCTCAGATTCTACAAATTAGAGCATTCGCTCTGGAGACGTGACTGTCTAGATACTCTTAAGCAATTTCTCCGTTATACAATTGTCTGTAATCTACTTTATTCTATTCTGCTGTTCATACTCATTCTAAATGATTACTTTTTGTTTCTATTTGTATCTTATATTGTTACTCATTTGTATCGATCATTGGTCGGAAAACAAATCCTTAAATAAATAAAAGAGTAAAATTCTGAATTCGTTAAAAATCACCTGGAATTCTTATAAACTTCATCGAATTCTTTTGAATACTTTTAAATTCAAAAGAACATAATTCTCATTATTAATAACACTTTAGTCACTTCCAGATAATTTTAGTAACCATTTTGGCTTAAAAATTAATATGATGTCAAAGAACTGTATTCAAAAACTACATTTCATTTGCAAATAACTTTTTCTTATTTTGAAATAACAATAATTTTGTGAAAAAGAAACTATTTTTCAAAATTTCTCTCCCTTGATTCAAAATTCAACTTTTTGTTCGTAAAGCCAATTGCTTTATGGAAAATGAAAAAATTAATTTCCTTATGTCCTACTATCTGGTCAAAACTGTATCTTTATTTGTAGAAAATTATCTTGCTGTTTTAAATTGAGGTTTTTAGTTTAATGATTCAAATGTCCTCGAATAAATCTGTCTTTGTAGGTTAAAAATTTAACAACAGTGAAGTATGGCCCTTTTCCTGACCTTGAAACAAAACAATTTTTTTATTTCCAAATTGGAGAAGGGCACACCATTACCGCGAGTGGGCAGGATATTTGAGTCAAGCGACGTGCATTGGTTGCCCCGTTCTTTTACCGATGCGCCGCCTGTAGGCAGCTTTTTCAACCGTCTTATTGCGCAGTTGAAAAAGTTGCGGTCCAATAGTCCGCATGCATGCATCAGTGTTTTCAAGTGATTTTTTTATGACGTACGACAATTTTCCAACTAAAAATCAATAACACAGAACCAAAAAAACGACGTGAATATTTCGAGCAATAGTGAGTTTTGTGGCATGACGTCAATAGGTGGAAATGTCGGCCATCAGGAAGCTTAGTACAAGTTACGACAACTTCATACGACTGTTTGGAGAAAATCTCCGAAACGTAAAGGTGAGTTATAAAGGTCTGCATAACAATCTTTTCAAGTGTAGAATTCATTTGCGCAATTCTGTTTCTTCATCTGTTTATCAATTTAAGACCTTCCAGGTTCACGAAATACAAACAACTGTCCGAAATTTGCAGTTAGAGTACCACTCACCTCAGATTTAGGATATTTTATTTCGTGAAACTGAAATGTCGTGAATCGACAAAAGAATGGAACATGACTGAGAAAATAGATTCTTCACTAGAGAAATATTTGTATTCGTGCATGTATGACTCACGTCTAGAATAATTTCTCGCAAAAGTCTTGTGACGTATTCTCATGACGTCATACTGAAATACTTAATTTAAGGCTTCCCACTCTTCGGGCTCCTTTTTAACTGGTCAGCCACTGACGCAGAGGAGAATATATCGGGACCATGGTGGGAGTTGCCGGAACTGCACAAATGGATATAAATTCGCTTTTGTAGGTTGTCTTTGTGGGCCTGAGAAATGGCCTTATTCATTCATGTATTACTCAAAATATAGTAAAAATGATAGGTATACTATATTATTATATTCACCAATAGAATTGAAGATGACCACCAGAGTGAAGACGAAGGTATAGACCACCCTCATTTTCGCAAAGTAGAGAAAAAACTGATTAATGCTTCAGTGAATAATTGTGTTAACAAATATAACTGAAGAATATTCTATTGCATCATCAGAGTACACATAGTAGTAAGTAGTCGTAACCTTAGATATATGTGAAATGACGACGTTATTAGTTTCAAGATTGTCCTTCGGAGATAAGTATATCAATATACATCTTTTATTATGATCATTATAATTATTACATTTTCATCTGAAATGGAAGTCATAATTATAGTTATAATTATAATTACACTGTTAAAAATGTTTGGAATTCTCCAACACATCTACAATACAAGCGTAAGGTAAAATTGCAAACACGGTATTAGAACGACAAAATTGTAATACATGCATTGTAAGTGTTGTAAATCGTGAAATCACCGTCGAGCAATCCAATACGTGTATTGTAGCGTTTATGAGTCAAAAATTGTGCGCAAGAAATTGATGGACTTAATGGAATTCACGGAATTCATGGAATTTAAGGAATTCACGAAATTAATGGAATTCACAGAAAAAATGAAATTCAGGTAATTCACACATTTTATAGAATTAAAGGAATTGAAGGAATTCATGGAATTCACAAAATTCGCTGAATTCATGGAAATGAAGGAATTCACGAAATTTATAGAATTCACGAAATTCATGGAATTCACGGAATTCATGGAATTTAAGGAATTCGCGAAATTAACGGAATTCACAGAAAAAATGAAATTCAGGGAATTTATGGAATTTACGGAATTCACGTAGCTTATGACATTCGGTTAATGGAATTCAAGGAATTCACAGAATTTATGAAATTCACGGAATTCACACATTTTATAGAATTAAAGGAATTCATGGAATTCACAAAATTCGCTGAATTCATGGAAATGAAGAAATTCATGGAATTTTAGGAATTCACGGAATTCATGGAATTTTAGGAATTCACGAAATTAATGGAATTCACAGAAAAAATGAAATTCAGGGAATTTATGGAATTTACGGAATTCACGTAGCTTATGACATTCGGTTAATGCAAAAGAGTAATTTTAAATTTGCAGGAGGTTGTGAATATCAATGGTGCAACTTCACACGGCAACTGAGAGACGAGAGAGATTCTTACAAAATATATTTTTATCTACAATACACGTTGAATTATTTTAACTTCCTTTGAGTATTTTAATTCTGTAGAATTCAAACGAAATTTCAAAATTCACTTGTGCTTCTTTGAATTCTTTTAAAGTTTTCCGTAATTCTCTTGAAACCTTTACAGTACACCTTAAATTATTTGGAATTTCTCCAAGTCCTTTATATTCTCTGAATTTCAAATTCTCTGAAATCTTTTTAATTCTATAAATTCTTTTGTATTCTCTAAATTATTTTGGAATTCTATCATTTTTTTTTAATTCTGTGAATTCATCTAAATTCTCTAAATTCATCTCAATTCTTTGAATACTTCTTAATTCTCGGAATTCTTCCGCCATTCTCTGAATTCTTCCGAATTCTCTGAATTCTTCTCAATTGTCTGAACTCTTTTAAATTGTCTGAACTTTTTTAAATTCTCAGAAAACTTTTGAATTCTTTTGTATTCTCTAAATTCTTTTGAAAATCTCTAATTTTTTTTAATCTGTGAATTCCTTTGACGTTTGTGAATTCATTTGCACTCTGTGAATTCTTCCGAATTTTCTGAATTCTTTCTAATTCTTTAAATTCTTCTTAATTCTATGAATTCTTCCGCTATTCTTTGATTTCTTCCAAATTCTCTAAATTCTTAAAAATTCTATGGATTCCCTGATTTATTCTGAATCCTCTGAATTCTTTTAAAATTTTCTGAACTCTCTACACTGTTTTGAATTTGTT
This sequence comes from Andricus grossulariae, assembly GCA_011634705.1. NCBI lineage: Eukaryota > Metazoa > Arthropoda > Insecta > Hymenoptera > Cynipidae > Andricus > Andricus grossulariae. The sequence goes on along the minus strand of JAABKJ010007545.1, from coordinate 55,618,642 downwards.
GAATTCACGGTATCACTGGATTTAAAAAAAAATATTTTTTAATTATCTTAAAATCATTAGAATACACGTTGAATCACTTTAACTTTCTTTGAATATTTTGAATCCTGTAGAATTCGAACGAATTCTTCAGCATTAAATTTTTTTTTAATTTTCTAGAAATTTTTACCATCCCTCGCAGAAATCGCCATATATTTTCCCTATTGCCCATTTGGCCCCGATTGGGCTGACATGATCTGGCCCGCGTAGGGCTAATTTCATGGCCCAGAGTCGTGCTATACCGGGTTGCCCGTTTTGCAACGCCACCTAGTACATGTTAAGGGAAACGCTGAATTTTGTATCAGAGTGTTACTGTTTCTTACTTTCTTGACACGTGAATTTCAGCGTAAACTTTTGATGTTTAACAAATATTCATTAAGTTTAATAAAATTATTCCAAAGTGTAAAAAGGGCACATTGCGGGTTCGGAAGCACCATACGATAACCGGATTGCCATATACACGTGACGTGTCGAGTGAAAGTAAGTAAATCAGCGAAACTTAACCTCAAATTTAAAATTACATTATATAATTTAAATTAAATTTAAATGCTGTTCAAGCTCTTTACTAAAACTAAAATTTCAATGTATTTTTAGATGTAGCTTGTGCCAAACTCAAGGCCACAGAGGAGAAAGTGCTTTCCCACATCAGCACAATATTTAGCAATGCTAAAGATTGGGACGGCAATTGCAAACAACGAAAAACTTGAAGTATATTTTTAAATTAATATCTAAAAGAAATCGATTTCATCATGAATAATTTTATGCAAAATGAGCATAAAAGATTCACAATTAAAAAAACAGAATTCCAAACCATCTCACTTTTCGACTCATTAGAGACAAAAATAACCAAATGAAAGAAAAGGGAGGACAAGAATCGTAATTTCTAATTATTAAATAATACAGTTCAATTTATCTTGTGTACTATGAATTATTATTTAGATTAAAAATGCCCCATAATTTTTAATATAACTCAATCGGGACCTGATAGGGTACCGACTTGGCACTGACCCGGCACACCGAACGGGCTAACAAGTTCGGCCCAGACTGGGCCATGCGTTTCATCGCGGTTCTGATGCGACCTGGCTTTCCGATCTGGGCCCCATTTGGCCAGATCGAGCCCCGATCGGGGCCACGGCAACATTTCTGCGAGGGTCTTTGAAATTTATCTGAAATTTTTATAAAATATATTATATCTATCCGAAATCTTTGAGAAATATTTGAAATCTATGTGAAATCTTTGAAATCTTTGTAAAACTATTGTAATCTTTGGGAAATCATTGAATTCTCTGTGAAATCATTTTAATCTATCCGAAACATTTGCGAAATCTTAAAAATCTTTATGAATTCTTTGGGAAATCATTAAAATCTTCGTGACATCTTTGAAATCTATCTGAAATCTTTGCGAAATATTTGAAATCTTTGTCAAATCTTTCGGTCAACAGGAAAATCTTTCTTTCTGAAATCTTTGGAAATCTTTGCGGAATATTAAAAATATTTTTGAAATATCTGATAATATTGGTGAAATTATTGAAATTTTTGTGAAATAATTGAAATCTTTGTGCACTCTTTGAAATCTATCTGCAATTTTTTTCAAATAATTGAAATCGTTTAAATCTATCCAGGGCATAATCTCACGGGTAGTTCCTCCGAATTTTGCAACTCTAAAAAAAATGGGCAGTTCTAAAAGTAGAAATGGGCAGTTGCTGAAAAGAAGGAAGATGGAAAAATATGAAGGCGGGAAAGAAAAAACATATACGTATGTATACACCTATGACTGCCTGAAAACTGTGACATTACTGCATTTCAGTAGACTAGTAGACTAGGCATTCAGGTAGTTCTAAAATTTCCTTAGAATATGCCCTGAATCTATCCAAAATCTTTGCGAAATATGTGTGACATTTTTTTAAGCTTTGGGAAATTATTGAAATCTTCCTGAAATCTTTCTGCAATCTTTGGAAATCTTTGCGAAATATTTGAAATATTTTTTAAATATTGGATAATATTTGTGAAATTATTCAAATCTTTGGGAAATCATTTAAGTCTATATGAAATCTTTCAAACCTATCCAAAATTTTTCCTAAATATTTAAAATGTTTGAGAACACATTGAAATCTTTTTGACATCTTTGGGAAATCATTGAAATCTTTGTGCCCTCTTTGAAATCTCTCGGAAGTCTTTGTGAAATAATTTAAGTATTTGTAAAATCTTTCAGATCTATCCGAAATATTTGGGAAATATTTGCGCAATTTTTGAAATCTTTGGGAAATCGTTCAAATCTTTGGAAATGTTTGCGAAATATTAAAAATATTTTTGAAATATTTGGTAATATTTGAGAAATTTGTGAAATTTCTGGAAAATCATTCAAATCTTTGTGAAATTTTTGGCAATATGAATTTTATACCTGTATTTATTATTCACTATTTATTGTTTATTTATGGAAAAAAGGCTCCGCCGCTTCTGATAGGCACTATGTATAATGTTTTAGGATATTAAAAAAGTTCCCAGGGTATTTTTAAAGGATTTTAACGGATTTTTTAAGATTTGCAAAGATTCGAATAATTATAAGGGATTTTAAAAGCTCTCAAGGTATTTCAATAAATTTTCCAGAATTTCAGGAAATATCATACGATTTCATAGAAGTTCACGGATTTTTCAAGGGATTTTATTGGACTTTGACGGATTGCAAAGATTTAAAGTGATTTTATAATATTTCAAGGGTTATAAAAAGAAATTTCATAAGATTGAGAAAATTTTGATATGATTTCAAAGAATTAAAGGGGTTTTAATTTTTTTCAAATTTTAATTACTACGATTTTATAATTAATATTAAAAGAGTCATAAATTCTTGGTCAAATCCAAAACTGATTAGGTTCAAATATAAGGCCCGTAGAAATTTAATAATTATAAAAAAGCATTATCAACTTTGCATTCGAAATTAGTTTTATCTGATTAAAAAATCTAGCATAACAAAATAAACATTGAAAAATTAGTAACGTTCCTCATTAAGCATTTAAAAATTAGGAACCTTCGACAAAAATATTTGCGAATTAAAAATTTTGAAACTAAGCAACTTTTCTTTCAAGGTTTCAAAAGTTTAACTTTTTCAGAATTGCGCTTTCAAAATTATAATTTTAAATTAAAATTACAGAAATTTTCAAAATGATAAAAATTATTAAGTTGTATCATATCATGTAGTATCAAATGACATTCAAAGTGATTGGATAGATTATATTATTAAAAAAATGAGATTTTTGTACAAAAAAAAGCAATTACTGTTATTTCCACTGGTCAAAATTGAAGAATTTTTAATATTGTAAACCTTCAATGTTTAATTATTCTTAAAATGTTGAAAATTATGTGATTTCTAATCGGAAGCTTTAAAAATAATTAATCTAAGGCGCATGGAACCGTTGAAAATTAAATAATTCCAAACTTCTTTTAAAATAAAGTATTCTAAAATATTAACTTAGCCGACAGATTAACTTAAGATTATCCATAATCCGTCCAATAAAAGGCCATCAAAGGCCGTTCATAATCTCTTTTCCTCTCTTTTTAAGAATTATTTTTTTCTCTCCCGTTTTAAAGAAACTTCTGGTTTTTCCCTTCTTTTGACTTAAATTTGAACTAAATTAATAGAACAATCATTTGTTCTAAATTATAAAATTGTTTCAAACCTTTCAGGATTAATATTTCCGGAAATTATTATCATCTAATAAAAAAAAGATGTTGTTTTTTTTCGAATTTTTAGAAGAAAAAAAATCTGTCATACTATGATATCATGTCCTTCAATTTGGATTTTCTCCTAACAGGATAATTGTTTTCGATCGACCCTTTTTTATTCTCATTCAGGATTTCCGAATTTTGTGAGCAGATTTTTCTTTATGCAAAAAATTGAAAATTCTATTTTGAATCGCTAACTTCTTAACATCAAAATTTCTTTACCGTATTGAGATACTGAATATCTCGGAAGCATGTTTTTATTTTCTTATTTTAATTAAAAGTTAAATTTTGTATCGTGATCCGCAGCCGAGCCTGCTCGAGTTTTAGGCTGGTGCCACTTTCAGATTGTCAACTTCCACACCCATTTTCGCGAACCAGGAAAACTTTTTTTAATCAAATTTTTCTGGACTCAATTCAGAAATAATTCAGCTTGGAAGTGGAATTTTATTTAGTTTTTGGTTGGAAAGTTGACCATTATAATTTTCGTTTGTAGCTAATCACTTTTGCATCAAAATTCTACTATTTGGTTAAAAATCCGTTCCATTATAGGTTGAAAATTATTTTTTTAACTGAAAATTTAATTATTCTATTTAATGGTTGAAAGTTGATCTTTTTTAGTTTAAAATTGCTCTTTTTCAGTTGAAAATTCGAGTACTTGGTTAAAAATTCATGTATTTTGTTGATAATTCATCTTCTTTGTAAAAAATTAAACCTCTTGGCTAAAAAAAACTATTTGTTTGAAAATTCAACGCTTTGGTTGAGTGTTGAAATCTTTTCTTGAAAATTCATTTTTTTACGAAGATTCATCATTTTAGATTAAAATTTAACTATTTGGTCGTAAATTGACTTTTTAATTAAAAATTTATATTTTCGCGTGGGAAATGCAACTGTTTCGTAGAAAAATGGTCTTTTTGACTTGAAATTCAACAATTTGTTTAAAAATTAATTTTTTCGTGAAAAATTGATATTTTTTAATGCAAATTCAACTACTTTGAAAGAAAATTGAACTATTTCGTTGAAAATTAAACTATTTATTTGAAAATTTTACCATTTCATTGTAAATTATTTTTCTTTATTGAAAATTATTTTTTTTATCTTAAAATGCAGCTGTTTTATTTTTGGTTGAAAATGTTTCCTTTATAAGTTGAATATTCAAGCATTTTGTAGAAAATACATATATTTTCTTGCAAACTCGTCAACTGTTTTTTAAAACATTCGACTTTTCAGCTTGAAAACATAACTATTTTGTTAAAAAAATTTCTATTTTTTAAAAATTCTATTCTTACTATTCCATTTTTGATTGGAAACTTATCTTTTTTTATTTGAAAATTCAACAACTTGGTTGAAAATTCATGTAGTTTGTTGAGAATTCCTGTTTTGGTAGGAAATTAATCTTTGTAGGTTGAAAATTTAGCTATTTGGTAAAAAAATCAAATATTTTGTTTAAATTATCTTTTTCAGTCGAAAATTCAACTCTTTTGTTGACAATTTGTCCTTTTGTATTGAAAATTCATATTTTATAGCCAGAAAGTCACTTTTCTAGGTTGAAAATTCATCTGTGTTGCCTGAAAATGCTCTTTTTCCAAAAATTCTACTTTTTGGGTTGAAAATTAACTTTTTATGTTAGAAATTCGTCTGCTTTGCTTGAAAGGGCAAATACTTGGTTATAAATGCAACTGTTGGATTCAAATTTTTTTTCGTTGAAAATGCAGGTATTTGGCTGATAAATTACCTTTCTTGGGTGAAAATGAATCTTTTTTAGTCGAAAATTTAACTATTTGGTTTAAAATTGAGGTATCTTGGTTAAAAGTGATCTTTTTTGTTAAAAATTAATCTTTTCGGATTTAAAAGTCAAAGATTTTTAAATTATCTTTCTTGGTTTCAAAGGCAATTATTTGGTAGACAAATAATAATCTATTTTTGTAGGATTCAACTTTTTTTTTATTAAAGATTCAACATTTTAGTTGAAAATTCATCTCATTGGTTGAAAATTCATGTATTTTGTTGAAAATTCGTCATTTGGTAGAAAATTTATCTTCTTGGTTGAAAATTTCCCTATTTTATTAAAAATGCATCTCTTTTGTTAGAAATTTAATCTTTTTTTGGTTAAAAATTAATATTCTGTTTTGGTTGATGATTCAAATATCTTTTTGCAAATTTGTCTTTTTTGTTTGAATTGAATTGTTTTTTATTTAAAATTAAAATCTTTTTTGGTTGAAATATCAACATTACATTTTTTGTTGGAGATAAATTTTTTGTTTAAACATTTAAATATTCCGATTTTGGTTCAGTATTTCCCTTTTTTAGTTGAAAATGCAACTATTTGGTTGAGGATTCATGCATTTTGTTGAAAATTCATCTTCTAGTAGAAAATTAATTTTCTTGGTTGAAAATTCATCTTTGTAGGTTAAAAATTTAGCTATTTTGTAAAAAAATTAAAAACAACATAATTATAAATATTTAGTTTGACCTAAAATTCTTAGAGTTAAAAACAATTTTCTATGAACTTTGATCTGTTTTATTAAACCATAAATGTACTGCCTTGCTGACATAGTTTTTAACTGCGCGGAGAGAAATTAGAAGTAAAATTTATTACTATTTAACCTTAATTTTATTTCTCTTATTTTGGAATCTCTTAAAAATTTCCAGACATAAACTTTAAAAATTTTAAGACTTCAAAGCGAATCGTTTAAAATTAATTAATTTAAAATTTCCATTTTGTGTGCCTTTCTTCAGAATGCATTTAGACGATTATGCAAAGATTAAAAATTATGACATTTGTCATCTTTCAAACTTTTTCAAAATTAGGATTGTCTTTGAAGTCCAATTTGCAAATTAACTCACATAAGGGCGATTAACAAAAAGTTGAATCGAATTATTCATAAAATTTTGAAAAACATTTCAAAATTTAAATAAATAAAAAAGAACTTTTAGATTTTTTTCGACATTTTTTTTACTCTTTTGAAATGATTTGCAATTTTTTCAACATTCCTTAAAAAGAATTGTTTAAGATAAAAAATTATTTACTATCTTCCCAGAAACCTTAAGAAAATTATGCTATTGACTTAAAACATTTCAAAATTCTTAAAAAGTTACTAAATTTTTTTTGTCAGGTTTAAAAGTAAATTAATTTAAAAAATTTAATTATTTTTACATCTTTTCAAAACTATTAAGCCTTTCAAATGTCTTTCAACATGATTCTAATGTTTCCTAAAATTTTTATAAATTCATGCAAAATTAATAAAATTACACACCTAGACGTTGCCTTCTTTAAAAGTTAATATTTTGAAGTAAAAAGACATTAAAATTTTTGTCAGGAATTTTATGAAAAATTTGTTATTCCCTTGAAATCTTTCAAAATTCTCAAAAAGCTTCTAAATTTTTGTTTAAAATTTGTTAACTTCTACATTTTTTTTCATTTATTGCAATCTTTTTCAATTTTAAATTGTTTTTGAATCATTTGAAAACTTCTGGCTATCTTTTGAGCTGACTCTAATTTTTCCTAAAATTTTTTAATCTTGCAAAATTAAACAATTTTACCTTAAAATCTTCTAGTTTCTTTTTCGATATTTTTGAAAATCTTTCAAAGTGTTTTAAAATCTTTTCACATTTTCTCTTAATTTTAATTTTTCAGAATAAAAAATCATTTAAAATGTTATCAGAAATCTTAAGAAATTTGTTTCCTTTTCTTGAAACCTTCCGACATTCTTAAAAAGCTTCTTTTTTCGAAATTTTCAAAAATCTTAATTTTTTGAAATCTCAAGATTTAAAATATTTTCGAGTCTTCTCGAAACTTCTGAAAGTTTGAAATATATTTTGAAATAATTTTTAAGTTTTCCTACATTTTCTTAAAATCCTGGAAATATTAAGAAATTGACTTAAAATATTCCAGATTTTTTTAAGAAAATGTTGTGATTTAGTTGAAACATTTCAAAAATTTTAAAAACTATTTTTTTGTAATCTTCAAAAGCAAATTAATTCAAAAATTTTAATTATTTTTTCATCTTTTTAAAACTTCTAAATCTTCTAAATATCTTTGAAAATGATTTCAAGTTTTCCTGCAATTTTCAAAAAATTGTGAAAATCTTTTAAAGTGTTTCAAAATCTTTTCAAATTTTCTCTTAATATTAATTTTTAAAAATAAAAAGTGATTGCAATTTTTTTCAGGAATCTTAAGAAAATATTTTATTCTCTTGAAACCTTCCGAAATTCTTAAGAAGCTTCTTTTTTTAGAAATTTTCCAAAATCTAATTTTTTTAAAAACTTTCCAAGATTTAAAATATTTTCGAATCTTTTCGAAACTTCTAAAAGTTCTAAATATATTTCGAAATATTTCAAAGTTTTAAAAATTTTGTTTTTAAATCCTGGAAATTAAAAAAAAATTGACCTAAAATCTTCCAGATTCTTTTACCACATATTTTTAAGTCTTTAAAACTTAAAATTAATCTTTTAAAATAAAACCTAAAACATTCCCAATTTCCCAAATTTATTCAAAGAAAAGTGGAAAATGACTGAGACTAAAAGTTGTCAACTTTTTTGCAAACTAAGTTAAAATAAAAAATGGCCAAGATAAAAGTGTGTAAAACATTCCACATTCAAAATGTTTTAATGGAAGTATTTGAAAGATTTTAAATTATACTATACTTTAATCTAAAACAAAACAATAATATTTGGATGAGATGACACTTATTTGAACAATATAGGAACGAGGATATATAAAAATCCTGAAAAGTATTTTCCAGGTGTATAAATACGTTTCAACAGGTGTATCACATTCAAATTGCTTTAAATTTCAACAAAAGCGACGACTTTTTGTGCTATTTTTATACTAAACTGGCGTTATTTTCGTTATTCGTTGAATAAAACAAAACATTTTCAGTCAAAGTTTCTATTTTCAACCCAGAAAGGAACCGGCAATATACCTCTAAATTTAAAGGAATGTGCGTAAATACACATTCTGGAAATCAATTTATTTAAGTATTGTAAGGAATTTCCGCTTCAGTCAACTAAACTATTGTTTTTAAACAAAAAACTGCTGTCGATTATTCACAGAAATGATTTATTTTTATAAATAATTTATTGCTTCCTCATAGAGGGAGGTGACCCTAATGACCCAAATTTTTGAATCTACTTTTTTTTACATATTTCGATATGATTAAACACCAGGAGCTCGAAAATACAATTTTCAAAAAATGTCCATGTGTGTGCATGTAACTTTTTTATTTTGACTAAATCTCGTAATATCCAGGTCTGATAGGATTTTAAGCTAGATCGGTTATTTAAAAGTAGTATTTTTTTTAGTTCAGAGATTTGAAACCAAAATTTTTATCTTTTTTATATGAGAAAAAATTTTTCGAAACTCAAAATACAGCAATAGGATATCTAGTGCATTTGTTCGCGTCTTCGAGATGCAACGGTTGACCTGTTGTTGAAACTTTTATGACCTACCAATAAGTATTTATCAAGTTTAAGAAAAATGGTTTAGTCTGTTTATATGAGAAAAACTTTTTATATATTCAAAATACCATACTATATATAGTGTATTTGTTTGCGTCTTCGAGACGCATCGAATGACCTTTTGACGAACCTTCCATGACCTCTTATGATCTAGCAATACCGATTTATAAATTTAAAAAATTGATTGTTTATCTTGTTGATATGAAGAAACCGTTTTTAATATTGGGAATATAACAGTAATACATATGTGGATTTTCTTGGTATTTATACTATATTTTATGTAATTGTTCGCGTCTTCGAGACGCATGGATTGATCTATTGACAAAATTTCGACGACCATTTTTTATTAATCAATGGCGACTTAGAAAGATAAAAATAAAATTTGCATTGCTTTTATGAAGCAAACTTTTGTTTCAATTTGGAATAAAAGACTACCGTAAGTTGAAAAGTTGTTCATTTTAACAGAACTCATCGATTGACATTTTGATGGGCTCCCTGATTTTCTGAAAATAAGTTTTTTGGTCAGAAAGAAACATAGCTTTGCAGCGGTGTTTTATTTTACATTATTTTACATTATTTTACATAAGGGATCATCCATAAACTACGTTACTAATTTGAGGGGGGAGGAGGTCGCGCCAAAATCTACGGTTGAAAACAGGTTACTAACTTGATAACATTTAGTTTTCGTAAAAATTCGACTATTTCCTTAAAAATTTAATTATTTTGTTAAAAATGTAGCTATTTTGTTAACATTCCCTTTTTAGATAATTAATCTTCTTGCTGGTTAAAAAATCATCTTTTGGGTTCAACTCTCTTGTTCAAAATTCAATTTTTGGTTTGTGAAAGATTTATAATGTTATTTGAAGTCACCTCTTTGGTTGGAAATGTTTTGTTCAAAATTCCCTTCTTATTTTTGTTATTAAGAATTAATTTTTTTAACTGAAAATGTAACTGTTCCATTCTTTGACGGAGCACGATATTTTAAATAAAAAATTGATCTTTTGTTTGAGGATTCAACTATTTGGTTCCAAATTCATCTTCATTGAATAAAAATTTATTCATATGTATGAGGATTCAAATATTTTGTTAAAAATTTGTCTTTTAGTGGAAAAATTATCTTTCTGGATTGAAAGTGAACTTTTTTGTTGAAGATTCTACTTTTCGGGTTGAAAATTCAACTGTCTTCTGGAAAATAGTATTTTGGGCTAGAAAATTAAACTGTTTTTGGTTGAGGATTCAACTATTTTATTGAAAATTCGTATTTTTTGCTAGAAAATTCACAATTTGATAGAAAATGAAACTATTTACTTGATAATTCATATTTTTGGTTGTAAATTAATCTATTTGGGAAAAATTCTTCTTTTTTGGTTTAATTCAACATGTTGAAAATTAGTTTTTTTTGTGATTAATATTTTAAACTGAAAATTTTGACTATTGCATTTTTGGTTAACAACAATCTTTTGTAATTAAAAATTCAACTATTTGGTTTAAAATTCATCTATACTATATATACATGTATATATAAGGATTCAACTATTTTGTTAAAAATTTGTCTTTTGGTAGGCAAGTCATTTTTTTGTGTTGAAAATGAACTTATTTATTGAAGATTCAACTGTCCTCTAAAAAAATCGTCTTTTTGGCGTAAAAATTCAACTGTTTTTGGTTGAATTTTAATGTTTTTGGTTTGAAAATTTCGACCATTTGTTTTCACATTGTAGGTTGAAAATTCATCCTTTTTCATTGAAAATTCAAATTTTCGTTTGAGAATCAATCTGTTTTGGTTGAGGATTCAACTATTTCATTCAAAATTCGTATTTTTTGGTTGAAAAATTAAGTACATGATTTAAAGTTTAACTACTTTTTGAAAAATTGCTCTAATTAATTCATCATTTTAGTTGAAAATTATCTGCTTGGTAGAATATTCGTCTGTTTGGCTTGAAAATTCAACAATTTGATTGTTAATGGAAATATTTGGTGAAAAATTATTTTTTTGTATTTGAAAATTCGTCTTTTTTTTAGTGAAAATTCAACAATTTGGTTGAAAATGCAATATATTTCGACTTAAAATCTTAAGAATTAAAAGTGTTCCATATTTACTTCAATATGTGCTATTTACACTAAACTTCTTCAAAATAATGTACGCTACTATAATTTCCCTATTTTCGTGAAAAATCATCATCTTGGTTGAAACTTAATCCCGTTTGGTTAAAAATTCAACAATTTAGTAGAAAAAGAAACTGCTTGGTCGAACATATTTGCGGGTTAAAAATTCAACTCTTTTGTAGATAATTCGTCTTTTTGGCTTTAAAATTCAAAAATTGCGTTTAAAATTCATGTATTTCATTGGAAATTCGCTTTTTTTGGTTAAATTCATCTTCCTCAAAATTTGTTTTTTTTTGGTTGAAAATAAATTTTTCAAACTAAAAATTTAACTTTTCTATTTTTGTTTGGAAAGTTGTTCTTTTTCCGGTTGAAAAATTATATTTTTCAGTTGAAAATTCAACAATTTGTTTGAAATTTCATCTCTTTGGGTTTAAGAGTTAACTGTTTTTTTCTTTGCTGAAAATTGTTTATTTGGTTGAGGATTCAACTATTTTGTTAAAAATTCGTCTTTTTAATTGAATTCGACTGGTTGAACATTATTTTTTTTGAATTTATTTTTTTAACTGAAAAATATAACTATTTCATTTTTGGTTGGAAACTTATTTGTTTTTAGTTTAGAATTAAACTAATTTAAGATTAATAATTAACTATTTATTAATTTGGACATTCATGGATTTCGTTCATAATTCCTCTTTTAGCAGGAAATTGATCGTTTTAGGCTAAAAATTAAAAAAATTAGTTGAAAAATTAATTATTTTTTGAAAATTGGTCTTTTTGGATTGAAAATGCAACTGTTTTTGGTTGAATTTTAATCATTTTTATTCAACAATTCGACAATTTGGTTAAAAATGAACAGTTTAGGCTGAAAATTCAACCATTTAGTAAAAAAATGCAATTATTTTATTAAAAATTCCTCTTTTCCATTTTAATCGACTTGTTAAAAATTCTCTTTTTTTATTGAAAATTGATTTTTTTACACTGTCAATATAACTATTTCAATTTTGGTTGAAAACTTTTTCTTTTAATTGTAAATTAAACTATTTATTTGAAAATTCATGCATTTTGTGAAAAATTTCTCTTTTAGTAGAAAATTTATCTTTTTAGGTCAAAAATTTCGTTAAAAAATTAATTATTTTCTGAAAATTGGTCTCTTTGGATTGAAAATGCAACTGTTTTTCGTTGAATTTTAATCTTTTTTATTCGACAATTCGACCATTTGGTTGAAAATGAACAGTTTAGGCTGAAAATTCAACCATTTAGTAAAAAAAAATCAATTATTTTATTAAAAATTCCTCTTTTTCATTTTAATCGTCTGGTTAAAAATTCTCTTTTTTTTACTGAAAATTAATTTTTTTCACTGACAATATAACTATTTCATTTTTAGTTGAAAACTTTTTCTTTTAATTGTAAATTAAACTATTTATTTGAAAATTCATGCATTTTGTGAAAAATTCCTCTTTTAGTAGAAAATTTATGTTTTTAGATCAAAAATTTCGTTAAAAAATTAATTATTTTCTGAAAATTGGTCTTTTTGGATTGAAAATGCAACTGTTTTTCGTTGAATTTTAATCATTTTTATTCGACAATTCGACCATTTGGTTGAAAATGAACAGTTTAGGCTGAAAATTCAACCATTTAGTAAAAAAATTCAATTATTTTATTAAAAATTCCTCTTTTTCATTTTAATCGACTGGTTAAAAATTCTCTTTTTTTTGTTGAAAATTTATTTTTTTAACTGACAATATAACTATTTCATTTTTGGTTGAAAACTTTTTCTTTAATTCTAAATTAAACTATTTATTTGAAAATTCATGCATTTTATGAAAAATTCCTCTTTTAGTAGAAAATCTATCTTTTAAGGTAAAAAATTTCGTTAAAAAATTAATTATTTTTTAAAAATTTGCCCTTTTGGATTGAAAATGCAACTGTCTTGGGTTGCATTTTAATCATTTTTATTTTACAATTTGACCATTTGTTTGAAAATGAACAGTGTAGGATAAAAATTCAATAATTTTGTTGAAAAATCTTCCTTTTTATTGTATTCGACTGGTTGAAAATTTTTTTTTTTTTGCTGAAAATTAATTTTTTAATTGAAAATATAACTATTTCATTTTTCGTCGAAAATTTTTTTTTTAATTGAAAATAAATTATTTATCAATTTGAACATTCATGTATTTTGTTCAAAATTCCTCTTTTAGAAGACAATGTATCCTTTTAGGTGAAAAATTAAAAAATTTCGTTAAAAAATTAATCATTTTTTAAAAATTCAACTTTTTCGTAAAAAATTCATTATTATATTAAAAATTGGTCTTTTTCGTTGTATTTAACTGGTTGAAAATTCTTTTTCTTAGTTAAAAATTAATTTTTTTAACTGACAATATAACTATTTCTTTTTTGGTTAAAATATTTTTCATTTAATTGAAAATTATACTATTTATTTATTTAGAAATTCTAGTATTTTGTTAAAAATTACTCTTTTAGTAGAAAATTTATTTTTTTAGGTCAACAAGTTAACTATTTCGTTGAAAAATTAATTATTTTTTGAAAATTCGGTGAAAAATTCAATTATTTTGTTGAAAAATTAATTATTTTGGTCAACGTGGTGGTCCGAAGGGGGGGGGGGTCAAAACAGCACGAAATTGGTAACGTAGTTTATGGACGACGCCTAATTTGCACCGACATTTCTGAGAGTGTGCGTAGTAAGTAAAAGGCGAATCGGCTCAGCGCACGAAGCTGAGAAAGGAAGAGAGGATGATCTAGGCCAGTGGAAAATGAAAGTGAGTGCTACTGTCTAGCAAAGGTAAATCCGCGCTGCAGTCATTATGCAACAATTATTATTATCATTGTTTCTGTCGTCATCGGCATCACCATCGCTCTTATCATCACCACCATCATCATCTTCATCATTATTATCACAATCATTATCACGAACGAATTATAGCGTCTCGAACCTCGCGTTTATTGTATTACAGGCTAATTCATTTTGATTATAAATAATTGCACACGCCTCGTGCACAAATCATTACCTGGAACTTGGACTGAGAATCGATCGAAGCTGCATTCAGATTTTATTTCATTGCTCTGGTGAAAAGTGCCAAAGTTCGTGTAATGGATTATATCTGGATGGTTATTATTCAGAGTTGTTAAAATCATTTTATTAACCTTTGAGACCCGTATTTAAGTAGCTCAAATTATAGTCTGATCTTGCGGATTATATTTGCTGAGTAAGAGATAAATAACGAAAGCAACTAAATTGATTTCATTGGACAGAACGGTTTTTATCAATTGTTCAAACTTTGGATGAAAGATTTTTAGGGACCGTTCAAAAGCAACATCACACTGCCAGAGAGGAATGACGGGGGGGGGGTTAATGCAGAATGTGGTATCACACTTGGAAAATATAAATATAAACACCAATTTTCTGAAATGCTTGATAAAATTAAAATAAGTGATTTTCTTTTACAAGTAAATCATCTAAATACAGTCTTCACACTCGTTTCCCTATTATCATTTTTTCGCGTTTTTTCAAGAAATCTTATTTTTCCACTCTTTTCAAGAAACTTCTCCTTTTTCTCGTTTCTTCGCTTAAATTCTAATTTTATTAATAGAACCGAATAAGAAAATCCAAATATTTCTTGTTGAAAGGTGATTCTTTTTAATCGCAAAAACTTATATTATGCTTTTGGTTAAAAATTCTACTATTTAGTTGAAGATTTACTAGTTGAAGATTTAAACATTTTATTGATAATATGTTGTTTTTTTTCATTGGAAATTAATTTTCCTAATTGAAAATTTAACTTATCCACTTTTGGCTGAAAATTGATAGCTTTTAGTTGAAATAAACTATTATATTTTTTATTGACAATTGGTCTTTTTTGGTTGAAAATTCAACTATATTGCTGACCTTTTTTTCAAAATTAATGTCTTTACTGAAAATTAAATTTTTCTATTTTTGGTTGATAATTAATCTTTCTTAGTTAAAAATTCAACTATTAAATTGTTCATTGATAATTCATCTTTTTTGGTTGAAAATTCAACGACTCTGTAGAAATTAGAACTATGTACCTTGTTAAACATTCATTTTATTGTTTAAAGATTTAACTATTTTCTTGAAAATGCCTTCTTTTTCGAATGAAAATTGATTTTTGTAACTGAGAACTCAACTTTCTTATTTTTGGTTTAAAACTTATCTTTTCCAGTTGAAGATTTAACTATTTACTTGAAAATTCAACAATTTGGATGAAATTTTCTTTCTTGGCTGACTGAAAAATCTTTATTTGTCTTAAATTCGTCTTTTTGGTCGTAAAATTCATCATTCTAGTTAATAATTCATCTCTTTGGTTAAAAATGTGACTATTTTGTTGAATATTCGTTTTTTGTTGTTTTTGAAATTTCATTTTTACTGTGAATTTATCTTTTTCATTTTTGGCTTAAAATTGATATTTTTTAGTTAAAAATTGAACTATTTTGGGAAAATTCATGTATTTTATGAAAAACTAAATTATTTTTTCAATCTGTCTTTTTTATAGGAAATTAATCTTATTAATTGAAACTTCAAGTAATTCATTGAAAGTTGAACTACTCTGTTCAAAATTAATTTTATTCGTTGAAGATTCAACTATATTGTTGACCTTTCTTTCCAAATTAATTTCTTTACTGAAAATTTAATTTTTCTATTTTCTGTTGATAATGAATCTTTCTTATTTAAAAATTCAAATATTTAATTATTCATTGAGAATTCATCTTTTTTGGTTAAAAATTCAACGACTTCGTTTAAAACTTATCTTTTTTAGTTGAAGATTTAACTATTTGTTTGAAAGTTCAACAATATGGATGAACTTTTCTTTCTTTGCTGACTGAAGAATCTTTATTTGTCTTAAATTCATCTTTTTGGTCGTAAAATTCATCATTTTAGTTAACAATTCATCTCTTTGGTTAAAAATGTGACTCTTTAAGTTGAATATTCGATTTTTCTTGTTGTTGAAATTTCATTTTTACTGTGAAATTATCTTTTTCATTTTTGGCCTAATATTTATCTTTTATAGTTAAAATATTAATTATTTTTGGAAAATTCATGTATTTTGTTAAAAATTAAATTTTTTTTGATCCGTCTTTTTATTGGAAATTAATCTTATTGATTGAAACTTCAAGTAATTCATTGATTCGTTTTTTGGGCTCAAAATCAATTTCTTCAACTGCAAATTCAACTATTTTATTTTGGACTGAAAATTAATCGTTGTTAGTTTAAAATTAAACTATTTGTAATAAAAATTTATCTGTTTAGTTGGATATTCGTCTTTTTGGGTTGAAAATTTTATTCTTTTCGTAGAAAATTGACCAATTCGGTTGAAATTTTTTTTATCCTGACTGAATAATCCTTCTTGGTTAAAAATTCATGTATTTTGTTCAAATTTCATATTTTTGTGTAGAAAATTAATATTCTTCTTTAGAAAATTTAACTATTTGTTCGAAGTGCAATTGGCTGGTTGAAAATTTATCTGTTTTGGTTGAGTATTTAGTTGAGAAGTCGTATTTTTTAATTGAATGTACCTATTTTTAATTAAAAATTGAAAACTTTTTTGGTTGAAATATCAACTATTACATTTTTCGTTGAGAATTCATCTTGTTAGTTAAACTCGACTGTTTTCGATTTGAGATAAAAATATTTTTTGGGTTGAAATATCAACTATTATATTTTTCGCTGAGAATTAATCTTTTTTTGTTAAAAATTCCAATACTTGGATAAAAGTTAAACTTCTGTAATAAAATTACCTTTTTTGGTTCAAGATTCATAATTTTAGTTGGAAAATATTAATAATTTGTTTAAAATCAAACTATTTTGTGAAAAATTCGACCAGTTGGTTGAAAATTTATCTTTATAGATTGAAAATTGAACTATTTTGTTCAAAACTCCACTATTATGTTGAAAATTTGCCCCTTTTGCTTGCAAGTTCAACTCTTTGGTAATAAATGCAAATGTTTGGTTGATAATATCTTTTGTGAAAAATGCAAATTTGTCATACAGGTCGAAAATTCAACTATGTGGTTGAAAATTCTACTATTTTGTTATATGGGCATCTTTTTTGTTCGAAAATTTAACTTCTTTGTTGAAAATATGTCTTTTTGGATTAAAAATTTATATATTTTGGTAGAAAATTTCTCAGTTGAAAATTAATTTTTCTTTTTAAAAATTCAATTGTTTCCTAAAAAATTCGTCTTTTTGGTTTGAAGATTTGGCTATTTGGTTAAAAATGCAACTGTTTTTGGTTGAAGATAATTCTTTTTTGTTTTAGACCCATGTAGAAATTGCGATCGGGTTTTGGAAGGGCCCCGGCTAGTTTTCCCTATTTCTGATCGGGCGCTGATAGGGAAAAATCGGGAGGGCCAGACTAGTTCTGTAACGCTATTTTAGTATTTAATCATCAAAATAATGTTTTCTTCACTTTTCATTAGTATTTATTAATTTATTGGATATTTAATATGCTACACAATATTTTTCTGACATAAATATATGCAAAAAGCGTACATTAACAATTAAAATAAATTAAATTTGTATTTTCTCCATGCATTTGAATAATTGTCGGCCTAAACGCACAGCCAGCGCCGCCACTCGGCCGTCTTCAAACCTCATGACACATTTATTCTACAGGCCTTTATAAGAGAGCCATCCCTCTGATATGAATGCATGTGAACAGGCCATAACCTGTGATGGTGACAGAAGTCTGAATTGCGGTGAAGTGGTGAAGACTAAAGGAATGGTTTTGTCAAAGATTTGGCTTTGCGAAGGCTAAAAGAAGAAAAACAGTCTTCAAAATGTGAATTTTACTCGCGAAAAGGATTGAAGAAGTAGAAAACGCGATTTGTTGAAACTATCTTCGTAATCATTTTCGCTGAAGAATATTCGTAAAGCGACTTCAACCCGTAGGACAACCTCTCTTCTGAGTTTCGTTAGAATTTTAGCTAAACTTGTTAGCATTTTTCTTTTTTGCGTCCCACGAAATTAGTAGGGATGTTTTTCTAATTTCTACATGACGGTAAGTTAAGAATTGATTGCGGTAATGATGACAGATAACAATAAAAAGGTAGGCGAAACTTCTAGTGGAGAGGTTGTTAACGGATTTCGGAGCTGCAGGGATCTCAGTGATATCGTTCCACTGTATACAGCGCGAAGCCTCTATTTAAAACCGGTCGCAAAAATTAACGTCTCCGTTAATCTCCCGCAGCTGAAGACCCCAGGTAAAATCCTCTTGAAATCGTAGTTTTATTACAATCGTATTACCTATTTTATATTTGCGTGGGCCTCTCGTGATATTTTTCTCGTTGATCTATGGGGTTTTTATTCTGCTTTTGGGGTCAGTAGGTCAATTATTTTGTTTTCGTGCTAAATTCGTGTCAGTATTTTACTATTGGAGGTGTTTCTTATTGAAATTAAAAATTTCGTATAAGTTGTGTTTTATGTGATGATTGGCAATTCTGAGATTTCTAGTTCGGGTTAGGATTTATTTTGAGAGGATCGATTTTTTGTTATTTCTTCCTTGGGGGTTAAATGACAACAAATGTATGTTAGAAAATTTGTAAAGTTGATGTACCTGCGTTTTTTCTGTAATTTTCTCTGAATATTTCTTCAGATGGTCAACGTTTTTTTAAATACAGGATTGCTACTAAACGTGGAAGACCTTCCACTTTTCCTAGATTTGTTATTTAAACATTTCCAAGCGTGAAAACTATCAAATTGACGGACTTCACACTGTTTTCCATATTCTTCTCTTTTTCCTTTTTTAAAAATCCCTCTTTTTCATCTATTTTCTAGAAACTTCCCCTTTCCCTCGTTTTTCCACTTGAATACGAACTGAAACAATACAACTCAATAAGAAAAATTCAAATATTCTTTGGTTAAAACTTCAACTGTTTGGTTGAAAATTCAAATGTGTTGGTAATCAACTAAACTATTAGGTTGACAATGCACCTTTTTGTTCAAAATTAACATTTTGGATTGAAAATTCTATTTTTTTGTAGGAAATTCCTATTTTTGGGTTAAAAATTCCACTATTTACGTTGAAAATTCAACTATGCTGTTGACATTTTTTTTTCTGTTGGAAATTCAACGGTTTCGATTAAAAAATCAACTGTTTGGTTGAAATTGAACCTTTTCGTTGAAAATTTATATCTTTGGGTTAATTATACAACTATTTGCTTAAAAATTCAACTCTTTTCGTAGAAAATTGAACTATTTGGTTGATAATTCTATTATTTGGTTGAAAATTGAACTTTTTTGGTGGAAAATAATATTTTTTTCTGAAAATTCGTCTTCAGATTTCAACTATTTTAGTAAAAATATCAGCTATTACTTTGAAAATTCACATTTTTGGGTTGGAAATTCTATTTCTTTGTAGAAATGTCGTATTTTTGTGTTAAAAATTCGACTATTTTGTTCAAAATGAACCCTTTTGTTAAAAATTCATATTTTTGGGTTAATAATTCAACTATTTGATTGAAAATGTACTTTTTAATGGAAAATTCATATTTTTGTGTTGAAAATTCATCAATTTGGTTAAAAATTCAACTATTTTGGTAGAAAGTTAAACTATTTGGTTGATAATTGAATTATTTGATTCACAATTTGATTATTTTGTTGAAAATTGAACTATTTCGGTAGAAAATAATATTTTTTGTTGAAAATTCTTTTTTTGTCTTCAGAATTGAGCTATTTTGGTAAAAAATTAAACTAATAGGTTAAAAATATACTTTTTTGTAGAAAATTCACATTTTCATTTTGAAAATTCTATTATTTTGTAAAAATTTCGTATTTTTGGGTTAAAAAATCAACTATTTTGTTCAAAATGAACCTTTTTGTTAAAAATTCATATTTTTGGGTTAATAATTCAACTATTTGATTGAAAATGTACTTTTTAATTGAAAATTCATATTTTTGTGTTGACAATTCATCTATTTAGTTGAAAATTCAACTCTTTTGGTAGAAAATTCAACTATTTGATTGATAATTGAATTATTTGGTTCACAATTTGATTATTTTGTTGAAATTTGAACTATTTTTGTAGAAAATAATATTTTTTGCTGAAAATTAGTGTTTTTGTTTTCAGGATTGAACTATTTTGGTAAAAATATCAACTATTAAGTTGAAAATTCTATTGTTTTGTAGAAAATTCGTATTTTTGTGTTAAAAATTTGACTAGTTTGTTCAAAATGAACCTTTTTGTTAAAAATTCATATTTTTGGGTTAATAATTCAACTGTTCGATTGAAAATGTACTTTTTAATGGAAAATTCATATTTTTGTGTTAAAAATTCATCAATTTGGTTAAAAATTCAACTCTTTTGGTAGAAAATTCAACTGTTTGATTGATAATTGAATTATTTGGTTCACAATTTGATTATTTTGTTGAAAATTGAACTATTTCGGTAGAAAATAATATTTTTTGTTGAAAATTCGTTTTTTTGTCTTCAGAATTGAACTATTTTGGTAAAAATATCAACTATTAAGTTGAAAATTCTATTGTTTTGTAGAAAATTCGTATCTTTGTGTCAAAAATTTGACTAGTTTGTTCAAAATGAACCTTTTTGTTAAAAGTTCATATTTTTGTGTTAATAATTTAACTATTTAATTAAAAATGTACTTTTTAATGGAAAATTCGTATTTTTGTGTTGAAAATTCATCTATTTGGTTAAAAATGCAACTATTTGGTTGAAAAATCAATTGTTATGTAGAAAATTCGTTTTTGTGTTAAAAATGAAACTATTTTGGTTACAAATGATCTTTTTGTTGAAAATTCATATTTTCGGATTAAAAATTCGATTGTTTTGTAGATTTTTTTTTAACATTCTACTATTTTGTTGAAAATTCAACTTTTTTGGTTGCAAATGAACTTCTTGTTGAAATTTGATATTTTTGGATTGAAAATTTAATTTTTTTGTAGAAAAGTCGTTTATTGGGTTAGAAATTAAACTATTTTGGTTGAAAATTAAACCCGGTTTGTCGAAAATCCATAATTTCGGGTTGAAAATTCTTCTGTCTAGTAGAAAATTAGTTTTTTTCTGGTAGTATCATTCAATTATCTTAGTAGAAAATTCAACTATTTTAGCTGCAAACGATCTTTTTTGTTGAAAATTCATATTTGCGGATTGAAAATTCAATTCTTTTGGGATTGAAAATTCAACTATTCGGTTGAAAATTAACTTGTTTGTTGAAAGTTCATATTTTCGGGCTGTAAATTCAAGTGTTTTGTAGATAATTCCACTATTTGTTTGAAATTTCATCGATTTTGTTGAGAATGAAATATATTTCGACTTGAAATCTTAAGAATATAAAGCGTTTCCAATTGAATTCAATATGGTACCTACGTTAATTTTATTCTCCCACTATTCCTCTATTTTCATGAGAGTATTTTGGATTGCGAAGTCTTAGTTGGCCAATCATAATCATTAATTACTCAATTTGTCTAATTCGCAATAATACTCCCAACTTTTTTCGGTTCTTATTATTGTTGAAATCCGTTTCGTGAATTATTTTAAAATATTTAAAATCTGTTTGTAGTGTTTTGTTATTCCTCGAAGTTTTCTCGGTCTAATGAGTCAATTAAAAGTGTTTTTGAATATTTTTTACCAGTAATCATAATCCGCAGAGTACTTCTAATTCGAAGTAACTAAATTTCTCTAGACTGCTCATATATGGAAAATACACTGTCCAGACTTCGCAGTAAATAAAATTTAAATTTTTCACAAAAAAAATCGGGAAACCAGTATCGGTGCAAGAGAAAAGGTCAAAGGAAAGTTCGAACTCTGATTCGCCCGAAATCTAAACTTTCATCATTCGAAGATTATCCGTTTCGTGCAAAGAAATCGAGGAGCCGGATCTTTCTCGTAAAATAACGATTTATTTAGTAGTAGCAGCAGGTTTCACAGCGAATTGCTACGATATAAACAGGAAACACAATATCAACATGGGAGGTAATGGAGAAGATACGCGTGTTGATACGACCGGACGAGTTCGCATCCCTCAAAGTCGCGAAGAGCACCCTAGAGTTCATCAGATTGGAGGGCGACCTGAGGGACAGATGCAGACTTCAACGAGTTCTCGCGAGGCTGGATTCGCAGCGTTTGAACCTCGCTGGATTCTCCAATCATCTCAAAGTTCGAGCCGCCGAGGCGAAGGATGATTTTCCAACTAGACATTCCTGGGATTCTTACTTTCGAGATGCCAAACATATGAATGAACTGAAACCCGGGGAGAGACCCGACACTCTTCACATTCAGGGTCTTCCTGTTAAGTGGTTCTGTGAAGAAGGATGCGAGACTCCCGATGAGTCCTTGGTAGCTAAGATTTTTAAAAGGTGGGGAACACTCAGAAGAATCGATGTGCCTGCAGCTGATCCTTACAGATCGAAAATGAGACTCGGATCTAATATTAAAAAGTTTAGCTTCGGAGAAGGAATATTCTTCGATGCTTATGTTCAGTATATTGAGTACATGGATTTTGTTAAAGCCATGGACACTTTGAGGGGCATGAAACTCATGAAGAAGGATGGACAGAATTACCTCACTGCTGCCCTGAAGGTAGTTTTTATTTACAATTTTATATTTGAAGATAGCATTTTTTTATCACTTGATATCACATTAAATTGTGCGAGTTTGAACCAGTTTGTTTTTATCTTTAAAAATTAGCAGTAATCTATTGGAAGTTGTTCGGGTTTGAGCAATTCAGTCGTCACAGGTTGTGACCTATTCACCTATTTTAGAAAATTTTATTTACAATTTTAATTTACAAACCCTTTTGTGACCATATCCATTTTCAGGCCTGACAGACCGGTTCCTATAACCCCTATGTACCTTTTATTCAGTTAAGGTCCCTAAAGTACCCTATTTTCAAGATTTGGTCTCCATGGTACCCTATTTTCAGCACATATTGAAACTTTAAAAAATAATTTAATAAGTTCAAAGCTTCGAAGATTTAGGCATTTTGAAAAAAAAATGAGGGAATCGCTGTAAAATGTAACATAAAAATATTCATCTCAAATCACTTTTTAGTTATTTTTTTAAGATAAAGTCACCATAGTCACTTTTCTTTCAATAAATAACTCATGGGCCTATTATTATTCAATGTATATTCTATACCTATTTCTGAATTGTCTTGAATTATTTTGAAATATTTCAGGGTATTTTTAAATTTTAAGGAATTTGGAAATCCTTTAAAAAGTTTCAAGGGATTTCAAAGGATTTTAAATAATTTAGGAAAATTTAAAAGATTCCAAGGAAATTTTTAATTATTTTTATTAATTTGAAGAGATTTCAAAACGCTTGAAATATTTTAGGATAAAGAATTTTCTAGAATTTCGGAAGATATGAAACTATTTTACAGGATCTATAAGGTTTTAAGATATTTTAAAAGATTTCACGGAATTTTATAAGGCTTCCGAGGATGTAAATGATTATCAGGGTTTCTTAAAGCTTTCAAGGTATTTTAATAAATTTTCCAGGATTTCAGGAAATATAAGATTTTATAGAATGTCACGAGATTTTACAATATTTTGGTGGATTTTAAAGAATTTACTCACGACAAGTAAGGTATTTCGTAGGGTTTCAAAGATTTGAAATTATTTTTTGGAATTCACCCTGAATTCTTATTAATTTAACCTGAATTCTTTTAATTCTTTGGAATTTGTTTAATTTACTTGAATTCTTTTAAATTTACTCAATTCTACTTAATTCAATTGATTTTTTTTTAATTTTTTAAAGTTTTTATTAAGTTGATCCTGCGGATAAATTGATAAACTGATCAAAAGATTTGAAATATTTTAATATATTTTTTCAAATGCCTTGGCATTTTCAAGAGCTCTAAATTTTTTTAAAGACTTTTAAGGATTTGAAATATTTTAGGTTATTTTAAAAGATTACAATTAATTTTTAATTGATTTCAGTAAATTATTGGGATTTCAAAGGATTTGTAATATTTCAAGGTATTTAAAAATATTCTCCAAGGGCTTAAAGAATTTAAAGGGATTTCTCCAAGGGTTTAAATAATTTTAAGGGATTTAAAATAATTTGCATTCGGTTTTAAAGAATTTTCGAAGATATGGAAGGAATTTACAGGACCTATAAGATTTTAAAAGATTCTAAGGGGTTTTGTAAAATTTCCAAGAATTTCAATGATTTTAAGGGATTTATAAAGCTCCCAAGGTATTTTAATCAATTTTTCAGGATTTCGGGAAATCTCATCAAAATTTTTATAACTTCACAGGTCATTATAATATTTTAATGGATTTCAAAGAATTTATTCACAAGAAGTGAGGAATTTCGTAGGGTTTCAAAGATTTCACGAGTTTTTAAATTATGTTTTGCATTCAATTCAATGGATTTTTAAAAAGTGTTTGTTTAATTCATTTTGAACTCTTTAACTCACCTTGAATTCGTAGGCATTTCATAAAATTCTTTCAAATTCATTTTAATTTTTCTAAACTCATTTCAATACATTTTTTAATATTTTTGAATTTTTTTTCTATTCACTTAATTGCTTTTTAAATTCAGCTTCATTTTTTTGAAATGAATTCGAATTCTTCTCATTTCCCTTAAATTCACTAAAATTTTATGGTAATCAATGGTATTTTTTCGATTTTGAAATTTTTTCCAATTCGTTTGAATTCTTTTGAATTTAACTTGAATTGTTTTGTAGTCATTAGTTACTTCTTCGGTTAGAAATTAGTCGAGTTTCAAAAATTGGAAGAGATTTGAAAATTTTTTTTTTTGAATTCATCCTGAATTCTGTTTAATTCTTTGGAATTCTATTCAATTTTTTTAATTTACTTGAATTCTTCTAAACTCACTCAATTCTATTTCATTTAACGGATTTTTTTTCATTTTTAAAAGTTTTTATTTAATTGATCCTAAATTCTTTTAACCTCAGCGTGAATTTTTATGAATATCATGGAATTTTTCTCGTTTACCTTAAATTCCTCTACATTCATTCCAATTTTACGGAAATCAATGGCATTTTTTTTATTAAAAAAAAATTCCAATTCATTTGAATTCTTTGGAATTTAACTTTAATTGTTTTGAAGTCTTATGAATTTATCCTGAATTTGTTACACTTTGAGCGCAAAAAATTTCCCTTTGGTCCCTATATTTTACCCCATAGGGACTGTGAGGCCTGTATTTTAGTTCAGTTCGCGGTTCATGCTGTTGTTTATTTAATTTATACAACTTTTTTCTAACCTATTTATTGAAAAAATTTACCTTTTTACCATTTTTAAGGAGAATAGGTATTGTGATGAGTGGCAATTTAAAATTCAAATTTGGAAGTCTAAATTTACACAATTTAAAAATAAATAATAATTTAAATTAAAAATGTCATCAGATCCTCAAATGGGAATTTTATACAGAGTATCTACTCACCTGGAAAACCTAGAAGTCAGGGAATTTTTTCGAACGTGCTCAAATTTATTTTAAAAATTGTAATATTAAATTAAATAACTATGTTCTTTCATTTGTAAAAGAAAATTTATAGTACTATCTAAATAAAACTTTTTTTAAATTATTTTCACTTATCGCAAAAAAATATATTTTATAGAAAATATTAATGTGTTAAATATGCACTGAATTTTAAGTACGTATGAAAAAAAAATTGAGTTATTCATCAATTTCACGGACTTTAGTAACAAATTTAAAAATGGATTAATTATGTTTTTATTATTATTCATTTTATTATCATCGTAAATTCCTAAAAGCTTGTACCTTTAAAAAATGACTTACCTTTCCTAAATTAAAGAACATCGTTTTCAGGGTGTCTATCCTATCTGGAAAATCTAGAATTGTCAGGGAATTTTAAAAAAACGTTTTTTTTTGTTAGAAATTCAAGTATCTGCTTCAAAATCCATGTATTTTGTTAAAAATTCGTTCTTTTTGGTAGAAAATTAATCTTCTTGGTTGAAAATGCATCTTTTTGCTTGAAAGTTTAAACTTTTAATAAATTTTTTTTTTTTTTTTTGGTTAAAGATTCATAATTTTAATGGAAAATTCATCTATTTGGCTTAAAAATGAGCTATTTTGTTGTAAATTCGTTTTTTCTTTGGTTGAAAATCAATTTTTTTACTGAAAATGTAACTTTCATTCCAGTTGAATATTTCATAATTTTAGATAAAAATTCATCTCTTTGGTTGAACATTAATTTTTTTTTTTACTAAAAATTTAATTATTCAATTTTTGTTCGAAAAATTATCTTTTATATTTATGGTTGATTCTGAACCAATCTATTTAGATTATTACATTTTCCAAATAGGAAAAGATAGTTTCCGGGTAGTATAAAAAGGGCGGAGAAAGGAAAAAGTGCTCATTTTGTATACAATTATTTATGATAAAATAGATTTTTTTCGATCTTAAGTTTAAAATATCTTTTATAGTTGAAAGTTTATATTTTTTATTTAAAATTCAACTATTTCGGTTGAAAATTAAACATTTTAGTTGAAAATTCCTAACTTTGTTTGAAAATGTAACTATTTTTTTGTTTAAATTAGTTTTATAATCTAAAAATGTAATTATTCCAGTTGAATATTCCACCATTTTAATTGAAAATTCATTTATTTTGTTGAACATTGAATTTTTAAACTGCAAATTCAACTATTTGGTAGAAATTATGTTTCTTGGTTAAAAATTCAACTATTTCAGAGAAAGATTTATCATTTTAATTGAAAATTAATCTTTTTGGATTAAAATTTAACTATTCCAGTTGAAGATTTATAATTTTGGTTGAAAATTTATTTTTTCAGCTGAAAATTTCACTATTACATTTTTGGTTAAGAATTGAACTTTTTGTTGAAAATTCGTCTTTCTTGGTAGAAAATTAATTTTCGTGTTTAAAAATTCATCGTTTTGGTTGAAAATTCATTTTTTGTATGTCAGTTAAACTCTTGTCAAAAATTCATCTAGTTCAGTTGAAGATTCATAATTTTAGTTGAAAATTCATCACTTTGGTTAAAATTATTTTTGTTTTTTGTGGGAAATTAATTTTTTTAACTGAACATTTAACTATTTCATTTTTGGTTGAAAACTCATAATTTTTAGTTCAAAATTCAACTATTTGGTTGAAAATTGATCTTTTTTGTTTGAAAAGTTAACTGTTTTGATGATAATTCATGTATTTTGTTGAAAAATCGTCTTTTTGGTAGAAAATTTAACTGTTTGGTTAAAAATTCATCTATTGTGTTGCAAAATTTTTACTTGAAAAGTTAGGAATTTGAAGCGGTTTAAATAGAATTTAATATACTACCCACATTAATTTGACCTAAATGTGCACTGCATTTTAAATATAAGAAGGCAAAATAAAAATTTCTTTGAATTATTAATTAAATTTATAGAATTTAGAGACAAATTCAAGAAATAATTAATGTTTTTAGTATTATTTAATTATTTAATTAATCGATGGTGCTAATATATTTAAGAATTTCTTGTAATGTAATTTGTCACAGCTTTCTCAATTAAACATATTAATCGAATCCCTAAAAACTGAAAACAAAATTATAATAAATTTGCGAAACTGTATACATATTCCGAGTTGATTGTTTTAAAAAATGCAAAATATTTGAATGGCTGCGTACTATGAAAAACTATACCTGCAAAAAAAAAACTGGAATTATCAAGGAATTTTTTCCAGGATTTGAGTAGACACCCTGGTTGTTTAATTTTATATGTAAAAAGTACCATTTCTGCACATTTATATAATTATAAGCACTAAAAAAAACATTATAATAAACTCGAATAACTGTTGTATACGTATTCATATATTTTTGGTAAATTTTCCGATTTTTTTTAAAATTTATTTAATAACTTTAGCTTTAAAGGGGTGCAGCGATAAAATTCCTTTAAAAATGTGATACGGAATACTATTAGTAGTATTATAAAAAAATATAATTGGAAAAATCTTGAAATTGTCAGGAATTTTTTTTGCAGAATTTGAGTAGATACTTTGTTATAAAATAAAGGATTTATGTCACTTGTGATAATTGAGGATAATAGAATTAAAAATGATTTTCTCCCAAATTCTCCATAGGTTGATTTCGACAAAACGAAGCACATGAGCGATGCCTCCGTATCGCAGAGAGAATTCGAGAGAAAACGACTTATAGCCCAGGAAAATTTAGCCGCAGAGAAGCAACGCAAAAAAGAAGAAGCTGATGCTATAAAAAGAGAAGAACAAAAGTGCGTTTAAAAAAAAAGGTTTTCATTTTCAACGAAAATTTTCTTCATCGATTAATTTTTTACACGTCGTTTGTATTTTACAGAAAAAAGGAAGAGTTTGAGACAACTGCGAAAGAAAGCAGGCGCAGGAAGAGAGAAGATAAACGTAAACGAAAAGCATTAACTGTATTTCGAAAGCAGGAAGAGGACAAAGTTTCTATGAAAATAGCTAGGGAGGAAAAGAAGTTAATCAAGGCACAGAGGCAACTCGAAAGTATTCGATTACTCGATGAATTATTCGATAGAATAAAAGTAAGAATCTTTTTCTTTGTTTTTCACATTTTGTCATGTTTTTTTGGTAAAGGTGATTAATTATTATTGTTGGGTTTTAGACAAAAATAGAGAGGAAGGAGATCGACATCAAAAAGGAAAATTCAAAGGAAGCAGAAAGTGAGAGTGCAGAAAGGTCGGATGATTCGAAGGAGAAGAAAGAGAAGAAAGAAAAGAAGGCGAGGAAAAAGAAGAAGAAAAAGGAGAAGAAGAAAAGAGTAGGTTTTTTTTAATGAGATTAATCAAAATATTTGCCTAGGGAATATCTACGCTGGTTTCTAAACATTTATTATACTTTCAGAAAAAAAAGAAAGGATCTGGTAGCTCTTCTGATTCGGATTCAGAGATGAAGAAGAGGAAGATTAAAAGCGTGCTGAGTAGAAACGTTCCTCAGGAAGTAGCACCAGGTAGGATCGTTATTCCTGTTTTAATTACACGCTGAGTTTTTTTTTCAAGTTTTCAAACTTCACTCTCTTTTCCCTTTTAAAAAAATGTCTCTTTTTTCCTTGTTTTAGAAGAACTTCCCCTTTTTCCATTTTTTGCTTAAATGCAAACTGAATTAATAGAACCAAATTAAAAAATTCAACTATTTCGGTAGAAAACTCAATTGAAAATGACCTTTTTTGATTGAAAATTAATCTTTTTTGGTAAAATAGTCATTTTGTTGGTGAAAAGTAAACTGTTCTGTTAAAAATTCAAGTCTCTAATACAAATATGGTCTTTTTGGCTTGGAAATTTAACTATTTAGTTCAAAATGCAATTGTTTTTTGTTGAAGTCTCATCTTTTTTGTTTGATAATTCGACCATTTGGTTGAAAATTCAAGGTTGATTAAAACTGCAATTATTTTGATGAAAATTTAATCATTTTGTTAAAAATTCAACTGTTTTGTTGATCATTCCTCTTCTCTTACATAAAATTAATCTTTTTTGGTAGAAAATAAACTTTCTTGTTGGAAATGCAAATATCTTTAAAAAATTCGTCTTTTGGACCTAAAAGTTGAACTATTTTGGTAGAAAATTAATCTTTTTGGCAGCATTCCTCTTTTTTCTCCTATTTTCAAGAAAAATTCCTTTTTCTCTTTTCTTCTCTTAAATGTGAACGGAATTAATGGAAACCAATAAGAAAATTCAAACCTTTTTGGTTGAAAGTTAATCCTTTTCAATTTAAAACTCTGCTATTCTAATTTTGGTTCAGAATTCATCTCTCTTGGTTAAAAATTCTACTATTTTTTTAAAAGTTATCTTTCCTGGCTGAAAATTCAATTGTTTTGTTGTCCATTCATCTTTTTGGATAGTCCGTTTGGATTTAAAATTTATATTTTAGTACAAAAGTCTTCTTTTTTTATTGAAAATAATTTCCATTCATAATTATAAAAATTTAGGACCAGGCCCGCGTTTCTTATTGCTTCATATTTAGTTTCCCAAATTTTCAACTCAATATCGAGTTACGCGTGAGTGTAAGTTGGTTTTGAAAAAAATGTGAAAAAAAGTTTGAAGTTACGCTCACATGGCCCTAACTGAATAATCTATTACTATATTTTTGGCCCAGAATTCATCTCTTAGTTGAAAATTCTAGTATTTGAAAATTTAATTATTTTATTGAAAATTCAACTACATATCTGATTAAAAAGTCATCTTTTTGGGTTAAAGTTAATTCTTTTGATTTGAAAAGCCTACTATTACATTTTTGGTTCAGAATTCATCTCTTGTGGTTAAAAATGCTACTACTTTGTTGAAAATTTAACTATTTTGTAAACAAAAATCTGGTTTTTTGGTCGAAAATGAAAATATTTGGTTAAAATGTAATCTTTGTTTGTTGAAAATTAAACTAATTGGTTAAAAGTTGAACTACTTTGTAAAAAATTTATATTTTTGGTTGTCGATTAATCTAGGTATGTGATTGAGAATTTAAATTTGTTTTGAAAATTACGTTTTGCGTTGAAAATTCAACTTTTTTGTAGAAAATTTGCTTATTAGGCTTAAAAATGCCACAATTCGGTTTACATTTTTTTTCTGGACTGAATTTTGGGTGAAAATTCAACTATTTTATTTTAAAACCTTTTTTTATGAGAATTCATATTTCCGGGTTGAAAATTCAACTGTTTTGTATAAAATTTATCTTTTTGACTCGAAAACTCAGCAATTTGGTTGATTTTTTCTTCATTTCTGACTGAAAAACCTTTCTTGGTTGAAATTAAACTTTTTTTTTTGTAAATTCGTCTTTTTGGTTTGAATATTCATTTGTTTGGGTTGAAAATTCAACTATTTAGTTAAAATCCAACTTTATGTAAAAAATTCGTTTCTTTCCTTTAATGCTTAACTATTTGGTTATAAATTTTTGTTTGAAATTTGATTTTTATAGAAAATTCTACTATTTGTTTGAAAATTCATCTGGTCGGGTTTAAAAGTAAGATTTTTCTAAAAACGTTCGATTTTTAGCCTGAAAACTTTTGGTAGAAAATTCGTCTTTTTTGGTTGAAAAATTGTTGGGTGGAAGATTCATCTTTTTGGTTGAAAATTTAACTATTTTTCTGCAAATTTAATGAATCCATTTTTGATTGAACATTGATATTTTTTATTTAAAAACTCCACTATTTGGTTAAAAATTCATCTATTTTGATGAAAATGCAATATATTTCAACTTGAAATCTTAGGAATTTAAAGCGTTTTAAATTGAATTAAATATGGTAACTATATTCATTTTACTTAAAAGAATGTATTCCCCTATCCCCTATTTACGTGAAAAAATACCCTATTTCCTCTGTTTCGAGAGCATTTTGTGCTGTAAAGTCTGAGATTTGAAAACTTAATGTTGAAGTATAAGAAATTAAATTCAGAATAAAACAAAATTTTCATCCTTTTTCAACGTCCGACACTCAATTAAAAAAAATGCTGGAAATTTTCTGTAATTGTTGGTAAGTTACCTTAAATTACCGGAAATTTTGTAATTAAACTTTCGGATCGCTTCTTTGCGAACCAAAAATCCGGTCCAACTCGAAAAAAATCCTGATCCGACCGGTCAGGTTCGGATTTTCCTCAATTTTACATACCCCTTAAAAAACCAAGAATTTAACGATCAAATTTGGTCAGCACACTCTTAAATGTCTGAATGTTTCCTACAAGGAAACGAGGATGGAGACATTTATGAATGCTGTCCAAATTTAATCGTTGGATTCTTTTTTTTTTTAATTTCCAAGAATTTCGTAGTTAAACTTGAAGGTGGAGCTAATAAATAAATTAAATTGGTATTCCAGGACCTCCAATAGATCCATCGATGTCTTATCCACCAATGTATCCCCGATTTCCGCAACCTTGGTACTATGACCCAGCACTTCCGATGATTTATCCTCCGATGGGTCGAGGAGGACGAGGCGGCCGTTTTGGACGCAATCGGGGCAGGGGAAACTTCCAAGGGAGGCAAATGAACAATCGATCGATGCGAGGTTTTAATCCACACTTGTACAACGAGCAATATTACAAGTACTTCGCGAATCTCGCCGGTCAGGATTATCAGTCTTTCGAGAGCGATTACGAACGAAGTCCGCCGAATAATCGCAGTCGCAGACGATCCGTTTCGAGGTCACGATCAAGGTCAAGATCGAGGTCGAGATCGAGGTCCAGGTCGAGACGGAGGAGAAGACGCAGTGGTAGTAGGAGCAAAAGCAGGAGCAGAAGTAGAAGTAGGAGTCGTTCGAGACGAAGGAACAGGACACGTTCGAGGTCAAGGTCGAGATCAAGGTCTAAATCCAGATCCAGGGCGAGGTCCAAGTCCAGATCGAGAGCTAAATCAAATTCGAGATCGAGGTCGAGGACAAAATCCAAATCACGGTCGCGCAGATCCAGAAGAACGCACTCACGTTCTCGTTCTCGATCTCGAAGGAGTTCAAGGTCAAAGCGTAAACGCAGAAGGTCGGAGTCTCAGGTGAAAATTACGAGGGCGAAATCTCGAACTACTTCGCCTAGAGGACGATCGAGCAGTAGCACTTGGTCTCTTCCTAAATCGCCGAGGCAGAGGAGCTGCTCTTGGTCGAAAGAAGCAGATGCTGCGGATACGGAAAGGAAAGAAAACGAGAAGACTGAGGGGAGAGATGGTGTTAAAGAGGTCAACAATAAAGAAGGTAATAAAAAGGAGAGAAGTGATAAGGCAATTAGCAAAAGAGAGGAGAGTAAAAGAGAAAGCAGCAGGTCAGAAAGCACAAAGGGAAGGAGCAAGGACGAGGTTCGAACAGAAGCTCCTGCTTCATAAACCTCAACTTAATTCCAAAAAAGGAATGCCAGTTATTGTGATAGGATTCATTACTTGAGACTATTTCGCGATTCTAGGCTAAGGACTCATTTCTGTACAGATATATTCGAAAGATTATCAATATTACATAGATTTCGTACACATCTCGTCTTCCTTTCTTTGCCTCGTCATCGAAACAAAGTCCATCGATCAAATTCTCATTTCATGTTCAGTTTCTTTTTGTTTCTGTCTTCACTTATTTATACTTTTGTGACTCATTCTATTTGGATACTTGAATTGAAAGACGTTATTAACACAAATTGCATGATCATTAGTGAATAACATTTTAAGAAGTTTTGTATTAAAGATTATAACTATATGTAAAATCGTTAGGAGAGGAAGATAGTTATTTTTGGAAGAAATATGTGGATCAAGCAATGATTTTCTTCGTGCAAATATTTAAACAAGCTTTGCAGGTGCGAGTTTGTTTAATGTACCTATTGTAGAAAGAGTATTAAGGCTTCAAATACATTTCATGCTTTAATTATTTTCATTCGTAGTATTTTTTTGTATTTTAGTCTTATTACTTAATTAACATAATTTACTTAATATAACCTAATTTAATAATAATAATAACCTAATTTACTTAATTTTTAATTACAGGGTGTCTACCCTACCTGGAAAACCAGTAATTGTCAGGGCTTTTTTTTTAATTGCAATTCAAAATTGAATATAAATGATTCTTCATTTGCGAAAGTAGCTTTATATTACTGTATCATGTATTTACTATTTTGTTTAAAATTCTATACTTTTGGTAGAAAATTAATCTTCTTGGTTCAAAATTCATCTTTTTTTTTTAATTCAACAGTTTGTTTGAAATTTTTTCTGTCTTGATTGCAAATTTTTTTTTATTTGAAAATTCAACTTGAAAAGTCATCTTGTTGGTTGAATTCAACTGTTTTCGATTAACAATTAAAATCTTTTTTAGTTGAAATATCAACTACTACATTTTTCGTTCAAAATTCATCTTTTTTGGAATTAAAATTTAATTACTTGATTGAAAGTTAAATTCTCTTGTTAAAATATAATCTTTTTGGTTGAAGATTCATAATCTTAATTGAAAGTTCCTCCCTTTGGTTGAAAAATGAGCTATTTTGTTGAAAATTCGTTTTTGCTTTGGCTGAAAATTAATTTTTTTTTTTACTGAAAATTTAACTATTCTAGTAAAAAAGTTGAACTATTTTGTTGAAAATTTGTTGCCCTTTTTAGCTGAAAATTAATTTTCTTAACTGAAAATTTAACTTTCAGTTGAATATTCCATCATTTTAGTTGAAAATGCATCTTTTTTGTTGAAGATTAATTTCTTTTAAGTGAAAATGTAGCCATTCGATTTTTGGCTGAAAATTTATCTTTTTTGGTAGAAAACTAACTTTCTTGGCTGAAAAATTATCTTATTTTTTAGTTGAAAATTCATCTTTTTTGGTAGAAATTATTCTTTTTGGTTGAAAATTGAATTATTCTAGTTGAAGATGAATAATTTTATTTGAGAATTCATCTTTTTGGTTTAAAATTTAACCATTCCAGTTGAGAATTCATAATTTTAGTTGAAAATTCATCTATTTTTTTGAAAATTAATTTCTTTTTGCGGTTGCAAATTTTTTTAACTGAAAATGTACCTATTCCGGTTGAATATTCCATCATTTTAGTCAAAAATTTATTTCTTTGGTTGAACATTAATTTTTTAACTAAATCTTGACTATTCAATTTTTGGTTGAAAAATGGTATTTTTTAGTTGAAAATTCGTATTTTTGGTCGAAATTAATTTTCGTGGGTGAAAATAAATCTTTTTGGTTGAAAATTAGTGTATTAAACTGAAAATTTAACTATTCAATTTTTGGTTGACAATTTATCTTTTTTTGTTAAAAGTTCAACTATTCCAGTTGAAGATTAATAATTTCAGTAGAAAAATCATCAATTTGGCTGAAAATTTATGTTTTTACCTGAAAATTTTTACTATTCCCTTTTTGGCTGAAAATTGAACTTTTTAAATTGAAAATTCAACTATTTGGTTGAAAATTATTTTTTTTTAACTAAATTTCAGTATTCCATTTTTAGTTGGAAATTCAATTATATGGTTGAAAATTTGTATTTTTTAGTTGAGAATTCAACTATTTTGTTGAAAAATCGTTCTCTTTGGTAGCAAATTAATATTTTTGAAAATTAATTTTTTTGTTTGAAAATTCATCTTTTTAGTTGACAATTTAAGTATCCCAGCTAAATATTCATCGTTTTAGTTGAAAATTCATATTTTTGGTTTAAAATAAAAGTACTTAGGTGGAAGTTAAATTCTTATCAAAAATTTAGCCTTTTGGAATAAAATTCATCTATTCCAGTTGAAGATTCATCATTTTGGTTAAAAATTGGTTGTGGTTTTTTTTAATGGAAAATTAATTTTTTAATATATAAATCTAATTATTCCATTTTCGTTGAAACATGATTTGTGTTAGTTTAAAATTGAATAATTTGCTTTAAAATTGATTATTTTAGTTGAAAATGCAACAAGTTGGCTAAAAATTCATCTGGTATATATGAATCAAAATTTTGTTGAAAAATCGTCTTTTCGGGAGAAAATTATTTTGTTGTTGTTGAAAATTCAACTTTTTGATTAAAAATTTATATTTTTGGTTGAAAATAAAGTATTTTTACTTGAAATGTTAGGAATTTGTTTACATTATTATTCAAATTCATAGACTTTAGAGACAAATTCAAGAAAATATTCATTATGTTTTAAGCATTGTTTAATTATTCAATTATTCGATGGAGGGCATAAATTCAAGAATATCTTGTAATACAATTTGTCAAAGTCTTCTGAATTAAACGTATTACTTGAATTTCTATAAACTAAAAAGCATTATTTATTAAAAAAACTCGATAAAACGTATATATGTGGGTGGTCCAAAAATTCGGCTTTCGATTTTTGGTGATACCCCCCCCTCACCCTTTTTTTCGTTTTCCGGAAAAAGAAATTCCGTAATTTTGATTCAACGTTAACCCATTACAAAATTTTTGCGAATTAAAGTATAATTACCTCTTAAAGAGTATTCAAGGAATAATTTCCACCCAATAACTTTTAATTTTGACACCCCCAACCCAATTTTATTGTGCTCGGAAAATGCAAAATAGAAGTTTTCTATTAATTTCGTGCTGAAGACGGTATTTATTAGAATTTTAGTAGAAGGTTAGCAGAATTTTTAAGCAATAAGGATGAATTCGGAAGAAAAAATATAATAGTTAACCTTCTACCAAAAAAGAATTTAATTTAAAATAAAAAACATTTGGATGCAACCAAAAAAGTAGATTTTTCACCAAAAAGAAGTGTGGAATCATGAACCAAACCAGAATAATTTTCAACCACACAGTTGTATTTTTAATGAAACAAGAAAATTTTTTAAGCAAGAAGAATAATTTTCCAAAGTGGAATAGTTACATTGTTAACCAAACAGAAGAATTTCCAACCGAAAACATGACATTTTATCAAATTAGTTCAATTTTCAACAAAGTAGTTAAATCTTTGACAACAAAAAAAGAAGACTTATTGACAAAATAGTTCCATTTACAATAAAATTAATTAATTTTCAACCAAATAGTAGAATGTTTAACTAAACGAGATGAATTCCAAACCAGAAATATAATAGGAGATTTTTTAACAGAAAATGTAACTATTCCAGTATAAAATTTAACTGTTTTGCTAAAAATCCTTTTATTCGGTTAAGATCAAGATTTTCAACAGAATTTTTTTTTATGAAAATTCAACTAATTTGTTGAAAATTTACGTATTTTGTTATAAAATCGATTTTGTTTGGTAAAAAATAACCTTTTTTTTAACCGAAAATGTTTCTATTATCCCAGTAAAATTTTCATTAATTTTAATTAAAAATTCATCACTTTGATTTAAAATTAACTAGTCTTTGAAAGGTTATTTTTTTTGTTAATATTTTTTCTTTAGCAGAAAATTCAACTTATTCCAATTGAATATCCCCTAGTTTTAGTTGAAAATTCATTTCCTTGGTTGAACACTAATTTTTTTAATATAAAATTTAATTATTGAAGTTTTGGTTGACAATATATCTTTTTTAGTAAAAATTATTTATGTTGTTTTAAATTCAACTATTTCAGTTTAAGATTTCTAATTTTGGTTGAAAATTCATCACTTAGTTTTAACATTAATTTAAAAAAAATGTAATTCTTCCATTTTCGGTTTAAAAATAACTTTTTTTTTTAGTTCAAAATTCAACTATTTGCTTGAAAACTTGTCTTCGTCAATTGAAAATTCAACTAATTCGTTAGAAGTTTACGTATTTTGTTGAAAAATTGAATTTTCTGGTAGAAAATAATCTTTTTGTTTAAAAATGACTGTTATTGTTTAAAAATTACCTTTTTAGTATATTCAAGTATTTCAATCAAAGATTCATAATTTTATTTGAAAATTCATCAATTCAGTTAAAAATTGATCTATTTGGTTAAAAATACTTTTTATTTTTTTTTTTTAAATTAATTTTTTCAACTGAAAGTTTAACTTTTCCTTTTTTTATTAAAAATTGATATTTTTTGGTGAGAAATTCAAGTATTGGTCTCAAAATTCAAATTTTTTGCAATTTGTTGCTCTGTTCAATCAAATATTTCAAAATTTGTGAAAAAAGAATATAGAAGACTTTGAGATAATTTTTTTTATTTTTTAGGATTTAAAAAATATCGGATGAACTGAATTTTTCAGGGTTTCAAGAGAATCAAAAAAATATTATTAACATCCATGGGGAAATTTTAAATGATTGATTTGTAATGAATTCTGAAAGAAAATTGAAAAAGATTACAAAACATTTTTAATCAATTTCTAAAATTATAAAAAAGAGTGTAAAAGATTTGAAGGAGAATGAAAACAAATTTAGTTTCCTAGCAAAAATTTTAATTCGTTTTTATAAAGATTTCGAAACATTTCAAAAGATTTCTAAAATTGTCGTAGAAAAATCTGAAAGATCTTCAGGCAATTTTTTTTACTTTGCAAAATTTAAACGAAATTCAGGACAAAATTTGAATAATTTTTAAAGATTAGAAGATTCAGATGGTCTGAGAAGATTAAAAAAGAAAGAATTTTCTTGAGATTTGTGTGGAAATTTTTAATGATTTTATTCTTTTGAAAAATTAACTTTGAGAGAAAATTAAAAAAGGTTTTGAAACATTCCAATCAATTTCTTAAAATCTAGAAAAGATTGTAGAAGATTTCAAAGCAAAATGTTTCAATTTGGTAAGATTAAAAAATCAAATAAAAAAAAAGAATTTATATTTTTGAAGATTTAAAAAAAACTTTTAGAATCTTCAAAAGAATTTCGAAATGTTTTGAGAAAATAGTCAAAATTTCTGGAAAAATTTAGAAGATTATAAAGTAATTTCTTGCACTTTGAATTATTTTTTAACATTTTAAAGTAAATTTAGGTCAGTTAAAAATATTGTTAGGAATTAAATACGTTTTCGTATGAATTAGAAATATTTAAAAACTTGGAAACATTTTCAAAAATTTATCAAATATTTCTTGTCTTCTTCCAAACTTCTAAAAATCCTGAACATCTTTTTAAAAAACTTGAATTTTCCTAATATTTTGTGAAATCCTATAAAATAAAAAAAATTCTTAGCAGTCTTCTAGATTCATTTTAGACATATCTGGG
Source organism: Andricus grossulariae (assembly GCA_011634705.1). Lineage (NCBI taxonomy): Eukaryota > Metazoa > Arthropoda > Insecta > Hymenoptera > Cynipidae > Andricus > Andricus grossulariae. The sequence goes on along the minus strand of JAABKJ010007545.1, from coordinate 55,579,871 downwards.
AAATTCAAAAATCTTTTTTAATTTTTTCAAGAATCTCATAAAAAATAATATTTAGATGAATTCAAAAACAAACTAATAATACTTATTTTCTTGTTCCCAATATTTAGAATTGAATTTGAGCTCGAATTTAAGTGTTTAAAAACTTTCAACAAATAAATAATTATTTGAAATTTTTTATATTGTATCATAAAATAAATAGATAAAGTGTGCAAATAATTATAATCGTCCCATTTCAACACAATAAACTTTGTAAGTACGTTATGTGAAAAAACGTGACGTAGGCTATTTACAAGTTTCACAATATTCTAATCTCATTGTTTCAATGAAGATAAGAATTTCACATAATTGCGTTCGTCTATTAAACTTTTCTATTTTTCATGTCTCCCATTTTTATAAATTTTTTTTTTATTCAATGTATTATTCTAAATAAATTAATATATATGCACAAAAGTAGTTTTCCACTATCAAATTAGTGATTAGTTTTACTAATTGAATTAATAATTTTCTACTAATTAGTAATTAGTAAAACATAAATTTAAGTTTAGAGAGTATAAGAAATAACTGAATTAACTTGATATTTTTAATTTTAGTACACAATTTATTATTATTTTTAGCAATTTTTTCTTAGAATGGAGATAGAAAGTCGTGGTTTAACAAAAAAAATTCCACATTTTGTCCAATTTTTAATTAATGTTCGTTAATGTTATCAAACATAATTCTTCGAACAATTCATTATTGTGAATAGTATTCTCTTAGAATAATGCTAGAAAATTCCAGTTAAAAATTTCAGAAAAAAACCGAAATCATCTGGCATTAATATAGATAAAGATAGTTGCTAATCATAATAATTTTTTTTATCAAATATTATTGCTCAACTTAAACAATTATCAAGTCACTCCAAGTGAAAAATAGAAAAATAGTTGAAAATTTCCGAAAAAACTGCAAGTTTCTACCATTAGGTAAAGAAAATATTTTTAACAATAATGATAAATTGTTTAAAAAATTATTTTTGTGAACTTGAATCAATTATTATTTTGATGTTTTGTATTCTTTTATTCTCAATTGACATAATATCTTAAAATTTTCCGACTTTTTTTGAAGGTATAAAAAAATGAATAATTTATAATTAAAAGATATTTAATTGAAAAATTTCAAGAATCAATTATAATTCGAAATTAGGTTAAAATTTAAACTTTTAAATTTTCCTATTGAACGATGAGTTTCCAATTTTTCCCTTTCATAAGTTTTAATTTTGCAATTAAGTTTGAAATGATAGAATCTTTAAAGTTGCAATCAAAAACATTTCAAATTTTTGATTTTTATATGTTTTGCATTTATCTAAAGTAATTTGTAGTTTTGAAGGGCCGTTTCAAATTCCTTAATTTTAAAATTTTTTATGAATAATTCAATGAAAAGGGTGTATAATAATAAATTCTAATTTGATTATGTATTAAAAATTAAAAAATCTAGAATTTCAGAAGCTTTGACTTTAAAAGATTTCATTGAGTTCCTTTGAATTTTAAACGATCTAATTTTCAAAATTTTAATCTGGAATTAGACTCAATTTTTTTTTTCAAGCGCTTTTCATTTCAAACTATTCAATCTTTAACGCTTTTTTCGAAGTAATACAAGTTTAGTTCCTTTTCATTCAATTTCAAATATTAGCATTCATATTTTTTGGAATCAAAATTCAGTTACTTAGTTAAAGGTTAAAACCTTTTCTTGAAAGTTATTATTTTTTTTTTGGTTGAAGATTGATAATTTTAATTGAAAATTCATCTCTTTGGTTGAACATTAATTTTGGTCACTAAAAGTATAATCATTCAATTTTTATTGGAAAAATTATCTTTTTTAGTTGAAAATTTGACTTTTTTGGTCGAAATAATCTACTCGGTTACAAATTAATCATTTTAGTTGAAAATTTAATTATTATAATTAAATATTCATCATTTGATTTAAAAATTCATCTTTTTGGTTCAAAATTCAACTATTCCATTTGAACATTCATCATTTTATTCGAAAATTCATCCCTTTGTTTGAAAATGTAACTATTTTTTGAATTTTTTTTGTTCAGTTGCAAATTATATATTTTTTGAACTAAAAATGTAGCTAGTCAATTTATGATGGACAATATTTTTTTAGCTGAAAATTCATGTATTTTGTTGGACATTCGTCTCTTTTGGTAAAAATGAATTTTTTGTTTGAAAATTCATCTTTCTGGTTGAAAGTTGAATTATTCCAGTTTGAAGATTCATTTATTTGGTTGAAAATTTGTTTTATGCTGAAAAATTAATTTTTCTGACTGCAAATTTAAATATTTCATTTTTGGTCGAAAACTGATCCTTTTTAGTTCAAAATTTAGTTCAAAATTTATGAAATTCTCAATAACTTTTGCAATATAAGAACTTCGTACTTTTTAAAAAGTGTTTAAAATGAAAAAGGTATTAAACAAAGAGTCATGCATCCGTAAATTTAGTGTAAAAAAATTAATAATCATACAGTATTCGTAAATAAATATCCCATTCATTTTAGGAAATATTTCAATCAATTAATAGGTCTTGAAATGAAATAAAAGTAACGATAAAAGTTTATAAAATTAAATTAAATGCACTAAGACTCGTAAGAATAATAGGTTACTTTATGTTATGGCAGAGAATCATATTTCATGAAATGAAAATTCGAAAATAAGCGATAAGCAAATATTTTTGCCCTGTGAATAATTGATGGAAACTTCATGGCAGGCTGCAAAAAGTATGAGAAATTATAATATGTTCGTGAAAAACTTGAAAAAACATCAAGATAATTCAAATTAAATAATAACACCTAAATCGAATAGTTTGAGATGCAATACATAATAAGTCCATACTTTTATCATCAATATTTTAATTCATGAAAATGTGATGCACAGTAAATGTAAAATAATGTTTCCTACAAATTATATTCATTAGTGATTGAAAACTAGTTTTTTTATTGTTGAATTAATTATTAGTTCACTTTCTTGTTTTCATATCAGTTTCTTTGAAAGATTCACTAAATTGTCATCGTTTAAGAAGAGAAAAAAAAATGAAACGATTTTTCATATAGAGTTAAATTTTTCCTATAAAAAAGCCATAATTCAAAAACTTATTGATCATACTCTGCAATGCGTCATCTATAAGAAATGATTTAATTTGCAAAATCAGATTTCACTCAATTACTTTTTCTTTCATTTTTGTTCCAAAAACGAATTATGTGTAGCGCTTACAATGATCAAATTTGTCTGTCGAACAAATATAAGTTAACTAAATTTCAAAGAGATTTGTGAGAGCCCATTCCTCTAACTTTTTATTTATGTTTAAATTTGTATTTACTAAATGGATGTTGCAGAAGATTCGTAATCTTTATTAGTAGATAAATAGCAAATACATGTAACCTCATTTAATATGGTCAAGGGTTTTTGAATAGACTCCTTTTTTCATTTTTAAAACATTTGGCCAAAAAGTTAAGAACAAAACGCTGCTTCTTTGGAAATCATAGTATAAAAAATTCCAGAAAATTTGAAAGAATAAACAAAAAAGATCCACTAAAAGTCATATTAATTCAGTATGCAACTGATCAGGTTTTCGACAAGAATGTATGCCAGACCTCGTGAACACGATTTTTTAGAAAGTAAAGGACAATTAAAAAGTTTCGATTTTTAGAGTAGTGATTATTTTGTAAATAATATATGTATCATATGTTCGAAAGTTGAACAAATTTTCAGAGGACTAAATTTGCTTCATAAAGTTATTATTACCTTGTGAGTCATAGTTTGTAAGATTACGAAGGAAAAAAAAGTAAATTACTCATTATTAACCAAAAATCTTTGCACCACGTATGAATGATATTTAGATATTAATAGATATGTATCGTGAAATGTGAAGAAACTAAGCAGTTGTCGTGGAACACGTCTTCAAATTTAAATCCACTACCAACACTTGTAAAACTTGTGGTAAATAAAAAATCTTTTTAATTACGCAAACTCTATCTTCCTCCACTCGTCTAGAACCTGAAAGAAGATACAAAATTTCATACATCATACAAATTGTCAAAAAAATTAAACGCTCAGATAACATTACGCTCTAACTATATCCGAAAATAATTTTTATATTTATCCATTATATTTAATCAATTAACTTTGAATTCTTCCTAAAAAGTTGGATGACTATGCCACGATGGTTTTCAAATCATTCAAACAGAGCAATATATTTGAACAATGAGAAAATTATGATTTGGAGAATTAAAGTGATTTTTTTACATAATGCGCTTATGTATGTCCAAGAGTGCATATGAAAATTTTTGTTCTCGAATTTTCATGCATATCGCCTGGAAATTTGTTCGAATCCACACAAAAATGAATCAATTTTTTTAAGTGACAAGTAAGAAAGAAAGAAGTTTTTGTAAATTTTATGCAAAATCACCAATATTAGGTAAATCGAGGTGAAATTTACCATTTCTCTTCACAATAAGCCATAGAATATGAATAAAATATTATTTTCAAATACCATCCCATGAGTCTATTTGATAGGGTCCGAAAGAAACCCCATAAGTGAAAAAATGGGTTTAGCAAGTTCTTAGCGCTAATTATGACTTTTTGAGGTTTCTTAAATGCAAATTATTTTTAATACAATTGATACTACTTCATACTATTCACTAGATGTTGACATGAATTGTTTAAAGAATAGACTATTGTTTTTAGCCATTTCATTTTAGAATAGAGTTATCAAGTTGCGGTTTTTTCAAACATTTTCAACGTTTTGTCCAATTTTCAATTAGAGTGAGGTAATAATTAATTAATTTTAACAAAAGTTACTTTCGAAAAATTTATTATCATTATTAAAAATGTTCTCTCAGAATAATGCTGGAATATTAGTTTTTTTCAAATATTTTCCCCTTTTTGTTCAATTTTCAAACAGAGGGAGGTGCGAGTAACTAATTAAAGTTAACAAAATTAATTGTTTGTACGATTTATTATTATTGTTCATTAAATTAAATTTCAGTAATGCTTGAAAGTTGCGTTTTTTTTCAGAAATTATCAACTCTTGGTCTACTTTTCACTTGAAGTGAGTAAATGATTGATTCAATTTAGCAAACATAATTATTTGAATAAATTATTACTGTTTTGGATTAATTTGACACTTTTTGATTAAAAACAAAACTATTTTTGTGTTCAAATATCAACCTATTATATTTCTTGTTCAGAAATAATTTCTATTTAATTAACAATTAACTATTTGTCTAAAAATTAAACAACTTTTGAAGGGATTTGAGAAAAAATTTGTTGTAAAAAGATTTCTAAGAAGATACAAAATAATTTTTTTCAACATCAATCTTATTAGAATATATGAAAAGATTTCTGAACATTTCAAAACAGTATTTGAATTTAAAAAAAAAATATGTAGAAGGTTTTGAGGCAATCTTTTTTTTTCATATATTTTTCAAAAAATCTAGGAAAAAATGGTGTTATTCTAGAAGGTATTCAAAATTAGGAAAAAAATTTTGAAATGATTTAAATATTGCAAAAATTTTCAAATCAGCCAAAAACGAATACAGAAGATTTTAAGGCGATTTGGGAACAATTCGGGTCAATTTAAATTACTACAGGTTCCAAGCTGAGCCAAATTTTTTCTAAAATTTTGTAAAATCCTGTGAAATGAAAAGGCTTAATTAGAAATATTTTAGACACGTTTTCGGAATATTTGAAATCTTCAAAAATCTTTTTGAATTTTCACAAGTAACCCAGGACAATTTTATTCTTATGAACTCAAAAACGAATAAACTCAACATTCAACAAAAATTAACAACTCAAAATAACTTTTCTGATTTTATCCATTTGTTATAGTTTTGTATAAATTAATAAGCTGGAAACATTTGAATGTTTGAGAATATTATTTTAAATTTTTCACTTCTTCATTGCAAGAAGGTTATTTAGTCTGACATATATAAAATCGATTATTTTAAATTCGAATAAAGAATTTGTAAATTAAATGCTAAAATATTATTTTGCCTCCAAATAGTATTTCTTACATATCGATGAATGAGCTCTAAATTTTCTGGGGAGGGGGATTTGAATAAATTATCGGGTCTCAAATATTCCCTAAAAATTTGTTCCCTAGGATATGATGAACCGGATTTGTTATGAAATATAGAAAAAATATTAAATACATTTTCTTTCAAATATGTATTTTATATACTTCAAAATGTATTTTTAGCAAAAGAATTTAATCAAATTGGCAATAATTCCTGGAGAATTCATATTAATTCAGGATGAATTGACAAAAACTTGACTAAATTAAATTGGAACCAATTAAGAATTATTATGAAAATTCATTGAATTCATTCAATTTGGAGAAAATCTGAAAAAATCAAAGCAGTTTAAAAAAATTGATGAAATTAGTACGAATCTAAGATAAATTCAAAATAATTTAGGTTTATTTGGAAATAATTCAAGAGAAGGCAACAACATTTTTAAAATCAGAAAAAATTATATTGAATTAAAAGTCTTTCGTTCAGGGATATGGTTTCTTGTTGCAATGCAAATTTTCGCATGTTGAATGTATTTTTCTAAAATGTTATCCAAACTTTGAATACCAGTTACTAGAAAAATATATTTCTCAATGCAAAAGAAAATTTTCAAAAAAAACTTCCATGGCGACATTTTTTAAAACTCATGATTAATTTGAATTCCAACAAGAATGTGAAAAAATACATTTAATATTTTTTAAAAAGTTGTTCCTTTATCAGAATATTTAATCGCTATATTTTTAATATGTATATGATATCAATTGAAAAAAATATATTTCTTTATAATTATTTAAATCAAAGAATTTTATAGTGTGGGAAATCCGAGACTGTCGGATATTTCGTAATTTCACAAATTTACTATTTCAAGTATTTTCTTTTTTGGGAATTTTACAATGCCGCAATTTTATTTAACGTTTGACAAGAAAGTCTAAGTTTTAACAAAATAAAAGAATTTTCCTTCAATACTTGAATTTCCTACCAAAAACATAAAAATTTGATGAAAAAGATCATTATTCGACCAAAAGGAAACTTTTAACATTGTAGTTAAATTTTCTACTAAAAAAAAAAGAAATTTCAACAAAATAGATGAATTTTCAAGAAAATAGTTGAATTTTGACCAAGGTAATTTGTTAATTATAATGATGAATATTCAATTAAGAAAATTAATTTTCAATCTAGACGATGAATTTTCAACTAATATGATGAATCTCCAACAACAACAAAATGATTTTCAACAAAGTGGTAGATTTTTTAACCACAGAAATGAATTTTCTACTAAAATTGAAAATCTTCAACTAGAAAGGTACATTTGTAACTTAGTAGTTGAATGTTCACGAAAAAAGATCAATTAATAAAAAATAACGAATTTACAACAAAGAAGAATAAATTTCTAGCAAAAATAATTAAATTTTTGAGAAAAAAAAACACAATTTCGCTCAAAAAACTTAATTTTCAACAACAACAGCAACAACAAAATGGATGATTTTTCATCCAAGAAAGAATGATTAGGCAATAAAGGAAAAAATTGTTATAAAAATTTTGAATTTTGAAACCAAAAAGACGAACCACTTACGAAACAATTAAATTTTCTACACTCAAATAATAATATTCTTTTTTTTTTTTAAATTGTGTGATTTTGAAAGAAGTTGAATTTTTTAACAGAAAACAATATTTCGGACAATGAAGAAAGATATATTCATCCGAAATGTTGAACTTCCAAAGCAACAGAACAAATTTTCTGCGAAATGATTCAATTTTCAGTATGAAAATATAGAAGAAGTTTAAAAAATATTTAAATGAACATATGGGTGGAATTTTAAATTTAGGTTGAAAAAAATGTTATTTGGAATGAGTTTAAGCTTAGATAAATAGAAACTTGATGAGAAAGAATGCGTTTTACACACGTGTTTCCTATTAATTCCATAATGCCATAATTCCTACCCCAATATTCCTTCTACACGCCTCCCATCTAATACCACACCTAACCTACTTTCCCTCCCCATTTTAGATGGAGACAAGATAAATATCTAAAAAATTTCAGTATATAAGTGGCCCAAAATTAGTATCTAGTCATGATTAGGAACAGAGAGAAGTAAAATTACTGTTTCTACTACAAATCTTATTCTCCGATTTTTTTGCGTAAACTCTTCATTACGTTCATCATGAAGCTCTTTATCCTTGCTTTGGTGGCAATTTCTGTCGGTGAGTATAAGTGAAGACATTGAACTAATTAAAACAACTTATGAATTTGGTTAACTCAAAGTTTAACTATTCCAATATGTGGTCGAAGATTATTTTTTTTTAATTTGAAAAGTCAAGTATTGGTTTGATTATTCATTTGCTGAAATTACCTCTTTTAACCAAAAAAATGAACTTCTTAGTAAAAAATTAAACTTTCTGGGCAAACATTCATTACTTCGTTTGAAAGTTGAACTATTTCGTTACATTTTTTTTTATCGACTATTCATGAAAATTTATCTTTTACAGAATTTCGTTAGAGATTCATTTCTTAGATTGAAAATTTGACTATTTTGGTGAAAAATACTTTTCTTCCTCAAAATTTCCATTTTTTTCTGAAAATCCGCCTCTCTGGGTAGAAAATTATTCATCTTGGTTCAACCGTCATATTTTTGTGTCAAATCTTACTAGATTATTGAAAATTCGATCTTTTTTCTCGAAAATGAATTTTTTCATGACCTTCCAGTTTGTCCCTACCCTCTCATGAAAAGTAGTAAAATTTTTCCGAATCCCCCACAGCACAAATCATCGTACATAATTTGTAGATGATCCTTACCTTGGAAACCTTTTTTTGTATCAAAGTTTCCGACATTACTATCAATAATATAATTTTATGTTCAATTTTCAGGACTCTCAGAATGCGCTGACGAACCCGACACTAAGGAGTATACCAATGGGCAAGCTTTAGAAAAATATTTTAATATAAAGACTAAGGATTTGGAGGCATGTAAGAATGATGAGAACCTTGAAAAAAATGTCAAAGTAACCAGTACGCTTCAAGCTCTTTCTCATGCTAATGAAGCCAGTACTCCGACGGATCCCAAAGTTTTTCAAACGATAATAACAAATATCGTCAAAGCAGCTCTACCATGCGCAGACGATAAGGAAGTAAACGCCCATGTGACCTACTATAATGAGAAGTAAGTTTTTCAATGTCTTCTATACAAATTTCACACTATTTATAAGATAAGGTTTTTCCCCTACACACTTACATCCTCCCCTCTCTTGCTCATCCCTCTTCTTTTTCCCATATTCTTCACTACTACCCCTTGCCTACTGATCCTTCCCTAATACTCCTACTACGATTTTCCTACTCCAGCGACCCGAATCGCTTCGTCTGATTCCCCCCTAATTCTGTGCATATCCTCCCACACCTTGCTCACATTTCACACTTCCCCTTCCTAACTTTCCTCTACCCACCCCTATTTTGCCCTTCCCTCTCCTACATTCACTGCCCCTTCCATAATTTCCCTTCTGGTGCAGCCCCTTCCTTAACTCCCATCTGCCCTCTCCTTACTTACCGACATCTCTCCCAAAGCCCTTCCTCTACTCACCCTACTAACTCTAATAATACTCTTGCTCTACTAACCCGCCTATACATCCCTGGGCATACTTCGTGACTGCTACATACCCCTTCCATATACAACTATCCCTCTCCTAATTCACCCGCCCACCCCTCACTTGAACACCTATTCCCTCTCCTGCTGCCCATTTCTATTAACCTACTACCATTTCCGGTAAAAAGGTGAGATGGGCACCTGACGGAAACTATAGGGATTTCTGCCCGGGCCTACGAAACCCTAGATAATCAAGAAAATCATTTTAGATTCAACAAAAAATTATATTGCAACAAAAATAATTCTTTTCAACCAAAGAAATTTCTTTTAATCAAGAAAACTGCTTTGAATTGACAAAACATTTATTGAGCTGAAAAGCAATTAATATTTTTCTATGTATCAAAGAAACTCTATTTTTTGGTTGAGCATTCTATTATTTTGTTCTAAATGTTTTTTGTGGATGATTTCAACTGTTTTTGTTTGAAAATTAGAATCGTTTTTAATCGAACTACCAATTATGTATAACATTTTATAACGCACAAAAGTACTTTTTTCTCCGACATTGAACAGCGTCACGCGCGCAATTCATGATGCTAATGTTTAAATTCATTATCGTTTCATTGAATATTATTATATATTATTATATATTATTATATATATAATATAATAATAATAGGAAGAATATTTTGTTATACAGAACATGTACAAATTGTAATTATCAGGGTCGGCGCAGATTTTCTTTATTTTAATAAGGATTTTGAAATATTTCTAAACTAAAAATAAATAAATTTAGTTGTCATTTTTACGAAAATGAGATTATTGGCCCAAAAAATCATATAAATTCTAATAGAGTCAACAAAAAATCAGTCAAAAATAACTTCAGTACATACACGTATTATCCATATTTTATCAAATGAATTTCGCAGATTCAGAAGATATAACAAAAAATTCCATAAATCTCGGTTAGATGATTATCTAGGACTAAGATGTACAACATTTTTATTTATTAATTATTTTTCCAAAATTTTGCACTTCTCTTAAATTCGATGTTTCAGTAATTTAGTCGACCTAAAGCTTACACTATTAAACCAATTTGTATCAAATTTGCAAATTAACTCCTTTGATGGATATCTGGGACTAAGTTTGACGAAATTTTCATTCAGTCCCTATTTCATTAACATTTTGCTCTTTTTTTTGAAAAAAAATGAGAGTTTTTAGTAATTCGACATTCAACCTGGAACCTTCACTATTAAGTCTACAGGTACAAAAAATGTTAATACATTTTTGCGAGACTTCTTTCACGATTATTTAGTAATTTAGTTCTATGAAACCGCTTTTCTAATAACAGAATTTTTAATAAAAAAGAAATGAAATATCACCAAAAACATCTACGATGCAAAACATTCCGCTAGTTTAAAAGTTATCGGTAACATCAATATAGTTTACGAAATCAAAGTTTGCAATTAATTCTAAAATATGTCTAAAATTGATCAAATTGAAAAAATAAAATTTTGAGAATGTATCAAAAGGGGGAAAAACTAAAGGCGTTATTCAGTATTAAAAAAAGAGAAAATCTCGCACAGCTTTTATTTTCATGTAATCCTCAAGAATATGAAAAAATGCAGTCCTCAAAATATAAAAATTATTATTGTAGTTCTTTAGAGTACATTTTTTCAAGATTTCGACGCCGTTTTCAATTTATTTTTTTACTTTATTGATTTTATTTTATATAATAATGTATTTTTTTTAAAAATGCAATCAAATGAATAACATATATTGTCGTCTGACAAAGGTCTCATGAATAAGATGCTTCATGTATCACTGGAAGTCGATTTCGTAACAAAACAACATCCTTTCGTTGAAAAGTGTTCAAGTTGTGAATTTGTTTATAAAAATTTTTATGAATAAACAATTATTGTTGGTTGCCAAGGCATCATAAGCAAAGAATTTTCTTAAGTAATTTAAAATGTATCCCTTTGAAAAAAACGAGATCTGCCGGTTGAAAATTGACGAAAATTTGTATTTGTTTATTAAATTTACTAAACCAATCAACAATTGTTACCAGGTATTAAAAAATCGTTTATATTATTTATAATGGATAAATTTTTTAATCATGTTGTTAATAGAACTCATTAATTTGTTAATATAAAAATATATAAATTTTTTTAAATGTTGTAACCTACTGAATATTATTTGCAGAAAGTGTCTTCACTAAGATTAGAATTTTTTACATAAATATGAATTGCAAATTAATATGAGATCGACTATGAAAAATAAATGTCAAAAATGTCAGCTATGTTGTTGAATAAAAAATGATTAGAAACGAAAATAAAAAATCGGCTCACAAATCTCTTTGAAATTTACAGTATTTACACGCATATAAGC
>JAABKJ010007545.1:55452154-55567859 GCA_011634705.1 Andricus grossulariae | reverse complement strand
CATATAAGCCGCACCTTTTTTTTTTTTTTTTTTTTTTTGAGCTCGAAAATCAGGGTAGGGTTCATAATCTTTTACTTTCATTTTTTAAAACCCCTAAAATCGGATACAAATTCTAAGCTCTAGGCTAATTTATCTAGAAAAGCTTTTTAAGCCTACACTATTTATTCGATTTGGACGTTCTTTTTTTTAATAAAAGATTTTTAGTTTTTGAAAAGATTAGTATGTTTTAATCTTTGATAAGAAATTTGGTTAATTTTTTCATTTAACAACTAAATTGACTTTTTTTTTTAACTTTTCAAAAGTACCTGTTTTTTAAGATTTATCAAATAAGGTCTGATATCCGTGTTAAAAGTATCTTGGAATAATTTGCAGTTTAGCATATATTAGAATCCAGAGTTTTGGTATGACATCTGAGAGAAATTAATGTTTCAATATGATTAATGGAAAAATAGATGCTATTTGACAATTTTCTAAACAATTCCTATACAAAAATCATAGTTTGGACGTCTTTCAAACAAAAAGGTTCAATTTATTTACGGAATCAACTAATAATGTCTTTCCAATGACTCTTTCTACGCTACTTTACAAATTTACAAGAATGATTAATTCTATAAACAAATTCAGGGTTTCGCTATTTTTCAATGAATAGGCTCAGTTTTTTACCGAATTAACTAAGAATGTATTTCCGATGACTTTTTGCTATGATAATTTACAAATTCACAAGAATTATTATTTATTTAAATAATTTTCATTAAAAAATACAGAATTTGGCTATTTTATAACCAATAGGTTCAATTTTTTACAAATTTATCTACGAATGTCTTTCCAATGAATCTTCCCTATGATACTTTTGTTTTTTATAAAATTTGTTTAAATAATTATCAATTGTTGTCAATTATGAAAGTATCATAGAAAATAATCAATCGAAAAGATATTCTCAGTTGATTCCGAAAAAATGTAAGCCTATTAGTTGAAAAATAGCCAAACTATGAATTTGTTTCTGAAAATTATTTACATAATTCATGATAATTAAGTAAATTACTGAATTATTTAATGCATCGTAGCGATGAGTCATCCAAAAGACATTCTTAGTTGATTCAGTACAAAAACTGAGCTTCTTCATTGAAAATCAGCAAAGATCTGGATTTGTTTATGAAAATTGTTTTAATAATTAATAATTCTTGTGAATTTGCAAATTATCATAGCAAAAAGTCATCAGAAAGACATTCTTAGTTGGTGCCGTAAAAAACTGAACTTCTTCATTGAAAAAAAGGCAAACTCTGAATTTGTTTATGAAAACTGTTTAAATAATTAATAATTCTTGTAAATTTATAAAGTATCATTGCAAAGAGTAATCCGAACGGCATTCATAGTTTATTCCGTAATAAAATAATTGAACCTTTTCATTGAAAAATATCCAAAGGTTGAATTAGTTTATGGAAGTTGTTTAAATTATTAATAATACTTATAAAATTCCAAAGTATCATAGCGAAGTGTCATCGGAAGGACACTTTTGGTTGATTTCTTAAAAAAGTGGATCCTATTGATTGAAAAATAGTCAAAAATAATCCAATCGGTGAATTTGTTTATAGAAATTGTTTCAAAATTTGTCAAATATCATCTATTTTCAATTAATTTCAATAATGCAATAATTTCTTTCATATATTATACCAAAACTCTGGATCTAAATGAGCTAAACATAGCCAATCCCAGAAAATAACTTTTGTTCATTAATTTCTTTATAACGCAGCACAAATATAAGACTTTATTTTATCAATCTTGAAAAAATGGTATTTCTGAAGTTGAAAAAAAGTTCAATTCTGTTGTTACGGGTATTAGATATTTTCACTTCAACCACCAGCTAACATTACTTCGTTAAATGCTGAGGGGAAAACAATGGACCGAATCAACATGGGACAAAACGTTATTTTTGTAAAATCTTCGTAATGAATAATAATTATCATTTTAATAGTTCATTAAACAGTTCTTAAAAAAATAAAAACTATTTTTTAAATACACTTATATAGAAAAAAAAACATCGCGTGCGTTAACTGAAATTGAAATCTTACATAAAGCATGTAATAACTCACGTACATGTAGGAGTATAAAAATTTCTTTTCTCTTAGGGGAAAGTGGGATATGGTGCCAGTGCGGGGCACGGTGACTTGTAACTAATGCTCATGTTTCTTCATTTTCATATTAGTTTTTTACGTATAATAGCTACCCTTAATACTCAAGAAAGCTATTTTATGTGAAAAAAACTAATATGAAAATCAAAAAACACGAGCATTATTTGCAAGAGTCACCGTGTCCGCACTGACACCATACCCCACTTTCCCCTACGTAACAACCCTATGTCTTCTGAATGTAATAATTGCTACAGAACACTGTTACTTCTTGTTATGGACCCATAAAGTAACGATTATTCGCAGAAGTGCATTCAATAAAATAAAACATTTATGATACGTAAATAAAGTTCTATTATTACTGTGTTATTAATTTTTTATTTAAAGAAATATAGTTCATTAATAATATATTTACGATCATAGAATTAATAAAAACTTATTTTATTGCGAACCAAGGGGTTAATTACTCAGATTTTTGATGTACACTAGATTGTAAGACTGCATGGGATTGCAAAAGATTGCATGAGATTGCAAAAGATTCCATGGATTATAGGAAATTCATTATAGAAAATCATTACATAAAAAAAATTATAGGTCAATCATCATTGGAATAAATAATACAAAAATATTGAGGGAATTAATGTAAAAAGTAGAGAAACTACAAAGGAAAGATTTATGTTACACGACTCATAATCTCATATGAAAGTACACAAATACAGCGATTCTGCACAATTAAACTTTACACAACAAACATTTGTGAGTTCCCTTGATATATGTAAAATCTCTTTAAATTTAATTGAAATCCAAATAAAAAGCTGTTGGAATCTCTAGAAATCCCTTGATATCTTTGGAAATATTTTTAAATCCATTAAAATTGTTGAAATCCAATAAAATCTTTGAAATCTGTTAAAATCGATTCAAATTTGCAAAAGCACTCAAAACCTTTCAAATAATTGCAGGTCCTATGAACATTAATCTTCTCTTCTTGAATAATTGTTGAAATCCGTAGAGATTCCTTAAAATAAAATTTTGTTCATCCCTTAAAGTATAAGTGATTTGAAATTCCTTGAATATAAAATTAATTATTGATTGAATTAAATTATTCATTAAAGTTAGCTAGAAAAAAAACTTTAAAATGTTATGAAATTCCTTGAAATAACTTAAAATTATTTGAAATCCCTTGAAATTTCTTACGTCCTAAAATTCTTTAGATTCCCTTAAAATCCCTTGACATTTTTGGAAAATGTAAACATTATTTTTAAAAAGCATAAGTCATTTAAAAGCACTTAAATATAATTTAAATTAAACTTAATCGTTACAGTTCTCTAGAATAACCGTTTTAATCCCTTGACATCTTTGAAATCCTTGAAGATTTAATAAAATCAATGAATTCCTTGAAATACCTTGAAATCCGTTGAAATATTTCGAATCGCTAAGACTCCCTTAAAATTTCATTTATTTTTAAACGTTCACTAGTAATCTCTTGAAATTGGAAATCCTAAAAATACTTTGAAATCCCTTGACATCCTTGGAGAACATGAAAATCCTCAGAAATCCATGGAAATATTTTCAATCTCTTGAAAACCGATGAAATATTTTAAAATTAGATTATATATTCAGAAATACCATGAAATCATTTTATAGTCCTTAAGGCCATGTGACGAATGGGTCACGTGACCGCCTTCCTACCTTACCGACACTTTTTTTATTTGTAAACTTATTGTCACACGAATAGCCACATCAAGTTGAAAATTTGGGATAATAAATAAGAGGCACTAAGAAACGCGGCTCTGGTCCTAAATTTTTATAATTATGAAAAACAAATTTTTTGTGAATAATTTTGTTCGCTTTTTTCATAATTATAAAAATTTAGGACCAGAGCCGCGTTTCTTAGTGCTTCTTATTTATTATCCCAAATTTTCATTCAAAAGATTTCCAAAATTGTCAGAAAAGTTTCTGGAAGATTTTAAGGCAATTTTTTCATTTTGCAGAATTTTGAAGAAAAAAAATTAGGAAAAATTCTACTTATTTAAAAAGATATTGAGAAGTTTTGAAAAAATGTCAAAAACAATATGAAACCTGCAACAATTCTAAGAAATTTAAAACAAAAAGTAGATTTTGGAAGATTTTGAAAAAAAAAATTAATATGATTCTTTCACCTTCAATAGAACGCTTTTTATCTCAAAAAACTATTGTCAATTTTTCCTGTTTTCAGTTTTCGATTAGAAATAAACACATAAAATAGTATTTTAGAAAAAATTATTTATTCTCAAGCCAGAATTTTTTTTAAATATCAACAAAATTATTATTTTTTTTATCACGTCAATGGAACACTTACTTCTAATTTAGAAAAAAAAACTAGCATAATCAGGCGTCACGCACTCTCGTAAATTTTCGATTCGAGAGGAAAAATAATTTTTAAGTTAAAAAACGATTTCCGAAAAACTATTTATTTGTTAAAATTTTTGAGCACTGAAATTCAAGCTTGAATTCAGGAAAGTATTATCAGTTTGTTATTAATCTCATATAAATATAATATTTCTAATTTTATTTTTTGAATTTTTCAATTTTTCCATTTTTATAAATTTTCTTGGAATTAAAATTTTTTTTTTAAATCTTCTTTAATAATCAATGTTTTGAAATAAAAAATCATCCAACATTTTCCCAGGAATCTTAAGGAAATTTTGTCTGTTATCTTAAAGCCTTTTTAAAATCATTAAAAAGCTTTAAACATTTATTTTGAAATCATAGAATCTTCTATACTTCTAAATATCTTTAAAACGATTCACATTTTTCTAAATTTTTTTTTTAAATTTTGGAAAATTAGAAAAATTGCTTTAAAATGTTGGAAATTGTTTTTACAGAATTTTGGAAATCTTTTGCAATGTTCTAAAATATTTTTAAATATTTTCCTGAAATAACATTTTCAAAATAAGAATGATTTTAAAATTTCCTAGAAATTTTAGGAACATTTTTTTACCTTCTTGAAACTTTAAAAAATCCTTAAAAGACGACAAAAATTTATTTCGAAATCTTTAAATACTAACTATATTTCAAATTGATCTTCTTTGTGAATCATGCAAATTTAAATAAATTGCTGAAAAATATTTCAGACTTTTTTATGTAAGAAATTCTTGAAATCTTTCAAAAATGTTTCATAAACTTTCAAATATTCTCTTGAAATTAATGTTTCAAAATCAAAAATCATTTTAAATTTCCCGAGCAATCTTACAAAACACACTTTCTTTCAAATTTTTGGAAATTTTTCGCAATCTTACATTATTTAAAAAAAAATTTCAAAATCTCTAAATATTGTTTTAAATAATTCAAATGTTTTCCTAAAGTTTTCCTAAAATCCTGCAAAATTAAAAAGTTGGTCTAAAACCTTCCAGATTCCTTGTCGACAATTTAGGAAATCTTCTTTAATTTTCTCTTAAAATTAATTTTTCAAAATGAAAAAAATCATTTCAAATTTTCCTGAGAACCTTATCAAAGTTTTTTATTCTTTCGTTTTCCTACAATTTTCATAATCTTGTGAAATTGAAAAATTTGACTTTGAAGTTTTCTATATCCTAATTTTAAATTTCAGGAAATCTTTTTAAATGTTTGGAAATCTTTTCCACTTTCCTCTTTAATTTAATTTTTCAAACTAAAAACCCATTTAAAAGTATCCTGGAAATCTTAACAAAAGTTTTGTGTTCTCTTAAAATGCTACGAAAATTATTTAAAAGTTTCTTTATTTTTCAATATTTATTTTTCATTTTTTGGCTACTTTGAAGTGACCTTAGAACTACGTTCATGAAAAATACATATAAGAAAAAATTTAAGTAGTTATTAACCAAGAAAAAGAAATGTAATTTCTGTTGGTATTAAAAAAAATTTAACTTGATATAAAAGTATTTTTTCTTGAATATGATTTTGTATGATTATTTGTTATCGAAAACGGAAAAAAAAAGAAAAAATTCGCAATAATTTTTGAACCTATAAAAAACATTTTTAATTTTTAAAACTTCAAACACTTTCAACCCCTCTATTTTGGCCACAAGTAATTTTTTCTTAATCACAAATTATCCTGATAATACCTTAAATTCTACATATACCTCAAAAACAGATTTCAAAAAAGAACTTTCTTTATTTCTTCCTACCCCCTTATATCATTTTAGTTAAAAAAATTATTACATTTAGAACAATGTTGCGTAACATTTCTCTAACCCTCCCTCCTTACTCATCGTAAGAGAAACATAGAAGCTCCTCTTGCATCCTTCATTCCCCCCTCGCCCCTCCTAACGACGTTACGTAATATACGGACGGCACCTAAGGGCGATTTTAGTGCCCGCAAATGATCTCTAAACCAGTATTTATAGGCCTAGGCCCATGAACGGTTTACTTAGGATCCTATGCTTATAAATTAATGACGTACTGTGATCTTACTGGTTAGCGAATAGCTGCAGCAGACTTTATCGGTCACTGAGTGATGCACATCATCACTGCACTATGGGGCTGTCTATGCACCATATGGCAGCTGGATCGGAGATGGTTATGTGACCCTAAAATCACACTATAATTACGGTGTGATCAAAAATATTGTATGGCATACAATTCCCGCTTCTCTGCTACGCCTCGGTTATCGCCTCGGCTACACCTCGGGCTGCTGCTCGTATTGCAACTTCACACGAGGATAAAGTGCCACCTAGGGCTCTTGTGTCAGGTGTAAAATTGTTGCTATTCCTTTCACAAGCGACACGAAATAAATACATTAATTATTAATAATTATTTATTAATAAGTTATTGTTAACATCAATAGAACATCAATTTTGAGATAAACTTTTGTTTTAAGGGTCAAATTTAGCCCTACGATTTTTGAAAAATAATACGCGAAATGCTAATGGTTATCGTAATTGTTATATCATAAAAAATTGTAATATACTGAATAAATTGGTTTAATCATTTCTGTAGGTATTTGAATTAGCGATTTTATTGGGTTACAAAAAATCGTTCATTTACTTAAAATAAATAGTGGAATTAGGTACAGAAAATTATTAGTAGTTAAAGTAGTAAATATCATCAATGTGTTGCACATTTAAAAAAGAAAAGTTAGGGCTAAATTTGATCCTACTCAAATCTAAGATTTATCATGAAATTAATGCTTTATGGATATCAAACAGCCTTTCAAAACAATTTTTCCCACATCAAACATTTGGAAAAAATTTAGAATCTTTAACAAGCCTACAATTCATTTTAAAATTTCATTTAACATTGCAAATTTTTATTTTTTACTTGAAGTTAAATGTTTTCGATTTACAATTCAAATCATTTTCAGTTGATTTATCAACTAATTTATTCCTAATAGCGAATGCATCTTTTTTGGTTAAAAATTCCACTAATTGGATGAAAGTTAAACCACTTTATTAAAAATTACCTAATAAGATGAATTTTCTACAAAATACATGAATTTTTATACCGTAATAATCGGTTTCTATACCGAAAAAGATGAATTTTCAAGCACTGCGAATAATTTACAAAATAATTTACAAAATAATTTACAGAATAATTTACAAAATAATTACAGTTTTGAACCAGAAATATGAATTTTCAACAAAATAGTTAAATCTTCAAACAAATGCATCCTTAGAAAAAAAATGTTTGACAAAGTAGTTACAATTTCAATCGAGTACTTGTATTTTGGGGGAAAAAATTAATTTCCAACTAAATAGTGGAATTTTCAGTTTAAAAAAATTCATTTGGATAGAAAATTAATTTCGACCAAAGTTGTTCAACTTTCAACAACAAATTTGAATTCTCAACCATAAAATCTTCAACCAAACTGTTGCATTTTTTATCTCAAATCAAAAAGGAGAATCATTTACAAACTAACTGAATTTTCAATTCGAAAATATATGTATTTGTAACGTAAAAATTATTTTTTAATTAAATAAGCTGAAAATTGAACTATTCCATTTTTAGTGCAAAATTCATTTTTTTAGTTAGAAATTCATCTTCTTCTGTAGAATATTAATCTCTTCCGTTGAAAATTCATGATTTTTATGTGCAAATTCAACTATTTGGTGAAAAATTATCTACTTTGTGGCAAATTTGGGTCTTAAATTCGTCTTTTTGAATGGAAATTTAACTATTTAATTTTCAATAAAAAATTTATTTTATTTGAAATTTCAATAACTTGGTGGAAAGTTAAAATACTTTGTTAGAAAATCAATTTTTCGGTTGACGATTCTTGATTTCAGATGAAAATGTTTGGGTTGAAAATTCAACTAGTTTTTTGAAAATTGTATTATTTTGTTGTTGAAAAATAATTTGCTTGGACTGAAAATTGAACTATTTCTTACTTAGTCAAAAATTTGCATTTCTCAGTTAAAAAAGTATGTATTTGGTTAAAAATTCGTCTTTTTGGTAGAAAAGTAATTTTCTTGCTGAAAGTTCAACTACTTAATTGAACTACTTTCCTATAAATTAATTTTTTGGTTGAATGGATATAATGGGAAAGGGAAAATTGGTCAGAGTAGAATCAGAGAATTTTAAAAATGAAGTTTGGGGCTTTTTGATATAATGTTTTTGTTAGTATTTAATTTACTTGTCTTGTATTTTTATTTATTTTTTTCAGTCGCTTTCTCCTGACGATAATACTTTCAGTTGTAAATTTAATTATGTAATTGGTTGCAAATTAAACAATTTTTATCAAAAATTCATCCTTTTTGGTAAAAAATTTAATTATTTGGGTGAAGGTTCAACCAGTTTACTTCAAAATCATTTTTGTTATTGAAAATTCATCATTTGTACTGAAATTTCTTTGTTTTTCGGGTTCAAAATTAATTTTTTCAAATGAAAATTCAATTTCCAGTTGAAGATTCATCACTTTTGTTGAAAATTTAACTCGTTGGTTGAAAATTTAACTACTTTGTTAAAATCTAGTTTCATTTTGTCAAAAAATTAATTTTTCGAACGAAAAATGTAACTATCTCATTTTTTTTAACTGATATTTTTTAGTTAAAAATTCATGTGATAAAAATTCTGCACATTCAAATGAACGAAAATTTTCATTAATTGCTTTATAAACTAGAAATAGTGCAAAAGTAGTTGTGAAAGTAATGCAACTATCAAAGAAACTTATAGTGCACATTTTTATTTATAGTCAGAACAATATTTCTAGATGAAATAGAATTGCGAAAATATATTTCGTTCTTTTGAACGATCGGAACTTCCGGTTGAAAATTAACTTTTTGTTGAAAATTCATACTTTCGGGTAAAAAATGAACTGTTTTACAAAAATAATTCATCTTTTGGCTTGAAAATTCGTCTTTTTTATTAGAAAATTTGAATTCTGGGTTGAAAGTTGAACCACGTTATCAAAAATTCTTTTTTTTTTGTCGAAAATTCAGAATTTCAATTGAAAATTCATCTCTGTTGTTGAAAATTCAATTATTTTGTTGAAAAGTCATAATTTTTTGTTGAAAGTTCAATTTTTTTGGTAAACATTCCTCTATTTGCACAGAATATTCATCCTTTTGGACTTAAAATTCTTTTTTTTGCTTAAGAATTGAACTGTCTTCTAAAAAAATGAAATTATTTCGTGAAAAATGGAACTGTTTTTGGCTGAAGTTTAATCCTTTTTGTTTAAAATTCGATCATTTGTGTAGCTGAAACAAATTTCAACTAATTTCGATAATGAGAGGTAAAAAAATAGATTTCAAAGCAATTTTTGATTTATGAATTACAATTGAACAATTATAAATATGTAAGGACCTAAAATTCAAATAATTTTACTTCTAATTTGAAAATTGTTCGGTTTGAAAAAGAAATCTTTTCAATTTTTGATGAGGATAACTTAAAATTACTTAAAATGACATAATTTTGAAAATCTCTAAATTCGTGGATTGCTTCTCCAGTTCAGAGAATTAAAAATGATAGCGTGGATTCATTTTTTTAGTTCATAATTTATGATTTCAGTTGGAAAATCTTGTTTTTTTTTCAAAATTCAATTATTCGTTGACAATTACTGTACTTAAATAAAAATTATTCTTTCCTGGTAGAAAATTAATTTTGTTGGTTCAAAATTTTCTTTCCCCAATTCAAAATTAATTTGTTAACAAAAAATTGAAATATATCATGTTTGTTTGAACATTAATCTTCTTCAGTTGAAAATTTAATTATTTGATTGAAAATTTCTGTATTTTCTTACAAATTCATGTAATTTGTTAAAGATTATCCTTCTTTTGTAAAAAATTATTTTTTTTTTATTGGAAATTAATTTTTTTCACTAAAAAGTTTGAATTCATTTTTGTTCGAAACAGTTTTTTTTATATGCGATTAATCTTTTTGGTAAAAAATTAATTTGTTTGCTTGAAAATTTATCATTTCGCTGTAAACATATTTTATTTGTTTGAAAATTTATTTCTTCAACTGAAAATTAAACTATTCTATTTTTTGGTGAAAATTAATCCTTTTAAAATTTTTGGTAGAAAATTAACATTTTTGGTTGAAAATTTCATTACCGAATTAAAATATTTGGTTTAAAATTCGTGTATTTTGTTAAAAATGATTCTTTTTCGATAGAAAATTATTATTTTTTCTTTGAATTGAAAAGAAATTGTTTTTAAACTGAAAATTTGCCTATTCCATTTTTCGTCGAAAAAATTTTTTTATAGAAATTTAATCTTTTTGGCAAAAATGATTTTATTTTGAAAAATGTTGTTATTTTTTTTTAAACGCAACTGTTTCACTAAAAATTTATGTTAAAAATTTTATTGAAAATTAAAATTTTTGATTTAAAATTCACTTATTTTGTTAAAAAATATTCTTTTTTGGATGAAATTTCATTCTTTTAGTTAAAAATTAGTTTCATTTTTATTAAAAATTAGTTTCATTTTTATTAAAAATTAATTTTTTCAACTAAAAATTTTACTGTTTATTTTTCGTCGAATTCTTTGTTTACAGACATTCAATCATTGTCGTTGGAAATGCAGAATTTTAGTCAAAGGTTCATTCCTTCGGCTAAAAATTCAACCAATTTGGTTGAAAATTCGTTTTTTTCTGTTCAAAATGAATTGTTTAATAAAAAATGTAGCTATTTCATTTTTCCTAGAAAGTTCATATTTTTCAGTTAAAAATTCACTTATTTTGCTGAAAACTCTTTCTTTTTATGTCGAAAATTCAATTATTTTTGTAGAAAATGCATATTTTCGAGTTGTAAATTCAACTTTTAAAAAAAAATTCGTCTCTATAGCTTAAAACCTCAACATTTTGGGTGAGATTATTATTCTTCATTTATTGAAAAATCTTTCTTGGTTGAAAATTTAATTCTTCTGTTGAAGATTTGTATTCTTAGGTTTAATTAAACAGTTTTTTCTTTTTCTTGGATGAAAATTAATAATTCTTACTGAAAATGTAATAATAAAATTTTCAAATAATAAATCTTAATCAACTGAAACTTGACTTTTCATTATGACTGTGAATTTGTCAAGATTCTGTCCTTCGAGTTCTTCAAATTACATCAGGGAAGAAGGGCATTCAGGAAAAGCGACAATAATGCTTCTGAAATTTTCGTGATACACCTATTTTTTAGAGAAACATTCATAATATTTTTTGCACTTCATAATCATTATATATTGCAAAAAATTGATTTGCATATTTAATCATTACAAATGAGTGCGCCATCAACATCCAAAGAGGCTAGAGGTGCTACTAGAAATCCGACTCGAAAAATACGGTATGGAATTTTCGAGATATCAGGACGCAAATTTTCATATTGTATCTTCTGATGCGAACTATTTGACCTGGACCCGTAAATTTTGATCCTGGTCCCGGTCTTGAACATCTCCGCTTTTTCTACGCCATTTTTTTCTTTTTATTTTATAAGCATGAAGTTGCAAGCAATTCAAACAATACTTCCTGTGCATTATTTAAATTCGCTAGTAGGTACCAATTTTCAATCTGGTGTTAGAAAAGTAAAATAGTACAAACGATGGCTTCGAAACAAGAAGATTCGGTATTATAATAGGACGCTAAACAAATGATGCTCAATTAAAATGGAACGTTAGTTTATGCAGTGTTTGTGGGCATGTGTTATTATAACTGGATATCTTACAAGGCTATTTTACACAGCCTTGGATCTGGTAGGAGGCGAATTTATTTCCACAACATGAATGGGACGTATTCATCTACCGAGGAAGGTAATCTTGGTATTCAATCGAAACTCATCTCCTTCCTTTTTATCAGTGAATTCCGCCTGTGCTTTCGTTGAAGGTAGAGTGAACAGCTTCGTGACACGCATATTTACATGGCAAGAAACACGTATGCCTCTGACGCAGCCAGAGCAGGTCGTCTGCAAGATTACCAATTTCCATGAAAAATATATTAACTTTTAAAATGCCTTTTTCTAAAGAAAAACTGTTCCTATAATCGATATGTCGAAGAATGATTGGCACTTTGCAGTATGTATTTGAAAAATGAGAGAAATTAGTAATTTCCTGGCAGTCTTACTAACTATTTAATTATTATTTACTCAAAGTTATATTTTGGCGATTGAAAAAGATGCAGACCTTAAATTCTTTTTTCTATTCCCCTCTTTTTCCACTCACTTAAAGAATTCCTCTTGTTTCCTGTTTTCCAGAAACTTCCTCTTTATCTTGTTTTTCCCTTCGAGAAAATCCCACTATTTTTCGTTGAAAACCGCGTAAAAAAAAGTTGCTTTGCTTAGGCATGGGTCAACAATAGGTCATAAATGGTTAGAGATTGTTCAAGGATGGGACATGAATGTATCGTTGGTGTGGTTTAAGCATTGCTCGTGTCCACGTCCCATGCTAAACTTTTAATGATTATTCTATAACCAAATTTGATGCTTTCCATATGTAATCATGCATCAAAACATCAATAGGGAGTTTCGCTATGACAAAAAGATTATTCATATTTTATTAATTATTTCCCAAAAATAAACCTTGTTTCAAGAGCTTTTTCGAACCAAACTCATACATGGTTCCGAACATCAAAATTGTACGCATCACTTTAAAGGTAACCTTCAGAAATGCATTAAAATTGGTTTAAATCAATATTTCATGAATAAATAATAACATTTTGCAGCCTAAAGTTCGATTGCTGGATAATACACATTTTTTCGGCTTCAGTCAGAAATTTTCTAATTCTAAAAACCAAATGGAAGATAGAGTTTTGATATGTGAAAAATTTTGTAAATCCCGTGAGCCTGAGACTGGCCTCAAAAACCGAACTACGAGGCCGACCTTACCCCATATCACTTTACCCAATCTTATCAACACTATTCTGCAAAAATTACTTTTTTGCTTATGACCTACATTATTAAGATCGTATCTTATTAATTTTTAGATGCACATTACAAATTTTAAGTGAGAAATTTCTTATGCAAATGTCAATAAAAAACGACCACAATCATTCTTTTGCGGAAATCACTGTTACACATTCTGATTAGAGACCAAAGGTTTATTAACTTTGGCCTTATCAACGCTATTCTGCGAAGTACCAACATTAGGACGAAAAGGAAGTGGTTGTAGTTAGCTTTGAAAACTGTAACGTCGCATTTTTTAGGAATTTCCACTCCATTCAATACACTTTACTCTTTCAGATTGTAAGCCTTGTAACTTCGTCTTTAACTTTCAAAGTTGAGGTTATAGATTACAATTTTAGATGAAATTTATACACAGCTTTACCTCGCTGGTGCGATTCTAAGGAAAAGAGTGGGAAAAGCATTGGTCAAAATTGCAAAGCTTTTTATTCAACTTCGGTACCGCTAATTGAAATCAAGCGATGAGAAGGGAAAAAGTTTAAATTCAAATTGTAAGCCTTTATCCATCTTTAACTTCGCAAGTGCCATTCTAAGCAGAAAAATGAGACAAGCTTCAGCAACGCTGATTCATATCAAATAATTAGAAGTAGAAAATCTGGAGTGTAAATTGAAAATCTATATTTATATTTACCCTGCTGGTGCTATTTTGAGAAGAAGAATGTCTGGATAACAATTTCAAAGCTTTTTCTAGCTTCAGTAACGCTAATGAAATTCAAATAATAAAAAGGAAAAAAGCTGAAATTGAAATAACAAACCTATATCCATTTGTATCCTAGCTGATGCCATTATAATTAAAAGAATGGGACAAGCCTAGTTCAGAATAGTAAAAGTTTTTCTCACTTCTGTACCACTAAATCAGGACAATTATTTTGAAAAGAAACAGCTTGTCTTTTAATTGGAAACCTATATTTATATTTACCCTGCTGTTGTCATTATAAGGAGAAGAATGGGACAAGCCTGGATACAAATTTCACCGCTTTTTCTAGCTTCAGTAATGCGAATTAAATTCAAACAATGGAAAGGCAAGACGCTGAAATTGACATTGCAAACCTATATCCATCCTTAATCTCGCTCATGCCATTCTAAGCAGAAGAATGCGACAAGCCAGGATCAAAATTGCGAAGGTTTTTCTAGCTTTGGTGACGTAAATTCATGTAAACTATTTAGGAAGGAAACAGCTTGACTTCAAATTGGAAGCTTATCTTTATATTCACCCTGCTGTTGCAATTATGAGAAGAAGAATGGGACAAGCCTGGGTCGAAATCGCAGAGATTTTTCTAGCTTCTGTGGAGCTAAATTGAATCAATTATTCAGAAAGGAAACAGCTTGATTTGAAATTGGAAGCCTATATTTATATTGACTCTGCTGGTGCCATTATATGAAGAGAAATGGGACAAGCTTGGATAAAAATTTCACAGCTTTTTCTAGCTACAGTAAAGCTAATTAAATTCAAACAGTGAGAAGAAAAAAAACCTGAAATTGAAATTGCAAACCTATACCCATCTTTAACCTCGCTAATGTCATTCTAATTAGAAGAATGGGACAAGCCTGGATCAAAATTGTAAAAGTTTTTCTATCTTCGGTAACACTAAATCAGGACAATTATTTTGAACAGAAACAGCTTTTCTTGTAATTGGAAACCTATATTTATATTCACCTTGCTGTTGCCATTATGAGGAGAAGAATGGGACAAGCCTGGATCAAAATTGCAAAGGTTCTTCTAGCTTCTGTAACGCTGTATCATGTCAGTTATTCAGAAAGGGAACTGCTTCACTTGGAACTTGAAACTTATATTTATATTTGCGCTGCTGGTACGACTATAAGGAGAAAAATGGGACAAGTCTGGATCAAAATTGTAAAAGTTTTTTTATCTCCGATAACGCTGAATCATGTCAGTTATTTAGAAATGAAACCGCTCGACTTGAATTTGGAATCCTTATTTACCCTTCTGATGCCATTCTAAGGAAAAGAGTGGGACAAGCATGAATCAAAATTGCAAAGCTTTTTATCCAGCATCGGTAACGCTATTTAAAATCAAGCAATAAGAAAAGGGAAAAGTTTAAATTCAAATTGCAAACCTCTGTCCATCTTTAAGCTCGCTGCTGCTATTATAAGCAGAAAAATTGGATAAGCCTGGGTCAAAATTGCAAAGCTATTTCTAGCTCCAGCAACGCTGGTTCATGTCAAATAATTAGAAGGAGAAAAGCTGCAGTGTAAATTAAAAACCCATATTTATATTTACCCTGCTGGTGCGATTATAAGAAGAAGAGTGGGACAAGCCTGGATCAAAATTGCGAAAGTTTTTTTATCTTCGATAATGCTAAATCATGTCAGTGATTTAGAAAGAAAACCGCTTGTCTTGAAATTTAAAACCCTATTTACCCTTTTGATGCCATTCTAAGGAAAAGAGTGGGACAAGCATTGATCAAAATTGCAAAGATTTTTATCTAGCATCGGTAATGCTAGTTGAAATCAAGCGATGAGAAGGGGAAAAGTTTAAATTCAAATTGCAAACATTTGTCCATCTTAAAGATCGCTGCTGCTATCCTAAGCAGAAAAATTGGATAAGCGTGGGGCAAAATTGCAAAGCTTTTTCTAGCTTCAGCAACGCTAATTGAATTCAAAAAATGGGAAAGGAAAAAAGCTAAAATTCAAATTGCAAACCTGTATCCATCTTTAACCTCGCCGATGCCATTATAAGGAGAAGAATGGGAAAGGCTGGGTCAAAATTGCGACTATACAATTTGTCGCTTGAAATTTACCTTTTTTGTTTGAAAACTCAACTATTTTGATGAAAAATGTATCACATTGGTTGAACATTAACCTTTTTGTCATATCTTTATATTTTCGGGGTGAAAATCTGTTAATTTATGGATTAAAATATTTTGTGCATTTACCTTTTTTTGGTAAAATATCAATTCTCACATAATTCAGTGAGAATGTATGTTTCTTGGTAAATGTTACTACTGGTTATTTAGAAAAACGGTTTAGTTGAAAATTAACTTTCTTGTTAAAAATTTGTATTTGCAGGTTAAAAATTCGTCTTTTTGGCTTAAGACGTCAACAATTTGGTTGATTTTGACCCAGACTTGTCCCATTCTTCTCCTTATAATTGCACAAGCAGAGTCCATATAAATATAGGTTTCCAAATTCATGTCAAGATGTTTCCTTTCTAAATAACTGAAATGATTCAGCGTTACCCAAGTTAGAAAAACCTTTGCAATTTTGATCCAGGCTTGTCCCATTCTTCTCCTTATAATGGCAACCGCAGGGTAAATATAAATATAGGTTTCCAATTTCAAAACAAGCTGTTTTCTTTCTAAATAATTGACATGACATAGCTCCACCGAGGCTGAAAAAACTTTTGAAATTTTGATACATGCTTGTCCCATTCTTCTCATTATAATGACAACAGCAGGGTAAATATAAATATAGGTTTCCAATTTCAAGACAAGCGGTTTCCTTTCTAAATAACTGAAATGATTTAGCGTTACCCAGATTAGAAGAACTTTTACAATGTTGATCCAGGCAAGTCCCATTCTTCTACTTATAATAGCATCAGCGAGGTTTAAGATGGATATAGGTTTGCAATTTAAGTTTCAGCTCTTTTTCTTTTCATTGTTTGAATTTAATTAGCGTTACTGAAGCTAGAAAAGGCTTTCAAATTTTTACCCACGCCTGTCCCATTTTTCTTCTTATAATAGCACCAGCAGGGTGAATATAAATATAGGCTTGCAATTTCAAATCAAGCTGTTTCCTTTCTAAATAATCCACATGACTTAGCTTCACCGAAGCTAGAAAAACCTTTGCAATTTTGATCCAGGCTTGTCCCATTCTTCTCCTTATAATGGCAACAGCAGGGTAAATATAAATATAGGTTTCCAATTTCAAGACAAGCTGTTTCTTTTCAAAATAATTGTCCTGATTTAGTGTTACGGAATCTATAAAAACTTGATAAGATTGTGTAAAGTAATATTGGGTAAGGTCGGCCTCGTAGTTTGGTTTTTGGGGCCGGGCTCAGGCTTACAGGATTCACAAAATTTTGCACATGTCAAAAGTCTGTCTCCCATTTACTTTTTAAAATTAGAAAATTTCTGGCTGGAGTCAAAAAAATGTTTATTATCTAGCAATCGAACTTTGGGCTTCAAAATATTATTATTATTATTATTATTATTTACCAATGAAATATTGATTTAATGCATTTTTGAAACTTACCTTTAAATGTGATGCATACAATTTCGATTTTCGGAACCATACATGAGTTTTGGTTCGAAAAAGCCCTTAAAACTAGGTTCATTTTTGGGAAATGCATAAAAGAGAAAATTAAAAATATTTGTATCATAGCGGAACTCCCTATTACAATTTTTTACCTATTTTTTAACCTATCTTCGATTTTATTGAAAGTTCGTCCTTCCTGGTTGAAAACGAACCTTTTTTCTGCAAATTTTACTATCTTCTAAAAAATGTTCCTTTTTCTCTTGGAAATTCAACTATTTGGTTCAAAATTTTACTATTTTGTAAAATTCATCCCTTTAGCTTGCAAGTTTGAATATTTGATTAAGAATTTATATTTTGAGCTAGAATTTTTTTTCAATTCTTTTTTCTAGTTTTGAAGTCAAAATTTTTCTAAAACTTTGAAATTTTAGATTGCAAATTCAACTACATGATCAAGAGTCGAACTACATTTTTCGAAATGTATTTGTTTAGTTAAAGACTCATCTATTTAATTGAAAATTTAGGTATTATGTAGATATTTTTTTTATTAAAAATTAATATTTTAAACCGTAAATTCAGCTGTTTTAATTGTCTGGATATAATTTTTTCAGTTTAACTCACCTGTTTTTTATTTTAAATCAGAATACCTTCTGATGAAAATATTATCTAATGTAGTTTGAAGTGAGAAGTCTCCTTTTTGGATTCAAATTTATCTCTTTGGTTGAAAATTAATTTTCTTTTTTCTGAAAATTAATTTTTAACTAAAAATGTAATCATTTCATTTCTGATTAAAAATGTATCTTTTTTCGTTGTACTCAAATATTTTAAATTTAAAATTCAAATCATTTTTAGTTGTATTGTCACAAAATTATATTGTTTATTACGAAATCACCTTTTTTTGGTGGGAAATTCTTATACTCAGTTGATGTTGAACTTATTCATAAAAAATTACCCTTTTGTTTGAAGCTTAATCTCTTTGCATAAAAATTAATTTTTTTTTATTTGGAAATTAGTTTTTTGAGCTGAAAGTTTAACCGTTTTTTTTTCATGAAATTTTTTTTTTTCAGTCGCTCTTAACTGTTTTTTATTCAAAATTTAAATATTATTTGATTGAAATATCAACTATTATATTTTTTTGTTTAGAATTAATTACTTGGTTAGGAAGTGGAACTACCTTGGCAGAAATTAATTCCTTTCGCTTAATATTAATCTCTTTGTTTGGTAATTTAATCATTTTGTTGATGATTTCTTTTTCTTTGGTGAAGAAATTATCTCTTTGGTAGAAATTTCATCATTTTTTTTAATGCAACTGTTTGACTGAAAAACAATCTGTTTTGGATGATAATTCAACTATTATGTTAAAAATTTATTTTCTTCGTCTAAATCTCAGCTATTATATTTTTTGTTGTTAATTTATCTTTTACAGATGAAAGTTCTACTACTTGGTTAAAAGCTAAAGTAATTTATTAAAAATTAATTTTATTGTTGGAAATTCATCCATTTTGTTGAAAAGTAGTTTTTTTAAACAATTTTTTAACTGAAAATTTAACTATTCGATTTTCGATTGAAAATTTATTTTCTTAGTTGAACATAACTGCTTTCACATAAAAGTGAAAATCGTTTTGGTTGAAATATCAACTAATATATATTTCCTTGAGAGTTCATATTTTTTTGTTAAAAATTTAACTATTTGGTTAAAAGTTGAACTACCACATCAAAAATTATTTCTCTGTTTTAATATTATTCTCGTTGGTTGCAAATTTAATAATTTTGTTGAAAATTTGTTGTGTGTTTGTTAGAAATTACCTCTTCTAGTAGAAATTTTATCCTATTTTATTAAAAATGTATTCGTATAGTATACGACAATTTTATTCTTAATTAATCTTTTTTGATTGAACTATCAGCTTTTATATATTTTTTTGAAAATTCATCTGTTTTGTTGAAGTTCCGACTAACTGGTTGAAAGTTGTAACTACTTTATTGAAAATTAATTTTTTGATTGAAGATTCATCTAGTTGGTTGAAAATTTGTTGTTGTTGCTTAATATCAATTTTTTAAACTGAAAGCTTAACTATTTCATTTTTGTTTGAAATTTTCTTTTAATTGAACTTAACCATTAATTAAATAATATAATATTAACTCATCAATTATTTAACTGTTTTTTGTCCGAATTTTTTTTAAATAACAACTATTATTATTGTTGTGAATCCTTCCTTTTTGTTGAAAATTCCAGTACTTATTCGAAAATTGAACAACTTCATCCGAAATTCATTTTTTAGATTGAATATTCATCTCTTTGGTTGCAAATTTAATCATTTTTAGGAAAATTCGTTTTCATTTGGTTCAAAAATTACCTCTTTTGGTAGAAAATTAATCTGTTTCAAATAAAAATACAAATGTTTGTGTAATAATAATTAATAGTATGGGTTAAGCTTTTTTTTCTGGTTGAAATATAGAATATTATTATTTTTTTTAATTATTATTTTTTTTAATCATTTTTTCTGGTTCCAAAGTTAATGGTTTCTTGAAAGAGTCAACTTTTCAGCTCGAAAACTCAACTCTTTTGTTGAAAATTCGTCTCTTTCGAGAAATTATTGAAAGGAGAAAATATTTTCAAGTCTAATTTCGATTTCGTTATTATTGATCTCCCCTATCTATATAAGATAATCAATTCTTTCTACACAAAAGAAATATTCCATGCACTTCCTCGTTAACGCTAGATCCAGCTTCAAAATCTTATAATGCGGATCACAGTAGCTGCATATTTCTGAAAAAAAAAGAATTAAGGTAAAGGGTGGGGGAAAATGGAAATACAAATTCAAATTGCATACGATATAATTAGGTCATTCTTGAAGCAGTTAATGATTAAAGGCCTTGTCTCTCAGGTTGGCACCACTGTGTCTATTGTACAAGAAGCCTGCCAGGTTCCCATGAATCTTAAACAAGTTCTCACAAACTACCATACATTATCACGAGTTCATAACTGAGAGTCGAGATTGGAAATGGCTAGGAAGGTTTGCAGCACCTCCTGTGGAATATTTAAGCACATCCTCTCTTCCAGATTGGTTTCTAATCACAGTTCCTAAAAATTAATTAAAGTAGGTGCAGACAAAAAGGAGCTCCATAGCCTATTAGGACGTTGAGTCATTTAAACCTTCCCCTCCTATACTTTCCGTACCCTACTTCCACTACGTTTCCCTACTTCCCCTCTACTTCCCCCTTTGCCGTCTTTACTCCCCCCTCCGCAACTTCTTCATCATGTACTCCTCCCTCTCCTCGCTTTCTTAGCTAATAGTTCTCTTCCCCTAATTCTCTTCCCCAGTTGTCAACTCATCTCCCCTACTCACCACCATTTCTAAACATTTCCCCCAATTTCCCTCCCTAATTTCATCTCACTTCCCATAATTTCCTTATCTTTACTTCCCCACACTTTTTCTACTTTTCCTACACCCACCTCATTTTGATTATTTAAATTACTTTTCCTTACCTCATTTTCCATGCATCACATGCTTTTCATCCCTTCAATTCCCCTCACTTCTCCTACTTCCCCTCATTTAATTAGTAATACATTGCATTATATCGGATTACTCTGGATTGACTCGCATTACTCCTGATTACTCCGGATTATATTGGATTACCCCGGATTACTCCAAATTATATTGGATCACTCTGGATGATATCGGATTACTCCGGATTATATCGGATTACTCTGGATTAAATCGCATTACTCCGGATTACTCCAGATTGTATCGAATTACTCCGGATTGTACCGAATTACCCCTGATTATATAGTATTACCCCGGATTGTATCGGATTACTCTGGATTACTCCGGATTATATCGGATTTCTCCGGATTATTTGGATTACTCCAGAATTTATCGGATTACTCCAGTTTTTTATCGGACGACTCTGGATTATATTCGATTACTCCAGATGATAAGTGATGACCCGAATGATATTGGATTACTCCACATAATATCGGATTACTCCGGATTATATCGGATTACTCTAGATTATATCAGATTACTCCAGATTATATCGGATTACTTCGGATTAAAGCGGACTACTGCGGATTATATCGGATTATTCTGGATTATATCTCATTACCCTGGATCAGTCCGGATTACACGGATTACTCAGGATTATATCGCATTACTCCGGATTATATCGCAATACTCCAGATTATATAAGATTACTTCCGATTATATCCGATTACTGTGGATTGTTTCGGAATACTCCAGAATATATCGAATTACTCCGGATTATATCGGATTACTGCGCATCGTTTCGGAATACTCCAGATTATATCAAATTGCTCCGGATTATATCGGATTACTGCGGATCGTTTCGGAATACTCCAGATTATATTGAATTACTCCGGATTATATCGGATTACTCCGGTTTACATCGGATTTCTCCGGTTTTGACGGATTACTCTGGATTGCCTCCATATACAGAATATGACCGGATTACCTAAGATTACTCTGGATTGCATAAGATTACTTTAGATTACATTATATTATGGTAGATTACACCGCCTAACCTAGACTCAAGCAAATTTTGAACCGGAAAGAATAATTTTTAACAAAATTGTTGAATTTTCAACTGAATAGATTAACTGTAAACCGAATAGTTAAATTTTCAAATAAGAAGATTAAATTTCTAGAAAGAAATCAATCTTCAACAAAGTACATAAATTGTTAACGAAGTTGTAGAATTTTCAACCACACAGTTGAATTTCCAACTAGAAAAGGTACATTTTCAATAAAAAATAGAATAGTTGAATTTTCACGTGAATAATAAATTTTTAATGAAAAAACAACGATTTTTCAACAAATTAGTTGAATTTTCAACCCAAGAGATGAACCTTAAACTAAAATGAAGAATCTTAAAGAAAAAAATGACTTTTTAACCAAACCAGATACTCTTTAACAGTATATCATTTTAAGCAATTTCAAGCTCGAAACATTAATTTACACATTAAAATTTATTTTGAAATCGTTTAAAATAGTTATTCAAACATTTAAAAAAAATCATTTAAAACTTTTACCGGAATCTAATAATGATTTTATTATCTTGGAACACGAATTTTTTCTACAATTTTTTGAAAATCATGCAAAAGTAGTAATAAGGCTCTTTTAAAATTAATTTTTCAACCAAAAAATGATTGTTAGTTTTTCCAGGAATTTTAATACAAATTTTTATTCATTTAAAACCTTTCAAAACGCATAAAAAGATTGTAAGTTTTGTGTTCGATATCTTCAAAAATCTACATTGTGTTTTAAATATTTTGAAATCTTTTCACGTTTCAAATTATTTTGAAATCTTCTCAAAACTTCGAAATATATTTTAAACTTACTCGATTATTTTCTAAATTAATCATTGTTCAATTGTGATTGATCATTCAAACATTTTTTTTCATCTTTTTAAATATTCTCCTAAAATTAATTAATTAAAAAGCCTCAAAATGTTATTTCGAAATCCTAAAAAATCTAAATTTAGTTTTTTATTTTTCGAAATCTTTTCCAGTTTTAAATTAAGTTCGGATCTTCTCAAAATTTGTAAGTATCTCTTAAAATAACTCTAATTTTTTTCCAAATTGATATGAGTGTTCAATTGTTCTTTATGCATCAAAATTCAATAATTTAACTTACATATTAAAAATTTGTTAAATAGAACAATTAAAATTGTAACGTTCGAAGTTTTAATTTAAAAATCTGAAATATTAACGATTCAAGGCTTTCTATTTCAAATAATTCAGTTTAAAATTCTTTAGTTTTTAATATTTGATTTATAATTGCTCATTTTCAATGCAAGTAAAAAATTGCAGAATATTCCAAAAAATGTCTTTAGTTTTTGAAATTATTTTAAAATTAAGAATTTTTATAAAATATCAATCGAACGTTTACATTTGCTTAACTACTGAGGCTTTCAAATTGAAAAATTTCGATTTTTAACGTTAAAATCTGTAACTTTCTTAGTTTTCAACAGATTCAGAATCGTCCTGCAATGTCAATTATTGTTCAATTTTCAATAATTGAACTACAGTTCAATGTGATTTATTATAATAGAAAAAATTTTTGGTAAAAGTGTAATATTTTTTTCAAATTGTAGTTTCAGGTAGAAACTTATTTATAAAAATTAACAGTAAAGTACAAGTCGTAACGCTGATGCGGATTCTAAAAGTATTGTTTGTAAAAACTTATATATTTTTGTTTAAATTTGAACATTTTTACAATAAACTACCAGTATATAAAATATAATTTTACGTACAGTTTCCCAATATTTCATCTTTTGTGAAATCTTGTAATTTTTTGTAAAGCTTTGTAATTTCCTACAATAATTTACGTAAAATTAAAAGCGTTTTAATGACGCCAAACATCCAAATTAAAAAATTTTAAATTCTGTAGTTTTCTGTAATACTTTGTAGATTTTTACAACAAAGTAAAAAATATATTAATAAAAAGTTGAATAAATTTTTGAGTTGTAGAAACTTGTACTTAATTGTTTATCTTTTTACTTTTCAACAAGAAAATACAAGAAAAATTAGCTGTTTGTCTTTAACTGTACTTTTTTGCTAAATTTTGTAAATTTTTTTTTCACAAAAAAGTACATGTTTTAACAAAAAATCTCTTGAAATTCTTTAAAATCCAAGATCTCTTAAAATCCCTCAAAATCTCTTCAAATCCCTTAAAATCCTTCGTTATCTTCGAAAATCTTTGGAACTCCGTGAAATCTTTTGAAATCTCATGAAATCCCTTCAGATATTCGAAATCCTTTGAAATCCCCAAAAATCTCTTGCAATCCCTTAAAATCTCTTAAAATCCGATACCTCTTAAAATTCCTCAACATCTCTCAAAATCCCTTCAAATCTTTTGAAATTCCTTAAAATCCTTTGAAATCTTCTTAAATCTTTTCAAATTCCGTTAAATATTTTGAAATCTCATAAAATCCTTTCAAAATCAATTAAAACTCCCTAACATGCTTCAAAATTCGTGAAAATACTTCGCTATCTATGGAAATCCTTTAAAATCCAAGATCTCTTAAAATCCCTCAAAATCTCTTGAAATCCTTTAAAATCCCAGATCTCTTAAAATTCTTCAAAATCTCTTGAAATCCCTTCGATATCTTCGTAAATCTTTTGAAATCCCGTGAAATCTTTTGAAATCTCCTGAAATCCCCTCAGATCTTCGAAATCCTGTGAAATCTCTTGAAATCCCTTAAAATCTCTTGAAATCCGAGATCTCTTAAAATCCCTCAAAATCTCTCAAAATCCCTTAAAATCTCTTGAAATTCCTTAAAATCCTTTGAAATCTCACAAAATCCCTTCAAATCTTCTAAATCGATTAAAACCCCCTAACATGCTTTAAAATTCGTGAAAATACTTCAGTATCTCTTGAAATCCTTTAAAATCCAAGATCTCTTAAAATCCCTCAAAATCTCTTGAAATCCCTTTAAATCCTTCAATATCTTCGAAAATCTTTTGACATTCCGTAAAATCTTTTGAAATCTCATGAAATCCCTTCAGATCTTCGAAATCCTGTGAAATCTCTTAAAATCCCTAAAAACGTCTTGAAATTCCTTAAAATCTCTTGAAATCTGAGATCTCTTAAAATCCCTCAACATCTCTCAAATTCCCTTAAAATCTCTTGAAATTTCTTAAAATCCTTTGAAATCTTCTTAAATCTTTTGAAATCTCATAAAATCCCTTCAAATCTTCAAAATCAATTAAAAACCCCTGACATCCTTCGAAAATCGTGAAAGTACTTTGGTATCTCTTGAAATCCTTTAAAATTCAAGATCTCTTGATATCCCTCAAAATCTCTTGAAATCCCTTAAAATCCTTCGATAACTTCGTAAATATTTGGAAATTCAGTGAAATCTTTTGAAATCTCATTAAATCCCTTCAGATCTTCGAAATCCTGTGAAATCTCTTAAAATCCCTAAAAACGTCTTGAAATCCCTTAAAATCGCTTGAAATTCATTAAAATCCTTTGAAATCTTCTTAAATCTTTTTAAATTCCGTTAAATCTTTTGAAATCTCATAAAATTCTTTCAAAATCAATTAAAACCCCCTAACATGCTTCAAAATTCGTGAAAATACTTCGTTATCTCTAGAAATCCTTTAAAATCCAAGATCTCTTAAAATCCCTCAAAATCTCCTGAAATCCCTTAAAATCCTTCGATATCTTCGTAAATCTTTTGAAATCCTGTGAAATCTTTTGAAATCTCACGAAATCCCTTTAGATCTTTGAAATCCTTTGAAATCTCATAAAATCCGAGATCTCTTAAAATCCCTCAACATCCCTTAAAATAACTTGAAATCCCTTAAAATCCATTAATATATTCAAAAATCTTTTGAAATTCCGTGAAATCCTTTCTCTTTAAATCCCTTAAAATCCTTTGTAATTCATGAAAGTCTTCCGGTATCTCTATAAACCTTTGAAATTCCTTGAAAAATCATTTAAATCTTTCAAATTCGTGGGTATTTTTCAAAATCTCTTGAAATCCCTTACAAAACTTTTTAATCCATTAGAATCTTTTAAATGCTTTTAAAATTTCTCAAAGGTCCTAAAAATCTCTTATGATCACTTAAAATTGTTTGAAATCTTCGTAAATCTTTTGAAATTCCGTGAAATATTTTGAAATATTTTCGAATCTTCGAAATCCAATTAAAATCCTCTGACATCGTTCGAAAATCGTGAAAGTATTTTGGTATCTCTTGAAATCCTCTAAACTCCGCGATCTCTTAAAATCCCTAAAAATCTCTTGAAATCCCTTAAAATCCTTTGACATATTCGTAAATCTTGAATTCTTTTAAAATCTCATGAAAACCCTTCAGATCTTCAAAATCTCTTAAAATCCCTAAAAATCTCTTAAAATCCCTGAAAATCTCTTGAAATCCTTTGAAATCTTTTGGAATTCCATGAAATCTTCTGAAATCTTATGAAATCCCTTCAGATCTTCGGTATATCTTGAAATCCTTTGAAACCTCTTAAAATCCCTAAAAATTTCTTTAAATCCCTTGAAATCCTTTGTAATTTATTAAAATCCCTAAAAATTCCTTTAAATCCCTTGAAATCCTTTGAAACCTCTTAAAATTCATAAAAATTTCTTTAAATCCCTTGAAATCCTTTGTAATTTATTAAAATCCTAAGGTATCTGTTGAAACCTTTGAAATTCCCGTAGATATCATGGAAATTTTTCAAATTCGTGGGTATTTTTCCAAATCTCTTGAAATCCCTTAAAATATTTCCAAATCCATTAGAATCTTTTAAAAGCCATTAAAATTCCTCAAAGCCCCTAAAAATCTCTTGATATCCCTTAAAATCCTTTGAAATCTTCTTAAACCTTTTGAAATTCCCTGAAATCTTTGGAAATCTCATGAAATCTCTTCAAATCTTCGAAATCCAATTAAAATCCTTTGACATTCTTCAAAATTCGTGAAAGTACTTTGGTACCTCTTGAAATCCTCTAAACTTCAAGATCTCTTAAAATCCATAAATATCTCTTGGAATCCCTTAAAATCCTTTGATATCTTCGTAAATCTTTATATCTTTTGAAATCTCATGAAATCCCTTCAGATCTATAAAATCTTTTAAAATCTCTCAAAATCTTTAAAACCCCCTTAAAGTCTCTTACCATCGTTTGAAATCTTCTTAAATCTTTTGAAATTTCATGAAATCCTTTCAAATCTTCGAAATCCAATTAAAATTCCCTGTCATCCTTCGAAAATCGTGAAAATAATTCGTTTAAAATCCTTTAGAATCCGAGATCTCTTAAAATCCCTCATAATTTCTTTAAATCCCTTAAAATCCTTCAATATCTTAGTAAATCTTTTTTAATTCCGTGAAATCTTTTGGAATCGAATGAAATCCCTTCGAAATCTTTTGAAATCTCTCAAAATCCCTAAAAACTACTTGAAATCCCTTAAAATAATTTAAAATCTTCCTAAATCTTTTGAAATTTCGTGAAATCTTTCGAAATCACATGAAATCCCTTCAGATCTTCGAAATCTTTTGAAATCTTTCAAGAACCATACAAATCTCATGAAATCCTTTAAAATCCTTCGAAATCTTCTTAAATTTTTTTAATTTCATGAAATCTTTTGAAATCTCTTAAAATCCCTAAAAATCTCTTGAAATACCTGAAAATTTCTTGAAATCCCTTAAAATCCTATGAAATCTTCTAAAATCTTTTGAAATTCCGTGAAATCTTTTAAAATCTCATAAATCCCTTCAAATCTTCGAAATCCAATTAAAATCCTCTAAAATCCTTCGAGAATCGTGAAAATACTTCGGTTCAAATCCTTTAGAATCCGAGATCCTTTAAAATCCCTTAAAATTTCTTGAAGCCCCATAAAATCCTTTGATATCTTAGTAATTCCGTGAAATCTTTTGAAATCTCTCACAATCCCTTAATCTCTCTTGAAACCCCTTAAAATCCTTTGAAATCTTTTTAAATCTTTTGAAATCTCATGAAATCCCTTGGAAATCTTTTGAAATCTCTCAAAATCCCTAAATATCTTTCGAAATACCTTAAAATCATTTGAAATCTTCTTAAATCTTTTAAAATTTCGTGAAATCTTTGGAAATTCCCTCAAATCATCGAAATACAATTAAAATCCCCTGACATCCTTCAAAAATCGTGAAAATACTTCGGTAACTCTTGAATTCCTTTAAAATTCAAGATCTCTTGAAATCCAAAATCTCTAGAAATCTCTTAAAATCCTTCAAAACCTTCATACATCTTTTAAAATTTCGTCAAACGTTTTGAAATCTTATGAAATCTCTTCAGATCTTCTAAATCCTTTTAAATACCTCAAAATCCCTCAAAATCTCTTAAAATCAATGAAAATCTTTTGAAATCCCTTAAAACCCTTTGAAATCTTCTTGAATCTTTTGAAAATTCGTGAAATCTTTTTAAATCTGATGAAATCCCTTCAAATCTTCGAAATAAAATTAAAATCCCCTGTCATTCTTCAAAATTCGTGAAAATACTTGGGTAACTCTTGAATTCCTTAAATATCCCAGATCTCTTGAAATCCTTTAAAATCTTCATATTTGTTTTAAAATTTAGTAAAATCGTTTGAAATCTTATGAAATCCCTTCAGATCTTCGAAATCTCTTAAAATCCCTAGAAATCTCTTAAAATCCCTGAAAATCTTTTGAAATCCCTTAAAATCCTTTGAAATCTTCTTAAATCTTTTGAAATTCCGTGAAATATTTTAAAATCTCATGAAATCCCTGCAGAACTTAAAAATATTTTGAAATCTCTTAAAATCCCTCAAAATCTCTCAAAATCTCTTGAAATCCATTAAAATCCTTTGAAATCTACCTAAATCTTTTGAAAGTTCGTGAAATCTTTTGGAATCTTATGAAATCCCTTCAAATCTTCGAAATAAAATT
Organism: Andricus grossulariae; assembly: GCA_011634705.1. Lineage (NCBI taxonomy): Eukaryota > Metazoa > Arthropoda > Insecta > Hymenoptera > Cynipidae > Andricus > Andricus grossulariae. The sequence continues at coordinate 55,538,781 of JAABKJ010007545.1, read as the reverse complement.
AAAATCCCCTGTCATTCTTCGAAATTCGTGAAAACACTTGGGTAACTCTTGAATTCCTTAAATATCCCAGATCTCTTGAAATTCTTTAAAATCTTCATACGTCTTTTGAAATTTAGTAAAACCGTTTGAAATCTTATGAAATCCCTTCAGATCTTCGAAATCTCTTAAAATCCCTAAAAATCTCTTAAACCCCCTGAAAATCTTTTGAAATCCCTTAAAATCCTTTGAAATCTTCTTAAATGTTTTGATATTCCGTGAAATCTTTTGAAATCTCATTAAATCCCTTCAAATCTTCGAAATAAAGTTAAAATCCCCTATCATTCTTCGAAATTCTTGAAAATACTTCGGTTAAAATCCTTTAGAATCTGAGATCTCTTAAAATCCCTCTAAATCTCTTGAAACCCCCTTAAAATCTTTCTATATCTTAGTAAATATTTTGTAATTCGGTAAAATCTTTTGAAATCTCATTAAATCCCTTCAGAACTTCGAAATGTTTTTAAATTTCTCAAAATCCCTAAAAATCTCTTGACATCCCTTAAAATTCTTTGAAATCCAATTGAAATCTCCTGTCACCTTCGAAATCCGTGAAAATACTTCGGTAACTCTTGAATTCCTTTAAAATCCAAGATCACTTAAAATCCGAAATTTCTCAAAATCTCTTGAAATCCTTCAAAATCTTCATATGTCTTTTGAAATTTCGTAAAACCTTTTGAAATCTTATGAAATCCCTTCAGATCTTCGAAATCTCTAAAAATCCCTAAAAATCTATTAAAACCCCTGAAAATCTTTTGAAATCCCTTAAAATCCTTTAAAATCTTCCTAAATCTTTTGAAATTCCGTGAAATCTTTTAAAATCTCATGAAATCCCTTCAGAACTTCGAAATCTTTTGAAATCTCTTAAAATCCCTCAAAATCTCTAAAAATCTCTTGAAATCCATTAAAATCCTTTGAAATCTTCCTAAATCTTTTGAAATTTCGTGAAATCTTTTGAAATCTTATGAAATCCCTTCAAATCTTCGAAATCCATTTTGAATCCTCCTGTCATTCTTCGAAATTCGTGAATTCAGATCTTCGAAATCTCTTGAAATCCCTAAAAATCTCTTCAAATCCCTGAAAATCTTTTGAAATCCCTTAAAATCCTTTAAAATCTTCCTAAATCTTTGGAAATTCCGTGAAATCTCTTGAAATCGCTTAAAATCCCTTAAAATGCGTCGAAATCCTTTCGTATATCTTAAAATCCTTTAAAATCCCTTTAACTCCTAGTATGAAATCTTTTGAAATCTCATGAAATCCTTTCAAATCCTTTTAAATATCTTGAAATCCTTTGTAATCCGTTCAAATCCTTCGATTTCTTTTGAAATTTCGTAAAAGCTTTGGAATTCTGATTAAAGTTTTGAAGTCTCTGAAAATCATTTAAAATCCCTTGAAAGGGTTTAAATTTCATTTACAGTGAAAAGAATTGATATATTGAGTAAAAAATATAAAATCTTACCTAAGAAGGGGGTCCAAAATTTTCAAAATTATCCTTACGTAATTAATGGACATTCCCAAAAGTGCTCTGCATTATTCATTAAATGGTAAATGATAATATTATAATTACTCTGCTTTCGAAAGTATTTGACCTTACACTTTCTCACAAATATTCAAACCCTTCGAGCATAAAATAATGATCTTATCGATGAATCTGATAAACGAAATTGTTTAACCGGTTTAAATGTGAATCGTCATCTTCTTTCCTCAATAATTCTTTCCTGCATCAACGCATTAATTTAAATTATTCTCGTTTATAAAATTCAATTTTTTGTTGTCGGAATTTAAAAGAATTATAAAAAGATGTAAAAATTCTTTGTTAAACTCTTTATTTATTTTTCACTGCATCACTTTACAATATTGAGAACCGAACTCATGGAGACATTTTGCAAATTACTATTATCAGGTACAAATAACTCTAATAACCTGCAGTGGAATAAAAAAACCTTCTAGTCTGAACGAACAAAAATTCTCAAGACTCTGATCATACTAAAATATTCGCTCATTTTTCACCTCGACACATCCCATTACCAGTCAATGTTGAACAACAATCAAGTTCCCATCAAAAATTAACCGAATAAAATATTTGATAGAAACAAATTCATTCGTCAAACACTTAGTTCATGAAATTATAAATCCTACTGTTACTATTTCATTTAGGTAATAAAAAATAATAATTCAAGTGAATAAATCAGTTAATAAATAAACATTAATCTCCTTATCCGTAGAAAATGATGATGTGATTCATCGTGATTGAGTATATCAACGCGATATTGCTAAAATATTTGTTGTATTTCGATTCTGCCAGCACGAAGTGCAGAGAATATAGATTTGATTTTCCAAAATCGCAACCAGAATCCATCGAAGAAAATTCAAGGAGGCTGAGAATCGTAAAGCCTGCTTTCCTCTACTAAAGTCCAGTCTTCGGAGGTCAATTCATCCTCGAAAATTCCTTCATCTTCTTCGATATCTGTTGCAGATGTATCTTCATATTTGTAACTATCACTCAGCTGGCTCAGCAGGCTTAAATGACTCGACTGACTTGATGGAACAACTTGTTCCTGTCAACATTATTGCATCAGACTCATTATTCTTTCAGATATCAATTCATACTTACAATTAATTCAAAAAGAAATCATTAATCCAGAAAGGCCATAAACTACCCTGGTGGAAACATTTTTACAAAAAATAGAAAAAACTAAATTAGGGTGGTGAAAAACATTGCAAAATAAATGAATTTTGAAAAAATACTTCAATTTTCCACTACAAAATATCAACTTTTTTTACAAAAAATGGAAGAGTTAAACTTCCAGTTGAAAAAAATAATTTTCAACAAAAGAAAAAAGGATTTTCAACAAAATAGTTCAATTTGCAACCAAAGTGATGAATTCTCAAATTAAATCATGAATCTTTAACTGGAATAGTTAAATTTTAAACCAAAAAGATGAATTTTTAACTAAAATGATGAATATTTATCTGGAACACTTGAATCTTCAACCAAAAAGATTAAGTTTTAAACAAGAAGATTAATTTTCAAATAAAAAGATTAATTTTCTACCAAAAAATACAATTTTTAAACAAAATAAATTAATAATTTTCAAACAAAAATAAGAGTTTTAAACTAAATAATTAATCTTCAACTGAAATAATTGAATTTAAAAACAAAAATTAACTTTTACTGAAAAAGATCAATTGTCAACCAACAATTAAATAATTAAATTTTAAGTTGAAAAATTAATGTTTAACCAAACAGATGAATTTTCAACTACGACCATGGAATTTTCTATTGGAATAAGTTAAATTTTTAGTTCAAAACAAATATTTTTGACAAAAAAAAAACTAACTTTCAAAAAAATAGTTACATTTACAAAGAAAGTGATGCATTTTTAAATAAAATTGTAAATATTTAACTGGAATAGTTGAATTTTAAACCAGAAAGATGAATTTTCAACTGAAATTATGAATCTTTAACTAGAAAAATTGAATTTTTGACCAAAAAGATTAATTTTCAACTAAGAAGATTAATTTCTACCAAAAAAGACGAATTTTCAATTAAAGAAGACAAATTTTCAACCGAATAGTTGAATTTTAAACTGAAAAACTCATAATTTTCAACCAAAAATGGAATAGTAACATTTGTAGTGAAAAAAATTAATTTTTAAACAAACATAAGAGTTTTCAACCAAAACGATGAATCTTCAACTGAAATAGTTGGATTTTCAAACAAAAAATTCATGTTTACTGAAAGAGATCAATTGTCAACCAAAAAGTAAATAATTCACTTTCTATTTAAAAAATTAATGTTCAACCAAACAGATGAATTTTCAACTACAACCATTGAATTTTCAATTGGAATAAATTAAATTTTCAGTTAAAAAATGTCTTTAAAAAAAAACCTAACTTTCAAAATAATAATTACATTTACAAAGAAAGTGATGCATTTTTAAATAAAATTGTAAATATTTAACTGGAATAGTTTAATTTTAAACCAAAAAGATAAATTTTCAACTAAAATTATGTATATTTAACTGGAACACTTGAATTTTCAACCGAAAAGAATAAGTTTTAAACAAGAAGATTTATTTTCAAGTAAAAAAATTAATTTTCTACCAAAAAATACAATTTGTTAAGAAAAATGCATGAATTTTTGACGAAACAGTGACATTTTTAATTGAAGAAGACAAATTTTTAACCAAATAGTTGAATTTTGAACTAAAAAAATAATAATTTCCAACCGAAATTGGAATATTAACATTTTCATTCAGAAAAATTAATTTTAAACCACACATGAGAGTTTTAAAATAAAACAATGAATCTTCAACTGAAATAGTTGAATTTTTAAACAAGAAAATTAATGTTTAATAAGAAAGATAAATTGTCGACCAAAACTTAAGTTAGTAAATTTCGAGTTGAATAAATTAATATATAATTCAACGGATTCATTTTTAATTTATCTGCAATAGTTGAATTTTAAGCCAGAAAGATTAATTTTTAACTGAAATGACAAATCTTCAAATAGAATAATTTAATTTTTGACGAAAAAGATTAATTTGCAACCAAGAAGATTAATTTCCACCTAAAAAGACGAATTTTGAACTAAAAAAGATAATTTTTCATCAAAAGAAACGAATTTTTAAATAAGACGATGAATCTTCAACAAGAAATAATTTTTTTGACCAAAAAGAAGAATTTTTAAACAAGAATATTAACTTTCAAAGTAAAAGATCAATTTTCTACCAAAAGAAATCGGGGTTTTAACAAAATATGTTGATTTTCAACAAAATGTTGAATTTTTGATCGAAAAAGACAAATTTTCATCCAAATTGTTGAATTTGAAACTAGAAATGATCAATTATCAACTAAAAATAGAACAGTTAAATTTTTATTGAAATTGATTGATTTTTAACGAAAATGATGGATTTTCAAGTAAAATGATGAATCTTTAACTGGAATAGTTGAATCTTATGCCAAAAAGATGAATTTTTAACCATAATGGTTAATTTTCTACAAAAAAGACAAATTTTCATCCAAGTGCATAAATTTTCAAACAAATAGTTTAATTTTTAAATTCAAAATATCAATTTGCAACCAAATAGTTGAATTGCCACAAAAAAAAAAGATAAATCGATTTTCAACAAAGTAGTTACACTTTCAACCAGAGATGAATTTCAAATTAAAATGATGATTCTTCACGGAAAAAAATTGGTTTTCAACAAGATAGTTTAACTTTCAACCAAGCAGATGATTTTTTAACTAAAAAAATGGATTTGCAACGAATAATGTAAAAAAATTTATATTATAATTCAGAAATATTTGACCTTGGAAATACTACTTCTACTCTAAAGAAGGGCTTGAAGTACTTTCTTTATCTAAAATTTAGAAGAGGGAACTTTCAAATTGTTACGAATTCTGACTTGGAAGGGGGTATTTTTTAATTCCTTTCCTCTAAATTCGAACTATAATTCTTTCAAAAAATTCCGGTTCCATGTGAAAAATTCCCTGTTCCAAGTGAAATTATATTTTTTTACCGAAACTCTCTGTATGAAAATAAAAACGATAATTATTTGCTAAAATCCCCTGTTCCAAGTCAGAAAAATGAAGAGTAAATTAATAAAACGTGATAAATCCATTTTTTGAAAAAATTGAGTGTATTATTGTTTCTGTATTTGTAGGCTATCATCAATTTTATCATCAAACTTAAGTCAGCGCTTAAGTCAGCGTTACATTTTTCTAGGTTAAGTCAAGTGAAATAGTCAATAAAGCAGAATTCACTTTTCCAAATTCACCATAAAGAAATCACTTTTCTGAAGTGACCATAACTATTAAACTTGTAAAAACTTGAATTTTGCTATGATCGGAAGTAAATTTCCGGTCTTTAAAATTAAATTCCCGGTCATTTCCTGGCTTTTTTCCCCGGTCAATAAAATTCCCGATCATTTCCCGGTCAAGTCGCCACCCTGGAACTGTACATAATAATTAAAAAAAAGTTGAAAACATGGAAAAAGTTATTTAGTAAACATAGTGAAACTTATTTGCCTTGAATGAGCATCAGCTTGAATATATATGCAATTAAGTGCCTCAAATAGGTTCGTTTACTTGTATAGCTTTTTTCTTATGCAAAAGATACTTTTAGGTCTCTCTAAGTCAAAATTGGTGAAATGCGACGAATCACAAGTGAAATTTAACGGATTCGATTAGCAAAAAGTGAGCCACCGAAAATTAGTAGAAAATCACTAATTCGATTAGCCGAGATATTTCCTAATTCAAAAGTGGAAAGCAACTGATTGCTTGATACAAATTAATAAATGTACTTAGGACTGTATGAAATAATTAATAAAGGTTATAAAAATGGAAGACAAGAAAAATAGAAATGTGTAATAAAATAACCCGATGGTGTACCATTCTCAACGCTATTGAAGTAATAAGAAGGTCATATTGTGAAATTATGAACGTGAATGGCTATATATTAAGTATGCATAGTCGGAGTTCTTACAAGCTACTTTTCACAGAATTTTGTTTTCGATTTAAAATTTTTTTATAGTTATACATTTTTCTAGTTTCCCATAGATTAATTTATATATCTTGAAATAAGTTGAAGTGCTTCGTAGATTTAAATGTATCGAAAATTTCATTTATTTCAAAGATAATTTAGATATTATGATAACGTAGAAGCTTTTAAAGTGTTTATAATATATATTTATAGCATAGGTACCTATTTTATATATTGTGTTGAGAATTCTAGAAATTAGATATTTAAAATGTTTCTGTCTTAGAATATAGAATTAATGTCATATATAGGTATTAATTACTCATCAAAAGACTTAATTAAATTTATGGCCAGAACGCAAACACTGTTTTTGAATATTCTCTCAACATATATTTTTTAAGTGATTGTGATATATTATAAGTGATAAAGTGTGTTACATTTTTCTAAATGTTAATTATTAAATGTTTATTAAAAGCACGATTCAAAGTACATGTTTACAAAAGTTTTTTATTTCTTAATATCAAAAAATGAAAACAAACCCTATTCTAAGACTAAAAAACAAATTATTTTGGATAAAAATCATTTTCTTTTTTTTTTAGTTGAATTCAACTGTTTTTGATTGCAAGTTTATTTATTCTTTTGTTGTTGAAAATGTATCTTTCATTTTTGCTTGTTTCATTTTTGGTTAAAAACTGATATTTTTATTTGAGAAATTACATGATTTGTAAAAAGTTCGTCCATTTCAGGTGAATTGAACGGCTTTTAATTTAAAATATGGTTTGCTTTTAATATCAACTATTACATTTTACCTTGTTCTTAAAAAATTCACCTCTTTGATTTACAATGAACTATTTTTATGAAAATCAGTTTTTCTCGTTAAAAATTAACTGAAAATTTAACTTGCCCGTTTTCAGTTAAAATTAAGCACTTTTTTTTAAATTCGTCTCTTGGTTGAAAATTAATCTTGATTGTTACCAATTAATCTTTTGGGTAAAAAAAATAATTTCTCGGTTGAATAATTGACTAATTTTTTATAAATTCCTTTTTCTTTTCTTGACAATTGATCTTTTTAGTTGAAAATTCAACTATGTATTTGAAAATTCACTTTTTTCATCAAATTATTCTTCTTTTTTGCAAATTCATTTTGTTGTTGTTAAAAAATCATTTATTTGGTTGAAAATTTAACTAATTTGTGAAAAAATTATTTTCTTGCTGAAAATTAATTTTTGAGTAGAAAACTCGACTTTTTGGTAGGATAATCAATCTTCTTTTTTTGAAAATTCATCTTTTTCGTTGAAAATTCATTACTTTTTGTTGAAAATTTAACTATCACGTTCAAACCTCCTTGGTTCAAAATCATTTTTTTAACTGCAAAGTGGACATTCATTTTGATTGAAATTTAACTATTTTATTAACAATTTTCTTCGTGAAAGATTCATTAGTTGAGCTAAAAAATCATCTCCATTGCTGAAAATTCAACTATTCTATTGAAAATTCGCTTTTTTGAGTTGAAAATTAATTTTTTCGACGGAAAATTCAACTATTCCATTTCTTGTTGAAAATCTTTTCTTTTTTAGTTGAAAATGCACTTCTATTGTTGAAAATTGTATATATTGTTGGATATTCAATTGTCTTATCTGAAAATTTCACTATTTCATTTTTGGTTGAAAATTTATTTTTTTAGTTGAAAATTTAACAATTTTATTGGAAATTCGTGTTCTTTAGGTAGAAAAGTTACCCTTTTTAGTTAAAACTTCAAATATTTATTTAGAAATTGATGTGTTTTGTTGAAAATTTATCTTTCTAGTAGAAAATTAATCTTCTCGTTTGAAAACTCATCATTTTGGTTGAAAATTGAACTATTTCATGTTTGGTTCAAAATTTATATTTATTAGTTGAAAATTCTACTATTTGGTGAAAAAATAAAGAATATTATCAAAGCACGTAATTTGAATTTTTTCAGTAGACAATAATGTTATGATTGTAAAGTTTACAACCACGCAAGAAAAAGTGACCAGTAATTCAACTATTACATTTTTCTCTTCAAACTGAATGACTTTCTTTTTTTCCTCACTTTACGAAGGAACTATAAACTTTTATTAATAATTTTTATAAAGAAAGTCATTTTTGTTTTATCAAATTAAAATTTTCGCAGAACTCGGACCCGAACAGATCGCGCTCCCTGGTGAATGTTAAACTCCCCCATTATGAAAATTAAATAGTTTTTTTTATTATAACTTGAAGTAGAAACATTTAAAAATAAATACTTATTTTTAAAAAATAATTCTGTATATTCTAGTACATTTATTATGTTGAAAATCGTCTGATTTATAAATTAATAGAAAAAATTCTTAGATATAAGAATAAAAAAATTTGAGGTCCGTAACTACAAATTAAACAAATAAATTGGTACATTTTTTTCAATTGACACTAATTTCTCTTATCTAAATGATTAGTCTTACCAAGGATTTACAAAGGTATGGTAATAATGAATGCGCTACATCGAAACCAGATGCACCACAATCATGGGATAAACCAAGTTCTAAACAGGCGGAAAAGTAAGAATTGAGAATTATATAAAAATTGTAATAATTTATAAACCTTCAATACTAAATGTAGAATTATTGAATAATAAGGCTTTCGATGCGAAATATTCAAATATTTGAAGTTTGAATGATTACATTTTGGAAAGTTCCAGTTTGACATGCTTTTAATTTTGAGTAGATTTGAGACGTTTTGCTGTAAAAGTTGCTGTACAGCGTGCAGCCTAATAATTGATAAAGTGTATTTATTTCTATACTCATGAATAATATGTATCGAGTGATCATCTGTGTTTACAAATTGCCATTGCGCCCATCAATGAAAGGAGGTTGGCTATTAGCTACAATTGAACATACGTGCATGATTGCATCTATATGAGGAAACAAATGCACCCGAATATGGCTCAATATTAGCAATAGCTTTATTCACTGGATTGCTCTCTCCACATGAATTCTGACAGCAGCAATGTTGTATGATTCATCAAACTCTTCGCTTGTGAATTGTAAATTAGATGCCATAGGAGGAATTACGAGTGTAGCTTTGCATTTATACCATTTAGATTTCATTTGCGGAAAACATTCATCGGCTGAAACTTGGTCGTCTGTCGCTATTAACTTAAGAAACACACCGTCATTTGTAATGAAGCTATCGGAAGTTCTACGTCCACAACCTTTCGAAATTTTTACAAATGTACCCATCTGGTGTAATAACTATCAGGTATTTGATTCTATTGGATCATTCATAGCTTGAATACATAAGTAGTCTTTGCTGCAATTTTGGCGGTGTTTCAGTTCGTAACTCAGTACAATCAATCATGCATCTGCAATTGGGATACATATGAAACGTTAATGGAAAATTTCTGTTAACACTTTCTCGCGAGTGCCAGAATATCCAAGTCTTCGTTTTAACTGAGATCGTTTCCAACATTTTGAATCAAATATCAGATGCTGTAGTGTTATGCATTTGAAAGAGACTTGCCAAGGTACAAAAAGAAATTCGCAATTTTATCTTCATCAAGAACAGTAAATGTCTGTTTTCTTTTCCAAGTTTTTTATAATAAAAAGGTTGTTCATCCTTGCCTATTTCGACTAGGCTAAAAAGAGTAGCAAGAAAGGCAAATTTTACCCTAGCTAGTTGCTTCATGGTTGTGTCCGACTTTATATCAAGAAAGCCCATAAATCCGCGAGCTGTTTCAAAATATGGATCACATTTAGTCTCTTTAGTATTCACTGCTGAAACTTTTTCCTCCACAATAATTTTAGTTTGTTTGACTGGTTTTCGAAGGTGTATTTCTGTTTGAACGGAGCCATTGTTATCTTAATTCCAACAGATCAAAACATTACAACGAATATCATCGTTGCTCTTTATTTTTTTCATATGTTTTCATATGTTAGCACGCTTAAAACTCGTGAAATAATTTAAATTCGAAAGTTAATTTCATTTTGTCAATATATACTAAGTGAGCATTTCTTATTTAGTTTAAAAATAAATTAAGGGTAATTTTGTCTTTGAACCAAAGCTTGATAAATTATATTAAAATAGGTTAGTCCACTGGCTTTCTTCGGAAACGTGTTGCCGAGATATTAAAAAATCCTGATTTTTAAATATAGTAAATAGCGGTTCGTTTAGAGTTGATTTAGCAATGTACAGGGGATAAATTATTATTTATTAATTTTAAATTATATTCAAAGGTGCACTGGTGCAAAAAACAGCGTTTCTCACACACAATTTTAAATGGCTTTAAACAGACAAAGTATATGTTTAATTTGAACAAGGGGACGACGCAATGATTATGTGACCTCTAAAATTTAAATTTTACCACTCTATAATGAAATTTAAAAGGAAATAATGGGCAAAGACAGTTCGAAAATTGGTAAAAAAACGCACTGTTATTTCCAATCGTAATTTTTGGCGCTACCTCCTCCTCCTGAAATTGGTAACGTAGTCTATGGATAGCTTCTAGGTTACAATTGACTGGGAATCAAAAACAACTGTCAATTAAATACGATTGGAAGCAATTCCACATTTTTATTTATTTTTTAGTTTTATTTTTTCTAAGCTTTTCACGCGAGATATGTATTCTGTCTATTTGAATAATAGCTACTATGGTAGAAGAGTCCAAAGGTAAGCTAAAATTTGCTAACTAGAATGCGCACAGTGTTTTGAAGAAGAGGGCGGAAATTGACATAATTCTCGCGGAGTTTGGTCTGGACGTGTTCTCTGTTAATGAAAATTGGCTAAATTCGAAGCAGCTTTGGGAACTCCCTGGCTAAATAACTCACAGATGTGACAGACTTAGAGATAGAGGGGGTGGTTTGGCTATTTTTTGTCAAGGAAGGTCTTTGTTTCTGGAAGCTTAACCGGGTGATCTCTTACTGGGAGATTTGGATGCAGTAAGCATTATTCTGCTTACTTTCATGGGCTCTATTGCAGTTCTGTCGGTTTATTGTCCTCCTCTAAGTAATACGAAACGTGACACTTTCTGTGAAATAATTAACTATGCAAATGGTGTGGATCATATTTTTCTTTGTGGCGATTTCAATGCTCATTTCGGAATGTGAGGTGCGGTGTGGGAGGATGCGTCGGGGAGGGAATTGAGTATGGTTGTTTGTGACAAAGACCTCGTTCCCCTGAACGACCATGAGAGTACTTTTCTTCCTTCTCCGGGACAATCTGGTTCAAAACTGGATGAATAGGTGTATTAATGCTACCCCTATGATGTCCAGCTCCTCATCTAGCAGATTTATCATCCAGACTTTGGATTAGTGTAGGATCATTCTATGGACCATGTGTTCAAAACTCTGGTGGAATGTCGTGCGTTCCGATGTAGCTCGCATGGGTGTAAGGGAAAGGCTCAACCCTTATGATGGAATTCTGAATGTGATGAGGCCTTAGTTCGGAGGAGGACGGCCTTGCAGGAATATCTGACTAATCAGTCGAGAGAGAAGAAAGCTGTTTGCAAAGGAGTTGAACAGGAGGTTAAGCGATTTCTTAGATTTGAGAATTTTTGTGCTTTTAAGGAATTTGTGGCATCACGTACTCTCATTCAACTCTTAGGCTGCGGAGAGAACACGCGGACCTGCTATATTCTCCCCTTTGTCTAGAGAAGAGAAAAGTAGCGAGCGCCATTTCGCTCCCAATCCCTGTCTGTTGGTGTCAGTAAATTGCGATTCTCTACCTTACTGACTTATAGTAGAATGGCAATAAAAAACCGACATCCCTGCTTTACCGATTGATGGTCACATATTCCCTACCTTACCGACAGATAATAAAATGATAATAAAAACCGACCTCCATGTTTTACCGATTGATGGTAATATTGTTCCCTGCCTCACCGACATGTGCTAAAATGCTAATATGAAGAATTATCGACTTACCTGTTTTAACAGCCGATTTCAATAAACTGTTTTGTCAATTAATGGTCACTTAGCATGGAAACGAACCTTATAATGTTAACTTAGAAGGGATCCAAATTACCAACCTCACTGTTGTACCGATTTTTACCATGAATCTCCATTACCAACCTCACGGTTTACCGACTTAGCATGGAACAGAACCTTAAACTTACCGACCTCTCTGTTTACCGAGCGGTGGTACAATGCTATCGCAGCAGGTATCTGCATTACCAAACTCACTGTTCTACCGACTGCCGGCAACCTAGCATGGAACAGAATCCTCCTTTGTCGGTGGCATCATCTGTTGGCACATTATGAAACTGCATTATCGATGCGCAGCTAACTTCACAGTGGTCTGATATTCCCCTAGCCCTATTACTTATGCCTCTGGAATTCTTTCTGCTTTGCTCGTAATTATTACTGGGGCTTCCCAATGAACCTCCCCCTGAAATCTCACTCACCGTCTAATCTCTTCCACTAAATGTTAGCTTAACAGCTTGCTAGGTAAAAATCCATTAGCAGCTTCGAAGTTTCACCAGAAGTTGGGAATGTTACGTTAGACATTTTAAAATTCACAACAGAGTGGGATTATGCCTTTCGTCGCGGAAAGTTACCACGTTCGTGCATGTTCCTTCTATTTCCCACGCTACTTCAAGTTCGGTTTTGTGGTAGTGCTAAAAGTGTGAAAGTTTTGACAAAAAAATGTTGGACTATTTTCCGATAATATTAATTCCCTACCAGTGGTTATTTTACTCTTGACTCTACGGAACGTCGGTTTCTCAAATCCTATTGTGGACTCTCCTTAAGAAAGAATTGAAATTGTTACGCAATTTTCATTGAAATTACCCAATTTAACTACGTTGGGCGCCAAATAAGACAGGATAAAATTTTGTGGAAGTTTTGATGAAATAAATAATATTTGAATCAATACTTAACTGACAAAATTCGTCCCTTAACTTGGCGCGGCCTGGGTCGAATCTGCCAAGGCTCATGATTTTACATTTTATAAACAACATTAAGATTTTTGCTGCATACCAGCTCAGTCGAATCACAACCGGCAAGGAATATTTTCTTTCAAACTAACATTTAGCGGAAGCAAGTAGACGCTAAGTGAGATTTCAGGGGAAGGTTCATTGGGTAGCCCCAGTAATAATTACGAGCAAAGCGGAAAGAATTCCAGAGGCATAAGTAGTAGGGATAGGGGGCTATCAGACCACTGTGAAGTTAGATGCGCATCAATAATGCAGTTTCCTAATGTGCCAACAGATGGCGCCACCGACAAAGGGAGGGTCCTATTCCATGCTAAGTTGCCGACAGTCGGTAGAACAGTGAGTTTGGTAATGCAGATACTTGCTGCGATAGCAGTGTACCATCGCTCGGTAAGCAGAGAGGTCGGTAAGTTTAAGGCTCTGTTCCATGCTAAGTCGGTAAAACAGTGATGTTGATAATGGAGATTCATGCTAAGTGAACATTATAAGGTTCTGTTGCATGATGAATCGGTAAAACAGTGTGGTTGGTAATTTGATCCCTTCTAAGTTAACATTATAAGGTTCGCTTCCGTGCTAAGTGACCATTGATTGACAAAACAGTTTATTGAAATCGGTCGGTAAAACAGGTAAGTCGATAATTCTTCATTTTAGCATTTTAGCATATGTCGGTATGGCAGGGAACAATGTTACCATCAGTAGGTAAAACAGGGAGGTCGGTATTTTGATTATCATTTTATCATCAATCAGTAAGGTAGGGAACATGTGACCATCAGTCGGTAAAACGGAGATGTTGGGGTTTTTTTTCGCCATTTTACTATAAGTCAGTAAATTGCGTCTCTACCTTACTGACTTATAGCAAAACGACAATAAAAAACCGACATCACTGTTTTACCGACTGATGGTTACGTGTTCCCTACCTTACAGACTGATGATAAAATATTAATAAAAATACCGACCTGCCTGTTTTACTGAATGATGGTAACATTGTTCCCTGCCTTACCCACATATGCTAAAATGCTAATATGAAGAATTCTCGACTTAACTGTTTTACCGGCCGATTTCAATAAACTGTTTTGTCAATCAATGGTCACTTAGCACGGAAAAAAAACCTTATAATGTTAAATTAGAAGTGATCCAAATTACTAACCTCACTGTTTTACCGACATAGCATGGAACAGAACCTTAAATTTACCGATCTTTCTGTTTACCGAGCGATGGTACAATGCTATCGCAGCAGGTATCTTCATTGCCAAATTCACTGTTTTACCGACTGTCGGCAACTGAGCATGGAACAGAACTCTCCCTTTGTTGGTGGCGCCATCTGCTTGCACATTAGGAAACTGCATTATTGATGCGCAGCTAACTTCACAGTGGTTTGATAGCCCCCTAGCCCTACACCTAATGCCTCTGGGGCTTCTCAATGAACCTCTCCCTGAAATCTCACTCAGCATCTACTCTCTTCCGCTAAATGTTAGTTTGAAAGAAAATATTCCTTGCCGGTTGAGATTCGACTGAGCTGGCATGCAGTAAAAATCTTAATTTTGTTTATAAAATGTAAAATCATGAGCCTTGGCAGATCCGACCCAGGCCACGCCAAGTTAAAGGACGAATTTTGTCAGTTAGGTATTGATTCAACTATTATTTATTCAATCAAAACTTCCACAAAATTTTATCCTGTCTTATTTGGCGTCCAACGTGGTTAAGTTGGGTAATTTCAATAAAAATTGTGTAAAAATTTTAATTATTCTTAAGCAGGGTTCACAATAGGATTTGAGAAACCGACGTTCCGGAGAGTCAAGATTAAAATGACCACTGGTAGGTTATTAATATTATCAGAAAATAGTCCAAACATTTGTTTGTCGAAACTTTCACACTGTTAGCACTACCACGAAACCGACATCGAAGTAACCCTGCACGTCATAACCTCACTTTCAATGAAATCAAAGAAATCAAAACATGAGTCGGCCATTTTAATCTTGATTCTCCAGAACGACGGAACGCGAACGACACATAAAAATAAACAGTTGGCAATACATGTGCGCCCATCGCATCCACGCTACTGCTATGTCAAGTCTACACTGTAAAAATAATCAACGAAGTTTTAAATCGTCAGGCGTGGGAAATAAAAGGACCATTATCTCAGATACAAATATAAATTGATGTACAGAAAAAAATGTAGGTTATGTTTCTACAAGGACGGCAATAGGACGCCGAGACGCTTCAAACTTTTCCCACATGAAGTGTAATCAAATTCACTTATCTTTGTAGAAACAGAAACAAGGAAATTTTTCTGATACGCTTTGACACGTATGTCGAATAAACGATTAATTTCGATGCCACATTGGATTGATTCATCGCTATCTACAATAATACATTTTATTCAATTTTATTATTACAACACTTGTTAATGCCAAATGTAAAATCACATAATATCGAACGTAAAATTACCGACACCTGGTAATATTCCTCTCGGTACCGTGGAAACCTGCTACTTTAGTCCGTAACATTACAACGACAGAATATGTGAAACTTCGAGGACACTTTTTACAGTGTACATCAAGTCAATGCTACGTTGGTTTCTCAAATCCTATTGTGGACTCTCCTTTAGATTCGTAGCTTCGGAATGTGCGTATCGCGTATCTCGCTAGAAGAATGAAAGCTTTGTGTGCGTGCATATGTCATGCTTCTCCCGGCGACCGTACAATCGGAGCGGGTTTGTAAACACAGGCTTCGACTCTAATAAGGTTATTTCTGGCATCTTTTCTTTGTAGTCACTATTTTGAATTTTTCGCCGCTTTATTTTGTACATGAAATTAATGTAGAAATTTATATGAATTGTGAGACCAATATTTGAAATTAAAATAATATTATTTGAAATTAAATCGACATTTTAAGGTTATAAAAATGTATGCGTAAATCGTCTAATGAATTTTATTGGTTATTATATATTTGTCTGTCAATTCTACAATCTCCGGATCTAAAAATTTTATTGTAGTCTAAAGTAAAGTATTAAAGATCTTGCTCCTGTTATTCGACGATAGCAAAAGAATTTAAACCGCGTAAATACACGGTTCAAACGGTTCGACGAACGAGACGTTAAAATTGTCAATAATTTGAGTCATATAGATGACTCAAGCGAATGAAAATATTAGACACGGGAAATAAATGTGTCAATTTCCGAGTAGCTTAGGTCTTGCCCTCGGTATTCCGTAAGATGTTTAACACTAGTAGTACCGGAGTTCGCCGTGCCCCTTGAAGTACCACGTGGGTCATTTTTAACCCACAGTAGGAAACCACGGTTCTATTGGTATTTGGGTGATGTTTTGGGAGTAGCCATCTTTACAGTACGTTTAGGAAGACTCTAAATTGTAACCAAAGGACAATTCGGTCTCTAAAATGCATAGTACACTGTCCTAAATAAAATTTCAGGGATAAATGTTTTATTACTATTTTTGAGTTTACAGAAGAAATTACTCAGTCTGTCATCAAAAATCATTAAAACAAGCAAGTGAAACAAAGTAGGACGGGTTTTCGTTGTAGAAATATTAAAACAGAGTCAAAATATACTGTTTACATGAGTGCTAATAGTATTTTTACTTTTACAGACAAATAAGGTAAGTACAGAGTATCTCTAAAAGATTCTATAATGCAGCATGTGGCTAAGATGCATTACGTATTTTATTGCTTATTGATATCTAGGAACAAAAACATATAAGAACACACAAATTCACTCTAGAATTATAAATATTTGGAAATATTTAGGAGCAAAGACGTTGACAGAATTGTCTAAGCTGGGATGGTCTCACAGTTTAAATATTCGACAAGAGTTCTGGCTTAGAAACTTTTGCACACACACTTGTTGCACTTGAAACATACGCCTAACCTAACATTACACTGTCGTAATATAATCCAACATCTCGTGAATAATGTCGAGGCAGGCTCAGAAACAATTTAGAGTTTCAAAACCGGTGTTATTGATATCGAATTGCGGTAAACTGCGTAAGGGTCAAAAATGACCCACGTGGTACTTCAGGTATAAGAAGTAAATTTTTCATATTTCTAGGTGGGCTAGAAAGATGAAATTTTGGTAAGATGTACAACACCATAAATGATTGAAAGTTACGAAAGCGTTTGGTCCTGCGATGATTATATACGGGGGTACGGCCCTCGACAAACCCTCGTGGTTCAAAAATTACCCACATTGTACTTCTAGTGTTAAAAGGTTATATTGAAAATTTTCGGTTGTTTAGGTCTTGCCCTGACAGTCGACAGCAATAAATGGAATTACAATTTTTAAAGTTTAAAGGTCGAATGTTTATGTCTTGCAATGACAATTTGAACCAAATAAAATATTATTAAATTTAAATAATTTGATCTTGCTCTGATTATTTAATAAACTGTTTTGAATGTTTGAAAATTGAATAACTTAGATCTCGCTCTGGTTGTCAATGTAAAATATGTCGATTAGTAAAGGCCTTACCCTAGCTATTTGACCTGTTTATTAAAATTAAAACTGGACAAAGAAACTGTTGGTGTTAGGTCCTCCCTGATTTTCGGCAAAAGAATGTAGAAATTAAAATCTTTTCGTTCAATTGAATAAAGGTCAGATCTTATTCTGATCCATTGATTGAATATAATTCAAAATAGCTTCAGATCTCATTCTGTCTATTTTGAAATTGAACCTTGTACTTTGCACGCTGAATTAGAAATATTTCTGTATAATTAAATTTAAATTTAACTAGATTTCATCAAAACTGGGTCTCGCCTGAATGAAATTCAAAATAGCTTCAGATCTTATTCTGTCTATTCTGAATGTTGATTTTGTAAATTATCAAACTAAATCAGAAATCTTTCTTAATAATTAAATTGAAATGAAATTGATCTTGATTTCGTCGACTAGTTAAGGTTATATTCTAACTCTTCGACTAATAATTGATCAATTAATTAATCAATTCTTTCGGGCTTAGCAATCTTCCTAATTTGAATTGACATTGGTTCAATATTTAGATCGTCCTTTGAATTGCAATGTTCTTCTGACCTTCGAGAAGAAAGCCTAATAAAGCTCAATCTCAAAGGGGCACCGAGGAAAAAATCTCGGCATCAGTCGACCAGAAGATTTCGTTAGGACAAAGTATCGATACAGTGATCGACAGCAACATGAGCGAGACAGACACAGAAGTACAAGTCCCGATTAATATCGAGTCAATAATTGCACTTAACAGCGGTTTTCCCATTAGTGTGGGAAGAGGAAGGGGTTCACGTGTATCGACTCCTACCCGACCTGGTTCAGACACTGCCGGTCTTGAAAAAAATTACAGCGTCATAGAACGCAAGTTAGGAATTTTGACTACCTGATTCGAAAATGTGATCTTTTAGCAAAGTAATTTGTAAGAGAGACTATTATCGCCGAATCAATATCAGATTGAACAACGTCGCACTGTCAACCGTGACGACCCCCGCCCCCCTCACATATCCCGCGCAATCAAGGGTCTAAAGGGGGAGAAATTTTGTCGAAGATACCTGGCAATAAAGATTATCCAAATTATTTCGTGGATGACGGATTGGATTCAGACGCCATTCAGGATCGTTGTCGAAATTTCAATCCGCTTTTGATAAACCCCTTGTTTAATTCGGGAGCTTTTTCTCATTTTAATGCAAGTCGCGACGCAACCGAGACTTCTAGACTCAGACCGGTACCCGATCCGTCGAACGAAAGAAACGAAATGGGTTCGGTGGAAAGGAAACTCAGGCACGTGCGTTTTGAAAACGAGGACCCAACGTTTCGGCGGAAAATTTCAACCGTGGATTCTCGAATTTCTCGCAAAAATTTTTTTTCACAAAATAGAGAAGTGAATAAATCCGATTTAGGTGGTCAAAGCACAGTTCCGCAACTAATTAGGGTTCTAGTTGGCGAACCAAATGCCAACGGGCAAATAGTCGACCAGGAGATTTTCGTCTCGGAACAGCGTTATCGCGAAATGACGGCTAGTGAAGCAAGTAGCTGCTAAAATATTAAAAGAAATAGTCGAAACATGAGTCGTGCCTTCCTTCGTTCAAACGATTCACGGAGAATGGGTTCTTTGTTCTTCTGGCGTGAGGATGGCTCAAGCGAAAGTGACAGTCCCGCCCGATTTGATTCGGGTCGGAATCTGAGTGCATCGTCAATTCGTGGACTCGGTGGGGGTCGTTCCGGTTTTGACGGCGACTTGCCAATGAAGATAGGTCGCATAGTCAGCTCTTGGAAAATCTCTTTTCTAAAAACCGAGAGGGATCCTGAACAGTTTTTACTGATTTTCAAGGATTATTTGAGTACCAGCGGGATATATAGGGAATTATTCGTTCCGTGTTTGTCGAGAATATTTGAGGGTCCGTAGAGGTCATGGTACCTCGTTAACAAAAACCCGTGGCGTAAATGGGGGGAATTCTCGCGTGCTCTTCGATACGAGTGGGGTATCGAGAAAGACGACGCCGACCTTCTCCTCGAGGTTCGTGTATCGAATCTCGAGGAGAACGAAACCGTCGCGGAATTCGCATGTAGGGCTAGACTCATATTCCCGCCGGACTTCAGAGAACAATTGAAACAAGTACTGAAATAGTTTAATTCACGACTGACTTTCGAGATTTTAAATCTGTCTCTCAAACACTATACCGAATTTCTACATTATGTTAACGAGCGTGACTATCTCTACCAGAGATCAGCTGAGTCGCAAAAGGCGTACCCGAGGTCTAGTCCTACAGACTTAAATTATGTTCAAAGGCAGTTTGACTCGGTCGACGAACTCGACGAGTATTCGTCAAGAGACCAATTGAAGTCAAGCGATGAGAATTCCAAAAATGAACGAGTCAGACTTTAATGCTTTTCAGCCAAAACAGATCGTGAGCCCTGCAAAAGAACATAAGGTTCAAAATTCAAAGTCAATGACACGTCAAAGACTTGACCAAAATTTGGACTAGTTTCAAGGAAAGTCAAGTCAAGCGAAAAAAGGAAATAACATCAACGTGAAAACCCCTTTCGTCGAACGGCCTAGATCGGGGGATCAAGACCTCCTTTCCACCGGTCTGAATTGTTATGTTCTAATTGTGCAGGATTAGAGCATTCGTTGCGTTACTGTACATCAGAACCGCAAATATTTTGCTGCTTTTGTCGAGCATTAGGATACTATAACACCAATTGTCCAAAACAACAACGAAAACTCCAAATGCCCTCGGCAACTTCGCTTTGGATAGTTGAAACTAAAGGCAAAACTGAGGATATTCGGAATCCTTCTTTATCTGAAAAGGTCGTCGATGTTCAAGTGACTTTTAACATCGATCAACCTAGAAATTTAGACGGCGTTGACTGAGATGTCAACAAAATAGGGTTCAGTGATCCTAACCCACTGGAGTTTCGTTTATTGGACGAAATTCCTAATGAGTTGAGAAGCTCTGATGACGAAATGGACCATGTGCTATGTGCGAAACAGGAAGCCATCCAAGATCGAGTCCAGCTAAACGCAATTTGTGATCAGAATTGGTACGAAACTAAGTTTAAACTCGTCAAAAATCAACCTGACAGATTTTCTGAATGGAAGATCGAGGATGACGATTTGTTTTATCATCGTCCTGATTACTAGAAAGCTCTGATTGACCACGAATACCTGTGGAAAAAAGTAATAAAACCCTGCGACGTTGAAACTGTCCTTCGCGAAAATCATAATATTCCTCAAACCGGACACCTGGGTCGTGATAAAACGTTAAATAGGGTTTGCTAAAATTATTATTGTCCGGGTATGACACAAGAGGTCAAGTCCTTCGTTGAAGAATGCAAAATATGCGTCTAGGTTAAATATAATCAAAGACCTTTGAAAGGTCAATTGACTACCAGGCCCTTACAATCACCTTGGGCCAAAATATCCGTTGACACCGTCGTTTCTCGAACTCGAACAAAAATAGGAAACTCTAATCTAATTGTCGTTCAAGATTTATACACTAAGTTTATCGAATTATTTCCAATCCGTCATAGAACAGGGAAATCCGTAGTGAAAGTTCTTGAGACAATTTTTTATCGCTGGGGGACACCGAAATCCATTATTACCGATAATAGAACGGAGTATTTGAACAAAGATGTTGAGGCTCTATTTTTAGCTAGAGAAGTCAAACACAAAACTATCCCGTTAAGCCATCCCCAAAGCAATCCACTCGAACGTGTCAATCGAACCACCAAACCTATGATTTCCGCGTTCATTAGCGACAGTCATAAAGAGTGGGATGAAAACTTGTTTAAAATCCAATTAGCTTATAACGCCGTCCAACATTTCGGTAGTAGCATCTCGCCATTCTTTTTGAAATACGGGCGAAAAGCAGTCGTCAAGCAAGTGACCAAGTTTCCTGAAAATGTTGAAAATAAAACATTCTTAAAAACTCAATTGACGAATGGACAGCGCGAATGAGTAAAATTGATGAATTTCGTCATAAAATAGAACATCAAATAAAGAAAACCTCTGACCAACGTTTAGCCAGGGTTAATTCAGATATAGTCACCTCAATGTAAATAAAAGTAGGGAACGAAGTTTATTGCCCGAATAGAAAATTGAGTAACAAGGCCGAAGCATATTCCTCGAGGTTGGGACATGAATTCGTGGGGCCGGATTTTATTCATAAAACATGTGGACCGGTCACGGGGCCGACCATAGTCGTTCTTCACATCAAGACATGGAGTAGCCCTCCTATTTCGAAAACTTGTTGAATCCATCTTCACACAGCTCTGTTCTCTCCATACCTACGCCGGTTGCCGGAAGAAACTTGGAGCTAACGAGACAGCAGGCCGAGGTAGAACAAAAGATGTTGAGCCTCAAATTGGAGATGGAAGCCGAAATATAGCTCGCCAAGTCCGTGAAGATTAACTTTGACAAATCTGACAACGATTACAAAGGCACCACCGATTTGTGGATGCTCAACGAGCTCGCCAATTTGTCAGCCCCGTCACTGCACAAGATCCTCCAGGATGCAAAAAAGGTCCTGGACACAGGCTATGACTCGATTTCCAGTTTTTCGACGAATAGGATCGATTTCTACAGGGCAACCTCGATGTCTAGGGAGTTAAAAACAAATAAAGACGTCGAAAAATTGCTGCAGGAGGTCAGAAACCTGTCTCCAATGGAATTAAAACTGACGAACCCAACGAGGGTTACGTCCGCACAGTTGCACGCCGAGAACTTGCATCGAAATCGCATAGCAAGTCTTGGGGAGATGCCCAGGTTTCTCTCGGGACTTCGCACTCTATGGCTCGGAGTGCCCCGACTGTAACATACCATATCGGGTCATTGTCGACTGGCTTCGGCTGAACTACGCAAGCTGGCACACCTGGATGATCCCTATCGATCATCGTTGCTTGATCGGTGAGAGCAACGAAGAGCTCAAAAGAAAAGTGTAAGCCTGGTTCGACGACACTGAGGATTACCCCGAATGATAAAGAAGATTCCTCATGAGAGAGAACGCTCTCAAGGCCAACACAGTTTCAGCCAACCCTGAAGCTCCGAGTGCGATCCAACTCTCGGAGAAGAAGAGAAAAATAGGGGTCAAAGCCCTAACATCGCGGTTCATCCACAAAAGTCTCGACGAAATTATGCGGGAGAGGCCAGAGCTGGACGAAGGCGAGGAGGTTAGGATCATTTTCCCCACTAAATACAAGAAGAGGTCGACGAAGTGATCATCAGCGGTTCGTCGAAGTTTAGTTTTAGTTTCGACGTAATTGTGCTGTCAGGTTATATTTAATTTTTCTTCTCTCAGCACTTGTCGGATTTCTCATTTTTATTTATTTTAAAGCACTAAGTTCGTCAAGGTATTGCTCTTTTGCCAAATGATGCGACACTATCGACCGGTACTGAGTCTTCAATCAGACCAAAATCCCTATTGTTCTGCATTCCATTTGAATTAATAAATACGACCACCGAATTAAAAGTAATTGCTAAGGAGATTCCAGAGGTATACTATATCGAAAATTTTATATCAATTTTATGCCGCTAAAATTAACTGACGGGACATGATAATTTAAGTGCTAACAAATCATATTAGGTGAATTGAGTACTGAGCGATCTCGTATTATAATTATTAATCAATCATTCCATTTCAGAACCACAGTTTTCATATTCTCACCTCAACGTTACGGTTCGAAGGGGGAGAGTGTGACAGAAAAACAATTTTACTAAAATATAAATAATTAAAGTCGTGAAGAACCAATCTACCCGTCGAAGCCGGAAGCGATTCACTTTTTCGTCAGACTCCCGACCGAGTGAGTAAAATTTCTATTGTGGTTCTGACGAGAAGTCGATCTGCGTATATTGCGTGAATATTGTGAATTTCACGAATGTGTGATCGTATTTGGGTCCAGTTGAACTATATACTAAAATTGTTGACAGGAATGTAAAGAATTAAAATTAATATTATATTCGAATTCAATTGGATTATTTCCTGAATCGCCTCTACTCTCTTTCGCTAAATGTTAATTCGAAAGAAAGTATTCCTTGCCTGTTGGGATTCGACTGAGCTGGCGTCCAGCAAAAATCTTAATTTTGTTTATAAAATGTAAAATCATGAGCCTTGGCAGCTCCGACCCAGGCCGCGCCAAGTGAGGGGACGAATTTTGTCAGTTAAGTATAAATTCAACTATTATTTTATTAACCAAAACTTCGACAAAATATTATCCTGTCTCACACAAAAAATGTGAATATAGCACTTTTTAGGCAACTGTAGTTAATATTTATGATGAATTTTTCATTGAAAAAATGCTTTTATATGGATTCTGAGGACCATGCTAATTGCATAGGAACTTCAAAGGCAATGGCCCTCGAAATATTATTTAAAATTTTGTTTTAAAAAATCAACCTTCTACAATCCCGTAAACTACCGTTATTTGCATTTCGCTCATAAGAAAACGAAAATT
Organism: Andricus grossulariae; assembly: GCA_011634705.1. Taxonomy (NCBI): domain Eukaryota; kingdom Metazoa; phylum Arthropoda; class Insecta; order Hymenoptera; family Cynipidae; genus Andricus; species Andricus grossulariae. Next base: position 55,514,418 of record JAABKJ010007545.1, on the reverse strand, counting down.
GTTTTTACCTGGTAATCCTAATGAACATAGATTTTCATGTTCAAAACATTTTTTTCACACTTTCTCTATATTTTTCCTATCCTCGCTAAGAATTTATCTTCAATAAAAGAAGATTCATCCCTCTAGGTCATTCCTATCAAAAGTTCTACGATTTTGAGGCAAAATTTATCAAAACCGCCCATAGCGCGGCACCTGGTTTAGATATGAGTTTACCCGAATGGATGGCCGAGTTACTAACAGAGACGGGACATCGTTACAGCCAATCATCTTGGACAGCAAGAGCGACATCGGGAAGCTACACATTCGGCACTACCATCAAAAGGCTGGACACAACGGAAGAGTGATTGTATCCAATGATCTAAGGGAAAAATTTTGGAACACCAAAATCTGAGCGGCAGTCCGAAGCTCATGGAATGACTGCCAAAAGTGCCGGCATCGAAGAGCAAAGCCGATCGTGCCAAGGGTGGCACCATTATCGACGGAGTCTGTTCACGTGTCTTACAGTACGTGCGGTGAATTTTAAAATAGCGACTTCGCTAGACACGGATTTCATGATAATGGCTCTCCGCCGAATGATGTCTCGTCGAGGCAAGCCGAAACTAATCTACTCGGATAATGGCACCAACCTGAGAGGAGCATCTGAGGAACTTCGCAACACAGTGCAGAGTCTGGACAAAGACGAAATCCTACGTCAAATAGAAGCAAAAAAATAGAGTGGCATTCCATCCCACCAGGAAGTCCACAAGTAGGTAACATTAAAGGAAAAGGCACCTAGAGAAGAGGTACTCCAGACTCTATTCGCCGAAGCGGAGTATGCAGTGAACAGCCGACCGCTGACCCACGTATCGGATGATTCGAATGACACCAGGAGTCTGACCCTGAACGGTTTCCTGGGATTAATGGCTGGTGTAACTCAAGGAGTTCACGGCGCACCAGGAGTGTTACCTGACGTCAACGGTCTTCGCAGACCGTGGTGATATTCCCAATGGCTCGCTGATCAATTTAGGCGCCGATGGATTAAAGAATACTTACATTCAATAAATCGGTGTGCAAAGTGGCAACGTGAACGACAAGACCTGCAAGTGGATGACTTGGCAGTCATATGGGACGAGACTGCACCACGCAACCAGTCGAGAGAAGGACGAGTCGTAGCAGTGTATCCAGGCCGAGATGGTCGCATTCGTATGGCCGATGTGAAGACAGAAACTGGGGTATTCCGCCCAGACGCAGCAAAGTTGTGCGTCATTGAGTTGCCTTAGTGTATTTCCAATTACTTGGGCTACAGGAGGCATTAAAGATAGCAGTAAAAGAGTGGCAGAGAGGAAAAGAGACTCTGTGAACCAGAAGGCCCTTTGGCCCAGGTCAAGGGATAGTCAGTGCCTTTCGAGACAGGCTAGTGAAAAGACGAAAACGACATACTTTGCAATACAATTTTGGCCCATATATCATTAAATTCAGTAGTTTCTGCGCGTTAGAATATTAAAATTATAATTTCATTTCCATGTGTTTGTAACGTGCAATTGTGATCAAATAAATCAACGTTTTAACCCAATGTGTTTTAGAGTCATTTTAGGCTTAATGCACTTTAATTCTCATCAAACAACCTAAACACTTTGCTTGATGCAAACATTTTTAGATTAAACCGATCTCTTTCTTCCGCATTTGATCCGCCGTCTTAAATTTTTTAATTTAGACATTTAACATTTTTACATTTGGACTGTGTACGTTTGATATCAATATTGGTCAATGTATGTCAGGTGATTCGTTTCGTATCTATACTGTCTTAAGTTAAGGCTTTGTGATACTTACGTCATACGCTTCCTACCATATCGACATTTTTTCTGCCAAACAACTTACGTTTACACGAATTGAGATATGGAGTTTCCTATTTGGAAATATTAATAAAAGGCATTAAGGAATTTTTTATACTGCTAACTTTTGGGATCACAGAAAATAATTTTCCCAAAATTCTTTGAACGAAAAAAATATTTGTAATTCTCAAAATTTATGAGTATGCAAACGTTCTTTAGTTTCCTTTATTTAATTTCCCAAATAGGAAACTCAAAACCTCACTTCGTGTGGAGGTAGTATGTTGCGAAAAAATGTCGGTATAATAATAATTCTGTGACGTAATTAAGTATCACACGGCCTTAATGTGTCACCGATACGCAAACACGCATTCTTAGTCTAACATCGCGTGTTGCTCAAGTACAGTCAGTACTCAAAAGTTACCTTTTTCAGGTACCTTGGTCCGATTTCTTTTGTTCTTTGATATGCTGTAGGGACAAAAAATTAAGCAACACTTATTTTTTTATATCTGCCCTTTCTCATATTTAAAAGGTAAATCCAACCCCCTCCAGTTTTTTCGGAGAATAAAAATATTTCTAACTTGAACAGAGTTTTCCTTCTATTTTGCTTTACAAGCCTGATATACATTAATTTTGAGTCGAAATTTGATGAGTTGTCAACTTCATTGTCACCAACTACCCCTATTTATATTATAAACTACCCTTAGTGAACAAATATATGTGCAAAGAATTGAAACATTTATTTTATTTAGAAAAAGAATGAATGTTGTTTCGTGATGCCAGAATAGTGAATAAACAACTTACTACCAGTATCAATGGGGTGAACAAGGCCGTACAAGGTATTTATCCGCACACGGTGCTGCCCTCTAAGCTGAGCTTGACAAATCGCGATCCCCATAGAAAATTCAAGAGACGCGTAATGGTGGACAAATGCATGGAAAGACTATGCAAATATTATTTCGTGCAAGCCAAGGCATATTTCAGTGCAGAAGTGGGGTGTGCCGTAAAGAAGTTGAAGTACTTCTATTTGAAAAATATAAAAAATAAACACTTGTGGGAAATATCAATGATTTAATTCTTGAGTAATTATTACATATTGTGACCGAGGCATCTGTTTTTATTCACAATCAGCTGTATTATCGTATTAACGTTGTGTCAGAATTCACGTGATACAGAGTTTTATAACCTTATTTACTACGCCCGAAAATAGCATATGAATCATTTGACGTAGCTGTGACCTACGGGTGCTCTTGCTCGGCGGTCGCTGGCTAATTTTCGAGTAATGAAGACACACACACACATGCACTTACATAACACGCCAAGGCAGTGCTTCGACTCTGTGCATCCAACTGATGACCTCAGAGGGATCGCTCCATTCAACTTAGCCTGCTAGGGAGGCTGCCGAATGGCAGAGTGGTTGGGGGCCACTTTGCCTGATCAACAAAGTAGGACGTCATTCACTGTGCGATAAGTATGCCTGGCACCTGAGAGGTATTTTTTCAGAACGTTGGTAACAACAAAACCCACCGAGATCCAAAAACACTCGGCGAAGATGGCCGGATTCGGAGTACTGCCTTGAGATAAAACACTGGTGTGGCACAATAGGCTTTATAGCTTGAGCGCCAGGGGTGTCAACTCACGGGCTTCCCTGCCTACATTACAAACCAACAACAAACAAAGATGATATTTAATCCTATGAATGTGACAAATATGTTGTTAGCAACATTTCAAACGATGTACTTAATGGATATTCCCGTAGAGTCTGAAGAATATTATTTTGGAGTTTGTTAACAGCGTGGATTATAAAAAAGGAGCGGTGGGATTTTGAAATAACAAAGGGGAAAAGCGCATACTTGGCCATGTTCAATATAGCTTTAAACTTGTGTCTTCTGAACGTCAATTACGAAGATGGGCTAATAAATTGGAGTTAGGGGAAACCAAAAAAGAAAAGTTGTTCAAAAAGTCCGAGTGTGTAATACAAAGTTGAGGAATGCAATTGAGGCCGGATATATTTTGCATCTAGAGACATCCGGCAATGGGCTTTAAAAGCATACAAAGAGCTACTTGATAAAAGCATGGTATGTGAAGTTTATGACACGCTATAGAGGACAGCGATGTTTTAAAAACAAAAGCTATAGAATTCGTTACTGCGATGAAGTTCTGATCAGAGTGGATTACAGTTGGAAATCCACTCTGAACGAACGCATATGCATATTATAATTCGGTTTTAAAATTGCAGGTCACTTTAAAACGTGGTTAGAAGACGTATTTTTTCTAAAAACCAATAATAATAAATAATAATAATACATTTTTATTTTACATTTTTACATTCTTATTATTGTTGCGGCGTTTCTATACCGTGCCGCAGATAGGGCCGCAGAGGAGCTTGGCCTCCCATTTGATTCCAGCGACACTACACATGGTCTAGCACGACTAACGCCTTCGGTGCTCAAAGATCGTGTAAAGGAAGCAGAACACACGCTTCTACTAAGAGAACATGCTGACAAGTCCCTTCGTGGTAAATTCTACGGCATCATACGTACAGAAGAGCTCTCGATAGGTCTGCCCAACATGTTTCTCAAGTCTGATGGATTGAGATCGGAGTCTGAGGGATTTCTTTTTACCTGTCAAGACGGCGCTATAGACACCTTAGCTTACCGCGAGCGCATAATGAATATACCTGTAAGCGATACTAACTGCCGAGCGTGCAAGCAAGAGCCAGAAACATTTGGACATGTTCTCAGTAGTTGCTCAAAGCATGCACGTTACGGGTACATAGAGACACACAATGCGGTTCTAAAAGTGTTATATTCCCATCTTCGGCACTTCTATGGTGTTGATCTATTGCACGTCTTGCCATACGCCCAGAGGGAACTCGAATCCATTGTGGAGAATTGTCAGTGTAAGATATACTGGAATTTCTCATTCTCCACCACTAAACAAATCAGTGCTACGAAGCCTGATATTGTCCTCCAAGATCTGAAGACCAAGATCATTTACGTATTTGAATTCTCTACACCAGCTGATGGTAATATCATGGCAAAAGAGGAAGAAAAACGGACGAAATATCAAGCACTTCTTTTCAAACTAAGCAGGATGTACGATGGCTACAAAGTCCAACTTGTAGTTCTCATAAAAGGCCATCTTGGAGGTATGAAAGCTTCATTTCTTAGCCAACTCAACAAGATTCCGGCTTGCCAGCGTCAGGCTCAATCCATCACGAACCGGATGCAAAAGGCTGTTCTTCTGGGATCACATCATCTGGCCCGTCAACACTGTTCCTCATAACATTCTACAAATATTGGTAGCTCAAAAGTATCTAAAGGTGAAACTTCATCTCCAACTGTCCCGTGTGCCACAAAACATCATCCGCATCTAGAGAACTGACTCCAAGGAACAGTGTTGAACGATGTTGTCTCGCGTAAATTTCCCACTCTTGCTTACCTTCTAGGATAGAAGGAGCAGAAGTGGATGATGTACACGTTCCAGTTGCATCGGGATTGTTTGCTTTAAGGAACCATGATCGTAGCCTCTGGAGCCTACAACTTCCCATAAAAAAAACTCTTTATATAGTACCTATGATCTACATCAAGGACAATCAAGATAACGAAAACCCATGCTTAATACGCATATTCATGTTTACGCATGGTTACCGAAGTTTATAGAATATCAAAGTCAACGTGTAAACCTGCGTCGTGTACAAAATCAATATTATACTATAAGAGCCGCTGTCCGGGCTAAATCAGTTAGTCGTTACCCGCTCATCTTAGTCTAGCCGTCGCTCGCTACTCTTGCGACTCCTAGTTGCGACTTACCGTGAAACAATTGTTTAGGAGGCTGCACATAATGGTTCTTAATCACAATAAAAATATAACATTATTTATATTTATTTAAAATGAATATTATTTATTATAATGTTGATTTATTTATGAATATATAGTTATATTAATGTGATCATTGATTAATATTTTTGAATTTTAAAAGTTTAGGTGAGATCGATTTACTTACAAATAAGTTGCATTACGCATTCTAGCGCTTATTTGGGTGTAATTTCCCCTGTTCGGCTACAGCATGTAGTAATGTTTTTAAATGTTGTAACAGCCATGCCTCTTTCGACTATATAATTAACAACCACTATTATGTTCACTTTCATAGTGGCAACTTAGAAGTCAGGCAACTTGCACCACTCTAATGGATGTTTTACAGTAAAAGACAGTGAAACGATAATCCAATAAGATCTGTTCTCAGGCATCATGAAATTACAACGAGAGGCTGGCGAAACCCTCGTGTGTCTTGAGAACACGAAGTGACCCAAGGGTAACAGCTTTCTGCATCCATCACGCAAGTACCTTGACATATTTTTGGCACGCGGGAATGGCTTCAACGGTACGAACCAGTGATAGTTTCGCACCTCCGAGAGCACCTATCACAAGAACAATTACTCGTACCGAATATTTTGGGTACCACACATCACTACTTTACCACCGAGTAATTCACGCCTACCCCGAAAGGGAAACGGCTTAATGATATAATAATAATAACAATTTCAAAGAATTCATACTAAATGAATGAGTTGTAACAAAATATTTCATTTTTTTAACAATTCGATGGGCATTATAGGGCTTGACACATATTCAACAACTGGAGACATTACTATAGAAATTAAAAAATGTACTAATACTGCAAATGTTCATTTTATGTTAAATAGTGTTATTTTTTATAAAATAAATAAATATATATATTTTAGATGATTGTTTTAAGGATTTATATACTATTTTTATTTATAATACGAGGAAAAGCTAAATGGCGTTAAGTCCATCATCATTGCCATTAGATATTAAATCTTTGATCAGTATCTTCGATTAGGAAGATCATTTGAAATAAAGAGAAACATATTATGAAACGTTTCGGTCCTGATTTTGGACCCTCTTCAATGAATGTATTATAGTTAAATTCTGAAAAAACAACAAATCGTTTAACACACAAAAAAAGGAATATAATGAAGTAAAGAAAGTTTAGTTAAGTGGCCATTTTGAGTAATCAAACACATTAAGTTTGTAAATAAAAGAAATCTGTAGTTTATCAAAATTTGTGGTACCAATGAAATGCTCATCATATTAGAGTAATTTCTTTTACAGTACAAGTCCGATAAGTTGTCGTCCGATAAGTGTACACTTCCCTTAAAACGTCATCACACGCACGGCACGCACAGTAATTGGGGTTTTCCCACTACGGGTGCTGTTTTGCTTATGATTTGCGCGTCATTTTTACGCATGTGCACACGTAATATCGTGCTACTAGAGGGGGCATCCGGTAAGTCCGCAATTCCTGGATTTTTCCGCCCCTACAGCCCCGAAATGAGAAACTTATCGGCCTTCTACTATATTTACAAACTTAATGCATTTGACTACTCAAAATTGTCACATAAATAAACTTTCTATACTTGACTATATTCTTTATTATTTTTTTTTGTGTTAAACGATTTGTTGTTTTTTGTTTTTTTTTCAGAATTGAACTATAATACATTTATTGAAGAGGTTCCAAAATCAGGACCGAAACGTTTAATAATATTTTTGTCTTTATTTCAAATGACCTTTCTAATCGAAGATTGATCAAGGATTTAATATACAAAAGGTCGAGACTGATTCATCATCATTGCCATTAGATTATTCAACTCTGTTATTACATGCACATCTATAGCGACATCTATTTTTTCATACAAAAGTTACTAAACTGATCCATTAATGTACACAAATTGTTCCTCTGGAAACGTTTTTTGCTTTTTATTGATTGGACTTATCACCGGTTAGCTTTCTCCGCTTCAAATGTTCAATTAAATAAAGAAAAATGCGAATTTTCTGCAAAAAACTGTTCTTGGAGTGAAGTGGTAAAGATTGAAACACCAAATTTTTCATATGAAAAAAAATGATTTAAAATTAATATTGTGGCTTGATGTAAATAAATTGAATAGTCAATTGCAATACAAACAAATGTTCATGAAAAAAATTGGAAAAAAATTGGAAAAAAATGCCGTTTGCAGGAATCAAGCACGGACTTTTCGGTTACAAACTCGGGGCGCTACCGCGGTAGCGCCCCGAGTTTGTAACTAACCGAGAGTTTAGAGGCGCTTGCATCGCAGTCAATGTAACGTGTGTATTACAAGTTTCCTAATGACCTATTACTGGGAGGAGTATGAATCCAAACAAAATTCCAAAGGGTGTAGGTTCCCCTCGTTAGTAGATTCTACCACACTTACAATTAATAGCCCATCAAAATTAAATTCAAGGTATAGTCAAATCTACTACGTAACCTAACAGTAGACGTTCAGAAGGTGTAGAAATAATTTCTGTTTCAGATTGGGGCCATTCGAAGACAACGTACAACACGACTGTACTTACCGCAGCTAAATTTAAACTCTTGCCTAGCTTTAAAGATTAAAGAGTATCGCTTTTGTAAAGAACTTTCAACGAAAAGTTGGATGCACAAGAGGGGAATAACATTCACGCTACTACTAATTGTAAACTAGTCCTACTTCTAATCTTATCGTAACTTAAGCGACGAAAAAAAGGCCTACTTAGTGACTAACTGATTCTATGTATAATTAAATTATATTAGAGAAGAAGCTAATCTACGTTATTAGATGACTAATAGGGGATCTAACAAGCCTTTAGGGTGAACGAAACCCCGTGTGATCGTTAGAGAAGGTAAGCAAGGACCGTTCCATAGATATAACGAAACTGAACTTCGTACGTCTCGTAGCTTGGAAACTTTTTCTTATACAAATAAATCGAGATCTGCAGAGTGTAAATCGCGCGACGATTGATGTTTCGAAGTATCACGGACTGTCCTGGATACCGTAATCTTTGTGAAAATAAAAAAATCGTGTTTATTTCAGAGGCTTTACCTAACTAGAGACAACATTTCATAGCGACCTAGCGCCATTGATTTTATAAAAACTTTCTTCTCTACTTGTTCGTGCTACTTGCACCAAGCTAATAAGTTATACTGATAAAATAAGGATGGTACGATTGTGGTCGATGAAGTACATATGCAACGCGTAATTTATTAAGAATTGTCGATTGTCGTCTAAACGTGCCTCCAATTCAAGAACTTGGCTGCAATATCTTTCAAGAATCCACACATCAAGACGCGTCTCTTCTTATTACAAAATAAAAAGAGTTACCACTCTCCTTTCGTATCCCATTTTCTTCTTCACTATCATCATCAAATTATTTATCCATCCGTTCCCCTCTTTGTAGTTTTTATATATATATTTTTTAGATTAAGATCTTATTTTTTCCTTCTTCTTATACATAAAGATTTCGTATAGATTAATGTTTCATTTTGATACCAGTTTAATAACATTAAATTCAGTTTATTATAGACCTCCATGACCAATATAGAGCATTTGCAATTAGAAAGGATATTTTTATTCATCTACAAATTATTCAAACTTACTATTTTAATACAATTATTTAATGTAATTATTCAATTACATCAATTGAATTTTTCAATTATTTGCAACAGACATTTTTTCTCCTCGTCAGTCGCAAAAGAGTATTTCACTGATAATTTGGAAATCTCTTTCAAATCAGTCTTCTTGAGATCAAAATGCGATGCCACTAATTCAAATTCCTTTGACAAAGTTGTTCTGAAAACACCTTTATCGTCCGTCTAAAAAAAAAACACACACTTTTATATTTGAATAAGTTATTCACTCGCAACGCTGGTAATTTTTAGGGCCAATCTTTCAAATTATTAAATATTTAAAAAATGACTTACACCTATGCATATTGGATGTCCTGCTTTATACAAATACTGAAATTGGTGATGAGAATATGTTGGAACAGATTTTGTCTTGACATTTGAACTAAGACATAACTCTGCAAGAAAAAATACAATTCACTGAAGTTACATATCATTACTAGTATAGTAGTAGCTCTTCATATCAATTTTTAACAATCCATACATTCATAAATTATCCATACCTACTGGAATTTTTAGCTCAAGTAATCTTTGGAAAAGTTTATCTGAACCATTTAAGCTAGGATGAACACAAACACAATGACCTAATCTCTCTGGTTTGAAATTCAATATATCCATTATCTCTACTTCATTCGGTACCTGTAGATAAGATTATGTTGAACATTAATAAAATAATGTACTTTTGTAGAATGATATTTTCCTAATTTTATTATTTCATATTAAAAATATTCACCTCTGCACAGTGGGTTGCAATTTTTAAGCCAGCATCTCTCGACTTTTCTAATAGGTGTAAAAATACGTCACCCTCTGTTGGATCTCCACTTAAATCGAGGCCAACAACGTACTTTGGATATTTCTTTTGTAATTCAATCGCCAAATCGATATTTTCTTCAGCAACTTGTAGCCCATGCCGTCGATTAACAGAGACTAAATACTTAACAATGATGCTGCATTTTTTCTCACATGTTCTTCAAATAAATTTGTAAAATATTATGTATTATGTAAGTAGACATTATCAATGGGTGTTACATATTTTCATAAAAAGTAAAAAATAGTATTCACTTTATGGCCTTTATGATAGCCTCTGTGTATTTATATTTTGTCATTAATCCCTCAACTTCTCGAGGGGTGCTTCTCAATTCTAGATAAATCACATTTTCCTCGGCGAATTCTTGAATAACATCGCAAGCAGCTATGTAAATTGCCTCTGGTGAATTCGTCAAAGAGTGGGCTAATTTGAATTCTTCGAAGCATCTGACAAAAAAAATATATTATTAGTAAAATGAATAAGTAGCTTCATATCGAGGGGATTGAAGATTTTATATATTACCTGGGCTTCCTGAAAGTGGGAAAAGAGACTAATTTAAGCTAAAAAGTTACTATAAAAGTGACCACTGTTCACACAAAAAGAGACATGTATATGAATAAGTAGAAACACTTATCTATTTAAAAAGTTCGATGCAATTACACATTTATTTTATCGGCTTGCATTTACAAGATTAGATGAAATTCTATTGCTGCATTCAGGGGCAAATACCAAGGTCACAATTGCCAGGATAAATTTTACAAGTAATTTTCAGAAAACTGTATCTATAATTAATTTTATTACAAGATAAATAAGCGTCATTACTTAACTACAATAATAGTCAATGTTTTTCTACTTCTTTATCGCATAAATTAATTTAATTTATTTAATTTTTTTTAGAAATTTAATTTTCAAAATGCAAAGGTACCGAAAAATGTCACATATAATAGAGAAAAACTCAAATTCTACAATGTAAAATACCGCTGCGTAGTACTACGGATGTATTCACTGTGGGTGTATTTATTTATGCTCATTTTAGGAGAACTTTGCTTCCTCATAGGTACCGAATAAATATGATTCCTCATAGAGGGAGGGTTTTCTCTAACAAACGAAAAAAAGGACACTCAATGTTTTTCAGATCTTACCAAAAATCTTATTTAAAAAAAATCAGAGAGCCTATCAAAATGTCAACGGATGTGTTCTATTACAATGAACAGCTTTTTAACTTACGGTAGTATTATATTCTAAATTACAACAAAAGTTTTCTTTATAGAAAAAATGTAACTTTTTTTAACTTTTTAAGTCGATGTTGATTAATCAAGAATGGTCGTCGAAAGTTTGTCAGTAAATCAATCCACGCGTCTCGAAGACGCGAGAAATCACATCAAATGTAGTAGTAATGTAGTTATATTACAAATATAAAAAAATTATCTTATGAACAAGGTAAATAATTTTGTTAAAAAGTGTAAAAACGATATTAGTATAGGTTATTCCCACTACTTCGCGCATCGTAGAGTCGGGGGCGAAACTCCGAATATGACCTATGTTAGGTGGCGACACCTAATATAGGTGTGTAGTTTTCCTCATATTATGAAGATTAACAATATATTTTTCAAATTTATAAATCGGTATTGCTAGTTCATATGATGTCATGGAAGGTATGTCAACAGATCATTTGACGAGTTTTGAAGACACGAACACACATTTAAGATACAGTACTGTAGTATTCCTAATAGGAGACAAAGTTTTTCTCATATAAACAGAATACACCAATTTTTTTTAAACTTCGTGAATCGGTACTGATGGGTAATAAACGGTTCAACAATAGGTTGAACGAAGCGTCTGAAAGATGCGAACAAATATAAGATATACAGTATTGTTGTATTTTGAATATCAGAGAAGTTTATCTCATATAAAAAACATCTTTTTTGTAATGTCTAAACTAAAAAAAAAAACACTTCCAGACGGCTTATCTAGCTCAAAATCATATAAGACCTGAATATCAATCGGAGCTACAATTCGTCTAAACTCTAGGATCATAGCTCTTTTACTTTTCGAGATATGGTAAACAGAAAAAAGTTACACACAAGCGCACACGGACATTTTAAAAAAATTGTATTTTCGAGCTCCTGGGTTCGAATTATATCGAAATATGCCAAGAAAGTAGATTTAAAGATTTAGATCATTACATACCTCCCTCTATGAGGAAGTAATTGAATTCAATCAAATCAGACGTATTCAACAGTCTTTAAACTGTAAAATTAACTTCATTGGAATACAATCAACACAAAATGGTTCTTTAAAAACAACTAAAACATAACCATTTGACAGCACTTTCATAGCCTTATTAAGACAGTGTGCTTCATTTTTTAATTATAACTTACCTCGTAAGCTTCATTCTTAGTCAAATTTTACACAGCTGTTTTATTTATGCTCAAATACGAACATTTTCGTTTTGAAATTCGACACAGCATATTTTTGTTTAATTTCGAGGATGAATAACTCGCAGGGAAAGAAATGAAGAAACTCAAGACTTACACATTATATTATGTAATTTGGGTCCTCATTTTATCCCCCTGAAAATTAAATTATTGTATATTTAGCAAACGTTATCTTACGCAATACGGCTGAACTGATTTTCACCTCAAGTGCTTTGCATATTGGCTTTTATTACTGACTAAATTTATTTTGCATCCTACGAAGAATTTAAGACTACATGTTTACTTAATTATTAATGAAAAAATGTGCAAACGGTATCATCATAACCGTATTTTTTAATTTGAACTTTTAAATTTAAAAATGGAAATGACGCTAAAAAGGTAATTTAAAAATACGGTTATAATGTTAAGGTTTGCTCATTTTTTCGTTAAAAAATTAATTAAACACATAAATCAATTTTTTTCAAAAAGGGCCCGATCGATTATTTTATATTTTGTCTTACATTGTTTGTAGGATGCCAAGTAACTTTAATCAACAATAAAATCTCATTTGCAAAACATTTTCGGTGAAAATCAGTTCAGCCACTTTTCGGCTATTTTGAAAATTAATATTTCGGACTAAAAAGGTTGGACACCAAAGTAAAAAATTTAGGTGGATAAAATAAAGACCTGATGTACATATATGTGACCGACCGTGAAGCAAGGTACCTAATGTGGAAAACATCGATTTTTAGTTTTTTATACCTATCGACAGTTTTTTATCTACTCTTTCATCATGAAAAATATTTCATATATTAAATATTATTCTCCTGTAAAATAAAGCCTTTCTTCGCGGACGGTCACATATACTGTAAATCCTGGATTTTTTTATTTATTTTCCTCCCTATAAGTTAAACATCCGCGAAAATGAAAAAAAAACATCCAAAGTGTGGATTTCAAAGCAAAAAGTTTCATATTTCATCATCAAAAATTAAAAAATGGGCTACAAGTATTAAAAGTCGGAAAAAAGCTGCAAAAGTGCTGAATAATAGTTATGTTTTAGTTGTTGTTAAAATACAATTTTCATTCATTATTTCACTATAAAATTACTTTTGCACATGTTAAATAAAAGTTTAAAGACTGTGGAATACGTCTGATATGATTCAAATCAATGTAATGTTGTATTGTAGAAGTTGAGTTTTTCTCTATTCTATAATGCACATAATTAATGTGACATTATTCTGTACCTTTGCATTTTGAAAAACAAATTTCTAAATAAAAATAAAGTAATTTAATAAATTTATATCATAAGCAAGTTCAAATAGAAATGAGTACTATAGTTGTATATCCAATTTTTCAAAAATTAGGCCACAAGCGCACTAAATCTGAAGGTTCTTTTTTGCTTCAAGGGTATTTTATTAATTTAAAATCATTTGAATTGTAATATTAAATAACATTGTCATACTACAGATTACTATATAGTGGCAGCCCTGAATATTACAATAACATTGTATTCAAAGTTCAAAAACATTTCAAAAATAATCACTAATGAAATTTCACATGAGAAGATATTAGATTTAAAAAGAAAGCTGAAAAATAACTGAAGACATGTCATACTCTTTCAATGAATTGACATCTTTAAATTCGAGATGTTCCAGCCCATCAGGAGTTTGTAGTTCGTAGAGTTTTTTCAGCGTACGAATGCTTAACGAACCGTTTAAATGCGCGTGCAATTCCTATAAAACCAATAAGTTACAATAATTCTTCGGTAACGTTATCAACAAACAAATAAATTTTCTTATTTCATTATTTTAATTTGCCTGACAAAATATTTTAACTAACTTACTAAACCTACCAAAATCGATTACACTTTCAAATTATTTGCACCAATTTTAGTTTGATTCAAAATTCAAAATTTAAACATCAAACAATTTTTAATTGAAAGCTTTTCATAATTGAACCATTTTACATTGTTGAACCTTTAGAGTTTAACCATTTGAAAATTAAGTAATTTTCAAGTTGAAACGTTTACTATTGAATATTTTCCAATTTTACGATATAAGAAATGAAATGAAAAATAAATGAAACGAAAAAATATGACAGGAAAATGACAGATGTATCATTTTGATCCTGTTTTTCGCGACCCTAGAAAAATCCTTAAAAAAAAGTAGTGTAACGATATGTCTCGAAAATCTCACAATCATTGCTGTTGAAAACCTCATTGGCCTTTCATTATTTGAAGTTGTTTTATATCTTAAATTTGAAATTATGAAAATTGAATCTGCATATAAAGATTAATTAACCTTAACCTTTAACCTTAATTAACCTAATTAACCTAATGAACCTAATTAACCTTATTTGAATTGAGAAACGTTTGTGTTTTTTAAATACTCTTGCGCGGTAAATCAAAACTTTCAAATTGCCTACAAAATTATTAAAAATATTATACATTTTTCATGATAGTGCTTTTCGCTGTAAATTACTTTTTTTAAAGAATTTAAATTCAAAATTATAAACTTTCAAAAGGGAGGTTCCCAATTTTTCAATAATTGAAATAGTTATTTTTAACAACAAAATTATTAGATTTCAAAGATTGAAAAATTTTCAGCAATTTACGTTTTTAGATTTTGTGAGCGTTTTTTACGGGAAATTGACATATTCGAACAAAAATCATTAGTTTGTAAAGACCCATAGTTCTTTTACAATTTTAGCCTACGTTATTGTTTTACATGAAAAGTTGGTATTTTCAAACAAAAATCGTTTTAGTTCGAATAAAAAATTTTGAATTTTTGAAGTTTCAGGTAATATTAACGTTTTTCACAAGAAATCACTTATTTTAAAGAAAAATCATTCAAATTTAAGAAATTAAACTCAAAATAAATCAAAATTTAAATTCCTCTTTAACGTTCAATATCCAACACTTAAATTTAACTACGAAATTCTTGAAAATGAAAAGAAAAACAAGAATCCAACGATCAAATTTGGGCAACACACTCAAATTATGTCTTCATTCATATAAAAAAATAAAAATTAAGAAATAGGTATGAAAAAGAAGGTAACCTACAAATCCCCTTTTCCTTATTTTTTCCCTCGTCTTTTTCTTCAAACCCAATTTTGATTGTTGAATTCTGTTTTTTTTTGTAATTTCCGAGAATTTCCTAGTTCAAAATGATTAAATTTGAAGAAAGATTTACAATTCTGAGCAATTTTCTCTTATCTTAAGTTAGTGTTTTTCGCCGGCAATTAATGGAACTTTTAATGAAGAAAATTAGATTTCTAATAATATTTATTATTTTATCAACATCTTCAGGTTATGTTGGTGTATTTAACCGGTTTAACCTGAAATTGGTATTTTTAAACAAAAGAATTCTATTGTTCAAAATAATCAAATATACAAGCTTGAACACTTTCGGATTGTGTTAGTGTTTTTTGTCGGAAATGGAAATTTTTACTAAAAAATGATTAGATATTAAAGAAGATTCATAATAATTTTTCAACAACTTTAGGTTACGCTGTGGTTGTACCTGATTGTACATCAAAAATTGGTATTTTCAAACAACGCAATCACTATAATTTTAACACGAATTAGAGTCTATTGACAATTTTGGATTACGTTCGTGATTTTCGCCGAAAATTGTTATTTTTAATTTAAAAATGAGTATACTTCAAACATTTAAAAAAAGATTCAAAACTTTAAACAATTTCAGGTTATGATGACGTTTTACACCGGCGCTCGGTATTTTTAGTAAAAACCCATTAGATTTCATGAAAGATTGAGAATGTTTGTGCAATTGTAGGTTAAGCTAGCGGCTTTCCCTGGAAATATCGATATAGATTCCAAAGAACATTTACAATCTTAAATAATTTTTGTTATGTTACGTTTAGCGTTTTTCCTCGAGAATTTGCATTTTTAATTTAATAAATCCTAAGATTTGTCATATTATCATTATTCTTCAGATTATCAGAGTCATTAAATTATTATAAAAATTGCACTTGCTTTTATTTTCTATTATTTTCGATAATAGATACTGTATTAATTTTCTATTTTAAATTGAAAATGTCATGAGACAACAAAAAATTAATCGCGCGCGCAGCGCACTTGTCGGTTTCCTAATAACAGAAAAATGACAGGAAAAATCACAAATAACAGGAGAAGAAATAGCTAGTGAAAAATGAGAGGCCTGTCCATTTTTTCTTTAACATTTTCCTGTCATTATTGGAAAAAAATGACGCGCTTGCTGCCATGTGCTGTCATGATACTTTACGTCATATTTTTTCATTAGGGTGCATATAAAATTAATAAAATAAACATCGTACCACTTTAGGCAATGCGTGACAGAACATATTTAAATCCATTTCATGAAAAACCAGGAGAACAATAGACAGAAAAATCGAAAAATCGTCAAAACGTTATCCTACGATCCACGATTTACAACTGATCCAGTTCCAAACAAATACACATAACCTTAAAATCCGGTTGATTGTCGAAATTTCTATCCGTTCTATCGTTTTTATCGCTTTTTTGAAATTCATATATTATATAAATAAATAGCATTGAGGATTTAACACAAGAAGAGGTAATCGAAACGCAAATCACGATTGATTTGTTTAACGAAACACTGCAATAAAATAAGGAATGTGCAATTTGTTCTACCATAACAATTAATTTCGCGCTCGAAATTTGAATTCCATTTCACTCTACCGACAAATCACAACGTTTACATTCTCCCGCGATCGTCCCTTTAAACCAATTTTCAGCCACTGGAGACTAGCTGCACTGCCTCATGATTGGGGGAAGAAATACGACCCCATCTCTATGAAAGTCATGAGAACAAGAAATGGACGGTCAAAAAGGAAAATCGCAAACACTTCACGACTGCAATTTCTGTTTACAGTTGTGTTGGAAAATTGTTGAGATACTGTACATTTTTCCGCGGTTTTGATGAATTATTATAACTGACAGTACTCGAGATCACTTTATTAATTTAACCAAAGAGTGGAAAGTTTGTGACAAGGAAAAAAGAAGAGTGAAATTTGGTCCCGGGGTGTGATTTCGGTTCTGCTCATTCGACAAAAAAATGATCTGCTCCGATTGTCATGTTCCTCGAAGAAGTGGTTTTTGGTAAAGTGGAATCCAGAAACGTGCTACCCCTTCTGCTTTGTGATATCTGAGTTAACGGTTCTTACTCATAATTTGACCAATTTGACGATCGAAGTCGTTCTGAGCCACGCCAACAAATTCAGGTAAGGTTGTAACACTTTACCCTATTTGCTTCCTGACTCCTATACATGACATTGATTTGCGGAAAAGAGGACTTTTTTCTTAATCATTTGCGAAAAAAATGTTATCTGTTCTGCATATTTTTCATTTTTTCATTTAATGCATAAAGAGATTAATTTCTTACTGGGGCGAATTAAAAATGTTGATTTGTTGTTTTATTTTTCCCCTTATCTCAATTTTAGCGTTTTAATTTTTACATTTACGCAGATTGGTTCTCGTCAAGGAAATTTAATTATAAAATAGAGATACCATTTCGATTTCCAACGGATGGTTGTGTCAAATTTTGAATTATTTGTATACGAAAATTGCGTGTTACTTTAGAATTTCTTTAGAGAGTTTAGAAGATTAAATTTTTTCGTCTCTGGAACCAGATATTTCAATGAATTTTAAATTGTACAAGTATGTATTATTTCTTTTTGTTACAGATACAAAGATGGTAGTACTTAGTAACTTTTTGGCTCCAGAGGAGGGAGTTCGACATGAAGAACAAGAAACAACTTTATACGTTAATGATAGAGAAATCGGAAAAGGAACACTTTATATTACAGAAAGGTATTTTGGGCAAAAAGCAAGTAAAAGCAAACTGGATTCCTAATTTTATTACATATGGTTTAAATATTATGTATATTTTTAGTAGTCCAGTGTTTAATACAGGAATCTGTAAAACGTCAAAACCGGTTTAATTTTAAAATAACTCAACTTGGATTGCTTGGCATTTGTTAATGGAATAGCTGAAAGCCTTAGGATCTTTTAAGTTTCAATATAAATAGAATAAGGACGTATGTGAATTGCAAACTTCAAAGCTATTTTATTTCTAAAACGTTGTAGTTAGAAAAACTTAGCATTTAAAAACAATCTGGTGAAAATCTTCGAACTTGAACAATCTACAAGCTGCAAGCTTTTGAATTTGAAAGTTTTTTTGTTTTAACTGAAATGAAAAAATTGCAGTGTTTGACAGTAACGCGATACCCTGAACGTTACATTTTTTTAGTAACGGTAATGTGTTACTTATTTTAAAAAGCAACGGTAACTTTAACACGTTAAAATTCGTGGATAACTGTAATGCGAAGTAACGTACGTTGCTTTACGAAATTTTTAATGGTATTTTATTTATACTAAATTATATGCCATGATACCCAATCAAGACAAATATTTTTATTATAATAGAATATCTGCATATATTGGACTTACAAGCAAAACATTTTTTTTTCTCATGAAATTTGTCGTGGAATAAAGAAAAAACAATCTTTTACTAAAAAAATTGTAATATTATTGAAACGTTCTTTTGGACAAGAAAAAAACAACTCAAAATTTTTTTACCTCAGAGAATATCTTATGCTTTCCACTCAAGATGAGCCTCAACCAACTTTAACCTGAAAAAAATATTACAAGAAGTTTTTTTGCGGAGTATTATTTTTACATAGTATGCGCATATATTGCGCAAAAAAATAAAGTAATAGTGGGAGCGCTTTTTTCAAAATTGAAAGTTTTGATTATCAAAAAAAAATTAACAAACAAAATTTATTACTCAGGAATTGCTAAAAAAATTAAATATAGAGTCAAAACAGTTCTGCAAAATTTTTTGTGAAATTATAATTGTTGAATATGCAAAAGTTTATATATTCCTTTAATGCAAAAGGTTATTCAAAAATTATATTACTCTACTTTTTTTTGAAGAATTTTCTCCTCTGATAGTGTTTGGATATTTTTTATATGCTATTAGAAAAATCGTGGAAGCGGTTCATTCCAAAAATCATTTTTATTATAATTTGCTTAATCTCTGGGGTTTAATTATATTATAGACTTCTTTTTACCTAAAAGCTGAGTAAAAAATTATTATGAAATTATATTCCAAAATGAGAACTGTATAATCACAGCAAAAGCTGTTAAAACATTTTTTCAATCACCGGTTCATCTCAGGAAATCTTAGGTTGTAATTAAATGATGCTGGCATGATTTAAAAAATTTTTAAATTAATAAAATTAAAAGCTTAACATTTTCGAAACAAATTTTGTATTGGGACATTTTTTAAAGTGTTTTCGTGCTTTTAAGGCCATATGAGCGTAACCTGAAAATAATTTTTCACATTTTTTTCAAAACCAACTTGCGTTCACACGAAACGCTATATCGAGTTGAAAATTGGGGAAACTAAATATGAAGTACTAAGAAACGCGGCTCTGGTCCTAAATGTTTATAATTATAAAAAAAAATATTTGTAGAAAATTTTGTTGCTTGTTTCATAATTATAAAAATTTAGGATCAGACCCGTGTTTCTTAGTGCTTCATATTTAGTTTCCCAAATTTTTAACTCGATATCGCGTTTCATGTGAAGGTTAGTTGGATTTGAAAAAAATGTGAAAAATTTTTTTGGGGTTACGCTCACATGGCCTTAAGGAAACATAAAATAGTATCCAATAAATATCATCGAACTTCAAGGATCTTTCAATTGAAGTTGGGTAAGGTTCACCGACACTACGATAGACATTTTTTACATACAAACACTTTGTGTTAAAAATGTTCATTATTTGCTCTCAATCTAGTTTCTATTTCACCTTTCTTATTGAAATTAAAAAAGTATGCTTACGAAGCTTAGCTAGTACTTACAAATCCAAAAAATGGCCAAATCGCGAAAATGATTAAATAAATGACCTAATTTTTTGGTAGTTTTAGCAATGCTCACCTAAAAAATAAGCGCACAGACCATTTATTAATTGTTGTAAATTAATGGACAAATACACAAAGTGAAACAAATGGTTCGTTTCAGCCATCTTCATAAAATTATAATTTGAATAAGACTTTTTTTCTGCATATTCGCGGTAAAAAAAGTAGCAACAAAATTTCCTAAAATGGTTTCCCTCGTACAACAATTTTCAAACAATCCCATAATTGGGATTTATAGATGAATCCAATCCATTTCAAATTAAGTAGATTCTACACTTCAAGTCGCAGAATCTCTTAGCGACGAAATATGTTGTTTTTAGAGGAAATTAGCCGGCAGGTATATTTCCGATTTGAGAAAAAAAAAAATTCCACGAAGTTACGGATAATATCTGTTACTTAATGAAAAATATTATTATCAAATATTATTTATCTCTTGCTCTTTTGTGATATCTTGCATCTTTTACCAGAAAAAATCGAAAATTATATTTTCAGAAAAAAAAATTCTCCTGGATTAAAAAATAACTTAGCCCACATAAAGCTGATAGGATGCCTTCCTTAAGCAGAAACCTTTGAAATATATTGCAAAAAATGAAGAAGGTGGACTTTTCAGAAAATATTCTTTTCATAAGTTCAAAATTTCAGCAGAAAAATAGAGAAGATTTTCTGCAAAGCACCAACATTTTTATTTTTTGTAATATTTAATGAAAAATTCTGCTAATATAAGCAAGAAATCCTATCAGTAAAACTCACCAGAATCAGTAAGGAAAATTCGAAAATCTGAATTAGGTCATAAAATTTCTGTTTCTTTGACAAATGGATATAAAGATTCAAATATCCGTAACTTCGTGGACAAATTTTTATTCTTAGTTCGAAGTATACGTGTCGCCTAATTTCCTCTAAAAAACAACATATTTTATCGATGAGAGATTCTGCGAATTAAATTGTAGAACCAGAATTATTGTTCGGCGTAGCAGGATAAATTTTGTGATTTAGAATTAATAATAGTGTAATATAAAAACATTTTACAGATTAGGAATGTAAAATTCTTGATTAATTTGTATAAATTGAAATATAATTTTTAAGTTTGAAAATAATTCCAATTAAAAAACGATCTAAAGCTTTTGGTAATGCGTTCCATTTGGCTGGTAACGTTTCAAACACTGAATAATCGCCCTTTTTTACTATAATTAAGGATAATACAGTTTTAGTATAAATTTTTGAAAGGTTATTTATTTTAAATGCTTCAAGTGCGACAACAATTTTAATTTAAAGGCTTTCGAATTCAATAAAATATCTGTGTTTGTGTTGGAAAATAATAAAAATAACTAATATAAAGTAAATAGATTTCTTATTATATTTTCTTATCCTAAAAGTCTCACATTTTAGTAAAAGAGTGATTTTAGTAAAATTATCAATCATACTATTGTACATTATTATTAAAGCCCTTTTAGAAATAATCCGTTAGAAAAATTTTGCCACCTAGTTCTCCATTTTCAACTCATTATCAATTAGATGAAAACATATATAGAGTGGCGTAATTTTTAATTGTACTTAAATCGTTGACAGCGTACTTTCTTGGGTCAAGAATGACACACGACAGGGATTTTCACTGGAATATCCCCATATTACACTTCATGCCATCTCACGAGACGAACAAGTTCATCCTCGACAATGTCTGTACGTTATGGTCGATGCCAAAGTAGATCTTCCAGGTAGTTATCCATATTTTACTTTATCATGTACTTCGTTTAAAAAGGGTTGTGAGTCTTTCGAAAAAAATGTCTTTGTATTTAGAAACAGTATAGTTATTGTAAATATAAAAGATGACTTTAAATTACATCAAACTTTAAATCAGTTTTGTTGCAAATAAATTAAGAGTTTTCATTACTTCCACGTTTGCTTTTAAAAAATGTGCAATCCTCCAGATATCGGAAAGATTTTTATTCAGATTTCTCCTGAAATTAATAACAGAAAATTGTAGATGACTTTTTTCGTTTGCAAGAGCTTAAGGGCATGTGACACTTATCCGATTCCTACCTTAGATTCTTTTTCTACCGTACCCTTTCCACATGAAGTGAGATATCGAGCTAACAGTTTGGAAAAATTAATAAAAGGAACGTTCATGTACTAATAAATGTTTCCAATTGCAAAAAGATTTTTCTTTGTAATTGGAAAAATGTATTAGTACACAAACTTTCATTAGTCCCTCTTCTTTATTAATCCTAAACTTTTAGCTCGATATCGTATTTCGTTTGGAATTCATAGGGTCCAAAATAAAATGTCGTTAAGGTAGGAATCGGATAAGTGGCATATACCCTTAATCGATACTTTTCACTTCAATATAACCCTGTGATTCAAAATATTTTGTTCTGATTTTTTGTGAATAAGTTGTGTGGCAACTTTGCTGTTGAAATCAGTGCAGTGTTTCAAAGAAATTGAATTAAATAGCTGTACTCAATTTTAAAGAATTTTATAAATTAATGTATCTTGTGTAGATGAAGCACGAACACCTTCCGAGAGTAACTCAGATGAAGAAGATGAAGACGATTCAGATGCCCCAATGACTGAAATGAGGTTTGCGCCTGATAATACAAACAATTTAGATGCTATGTTTCAAGCCATGAGTCAATGTCAAGCCCTTCATCCAGATCCACACGACAGCTTTTCTGACGGTAACTTTCAAAAAAATTTATTTTCAGGTAGGGTTTTGATTGCTTATTTCAAACCTGTCCATGAAACTAACTTTTATTTTGTGCTCAGCTGAAGAAGATATTTATGAAGATGCAGAAGAAGATGAATTCGAGTATTACGAAGTAGGTGCTGGTGATGCCCCATACATTTTATCAGCAGGTATTACGTTCATTATAAAATAAAACATTTCAATTGATATTAATTTTCGTTAATTTTCGAAAAAAATACTCAATGACTTTTTTTATCAGAAACAGTTGGAGAAAATCACAATGGCAACGGCGTGGAAACAGAAGAAGCTATGGACGTTGAAGCTGGTCAATTCGAAGACGCAGAAGAAGATCCCTAAATGATTGAAATTTAAATTGCGGCAACATTTGGTATTTTTGCATTTAGTTATCGTTTAATTTATTTTACCACACCACCGTAATCTTATACCTACGTATATAATCTCTACTGCATACAGTACAACGGATACTCAACAAATCTCAAAGCACGAAACTTGATTTATAATTATTTTGTACATGGTACTTTCTTAAGTAAGAATAATTGAATAAATAATTCTACACCGTTTGACGGTGATATAAGTTTTTTTTTTAATTGAGCTCGAAGCACTAATAAAAGAACTGATCAAAATTTTGTGGGAAAATCCCTATATTTAAAAAATTGTGGAAACACCAGATTTACACCATAATTAAAATTCATACATATTCAATATTTAAAGGCAAGAAAAACATTAGTTTCATTCAGAATACTCATACTCTTACAATCTTCACGAACATATATATGAGAAAATCACTCGCTTCATCAATATACATTTCACTGTAATGTGCAAAACGTAACGATAAGCTCGATGTCCCACAAAAAATATCATTTTCATCCAAGACTTTAATGTTTCTTTTAAAAAAACGATAAAGACTCTCAGGAATCGATGGCGAACCAGATTCATACGTAATCTTCGTTACTTAACATTCCGCATGTCAACGCTTGGAAAAATGAACGCAATGATTTCATCGGCAAATTTGAAATTACTCGCAATTATACTATGTAACAGCGCTTGAATAAAATTAAGACATTTTAGATGATTTGTTTATAATTTATTTTTTAAAAAAACCTCAAACCAATTGTGATGCCTCTAAAACACAATTTTTATGTTTTAATCCTTTGAGCAAATTGAATTTTTATTTTGCCGAGATAAATTCAAATTTGAAGAAGATTTCAAATATTTTCTAAATCAAAACATTTTAAGCGATTACAAATTTCAAGATCATTTACAGGCTTTCAAGGGGATTTGCCAAACCAAGTTATTTCAGAAGATATCCAAGGACTTTGACGATTTAAAAAATTGCAATTGGTTTCAAACGATTTTAAGGTATTTTACAAGATTCCAATAAATTTTAAGGGATTTTAGAAAACATAAAGAATTTCTAATGAACTTTCAGTGGAGTAAATTAAATGGAACGAAATTTTAAGCGATTTCTGCGGAATCGATTGTGTCTCAAAGGATTTCCAAAATTTAAACATTTTTAAAGGAATTTAGAAAGATTTCAAGATTATTATTACATTCTCATCATAATGAGAAGGTATTGGTTTTATGTGAAAAATGTCTTTCGTGGATTCCATGAAATGTCGACGTTTTGAGGCCCCCTGAGTCAGAAAAAATAGTTTTTACGTCGGTGTCTGTAGACTGAAAATTCGTTTTTTTTTAAATTAATTTTTTAAACTGAAACATTATATTATTCCTTTAGTGGTTTAAAAAAACCTTACTTAGTTTAAAATTCAACTATTTGATTTGAAATTCATCTTTCTTGATTTGAAATTCATCTATATGTCTGAGAATTCAACTATTTTGTTAAAAATTAAAAATTTATGGTAGAAAAGACATTTTTCTACACAGAAAATGAAATTTTATGTTGAAGATTCAACTTTTAGCGTTGAAAATTCATCTGGTTTGGTTTAAATCAACAGGCTGAAAATTATTTTTGTTTTAAATTAATTTTTTAAACTGAAAATGTTGACTATTCCAGTTTTGGTTCAAAAAATCTTTTTTTGTTGAAAATTTAAATACTTCCTTTAAACTTCATCTTTTATGGTATAAACGTCATTTTTTTGTTGTCGAAATAACATCCTTTTTGGTTGAAAATTGAACTCTTCAGTTGTAGATTATTCTGTTTTTGTTGAGGATTCAACTATTTAGTTGAAAATTCGTTTTTTTTTGTTGAAAAATAAATTTTTTATATTCAAGTTCAACCAATTTTTAAACAATTGCTACAGTTGATTCATTATTTTATTTGAAAATTAATCTGCTTTGTATAAAATTAAATAATTCAATAATTAAAAATGAAACTATTTTGTTAAAAATTTGTTTATTCTGGTTTAATTCAACAGGTAAAAAATTAATTTTGTTTAAAAGATTGATTTGTTTTAATCGAAAATTTTAAAGATTCCATTTTTGGTTAAAAGAAAAATCTTTTTCAGTTAAAGTTAGATAAGGTTTCCAATAAGATAAAATAATAATAATTTTTATTAAAAGATAATTTTTCTTTTTTGTTGCTAATTCAACTATTATAATTTTGGTTCAGAATTCAACTCGTTTGGTAAAAAATTCTACTATTTTAGTTGAAAATTTAATTATTTAGTTGGTCTCTTTCGTTAAAAATTTAACAATTTTGTTTCATTTTTGGTTGAAGATTAATTTTATTAACTAATTATTTAACTATTCCATTTTCGTTTGAAAATGTATCTTTTTTAGTTGAAAATTCAACTATTTGGTAGAAAAACAAATCGTGTATTTTGTTGGAAATTCGTCTTTTCGGTAGAAAATTCAACAATTTTCTTTAATTTTCAACACTTGTTGACAATTCATTTTATTTTTTCTTAAAGATTCATCATTGTATTTAAAGATTCTTCTCTTTAGTTAAAAATAAAAGTATTTTTTTAAATTTTGTTCGAAAATAATTAATTTTTTTAACTAAAAATGTAACTGTTTCATTTTTTTTCAATTTATCTTTTTTAGACCTTTCAAACTAAAGATAAATCCCTCATGAAAATTAACATTTTTGTTGAAAATTCAACTGTTAAAAAAAAATCTTTTTGGCTTGAAAATTTAACTATTTGGTTAAATGTTCTATTTTCTGAAAAATCATCTTTTTGCTTGAAAGTTTACCTATTGGCTTTTTAAGGCAATTGTTTGGCCAGAAATTAGTTTTTAAATTGATAATTCGTCTTTTTGGGTTGAAAAAATCATTAACATATTTCGACTTGAAATTTTAGGGATTTAAAGTTTGTTGTATTTGATTCAATATGGTATTTGCATTCATTTTATTTGAAGGAATTAATTTCCCTTTTTTTATTATTTCCCTATTATTTCCCCAAATTAGTAACGTAGTTTTTTAGTGGCCCCTCATTAATAAAATAAAAATAATGTTTTTAAATTAAACCTAACCCACGGCCCTAACTCACGGCCCTAGCCCGTGACACCAACTCATTGCACCAACCCATGGCACTCATCCGCGGCCCAAACGCACGGCCCTAACCCGTGGCAATAGCCCATGGCACTAACTAACGGTCCTAACCCACGGTCCTAACCCACGGCACTAACCCACGGCACTAACCCACGTCCCTAACCCATCACACTCATCCATGACACTAACCCATGGCACTAACCCATTGCACTAACTCACGGTCCTAACTTACTGCACCAACCCACGGCCCTAACCCATTGCACTCATCCATGTCACTAACCCACGGTCCTAACCCACAGCACTAACCCACGGCCCTAACCCATGGCACTAACCCATGGCCTTAACCCAAATTTGAAAAAAAATGAATTAAAGGTGAATTGAGTAAATTCCTGTAAAGCTAAAAACTACAAAAGACGTCTTGTAAATAGAAAGTGCACTCAAGTGAATTAGCATTTTATAGCAGGACTGAAAAGTGCGTGTGCCATTAATTCGTTTGCTCTCGGACAGGTGTTCTGAGAAAGATCGGGTGGCCGAGGATGAACTATTAAATCGCAATTTTATGCTCGATCAGAGCGATTACATTTCGGTGTCTAGCTAGCTAGAAGCTAATAGTCTTCGGAACGCTTTACGTCTCGTTAATCGGACTCAAGCGCACCATCGCGTCGATTCGTTTCACTTAACCTTCGAAATAGAGTCCTCCCTTTATTTTCAATACTCAGATTTAATTATCCAATCAAATCATTTAGTTTGATTTAATTCAATTATTTATCATTCACACTGTTCCAGTCTACAGAGTACTACACTAGCGTGATTTATTTTATCAAAAAAATATTTTGTAGATAATTTTTCTTTTTGGTTTGAGGCCGAGGATTGATTCGAATGTCGAGGAAATCGGCTGAAACCGGGAGGTGGTTTTCTGCAGTTTTCCGCTCCCCTGGCCAAATTTCCAGGCTCAAGGAATTTTATGATGCTTTCGTTGAAGATAAACCTTTTGGTTGATAATTTAAATGTGTTGCGAAAAATTCTTCTTTTTGACTTGAAAATGCAACAATTTAGTAGAAAATTATACTATTTGGTACAAAATTGAACTTTTTTGTATTGTTGACAAAAAAATTATTTTTCAACAAAGTTGTTAAATTTTTAATTAAAAAGATGAATTTTCGACCAAGAAAATTGATGATCTACAAAAAAGATGAATTTTAAACAAAATACATGAATTTTCAACAAAATGATTTAATTTTAAAGCGAAAAGGAGGAATTATCTATAAAAAAGTAAAAATTTTATCTCAAAAATATGATTTTTCATTAAAAAATTTTAACTTTTTACCAAGTTGTTCAATTTTCAAGCCAAAAAGATAAATTTTCTACAAAAAATTGGAATTTTAAATATAAAACTTTATTTAAAAGCAAATAGTTGAATTTTTATCTATAATTATGAATTCTTGATGGAAAAAAAATAATTTTTAACAAAGTAGTTCAACTTTTGATGAAAAAAGATGACTCTTTAACAGTATAGTTGCATTTCCAACTTAATAATAGAATTAATGTTAACAAGCATAATTTTTTAAACAATGCATTATTTTTTTAAATAATATTTTCTTAAATTAATGCTCGAAAATTGCAGATTTTTTTGAAATTTTCAACTTTTTCTTCACTTTTCACTAAAAGTCAGTTTAATAATTAATTCAGTTTCACGAAATTATTCGTTTAAACAATTTATTCTTATTAATAATAATATTCAATTTGAATAATGCTAGAAAGTTGCGGTTTATTTTCTGAAATCTACAACTATTTGTCTACTTTTCACATAAGGTAAATCAATAATTGATTTAATTTAGCATAAAAAATTATTTAAAAAAACTATTATTTTTTATAATTGTCATTTTCTTCATTATTGCAATATAGTTGCGGCATTTATTGAAATATTCAAGTTTTCACAATCTTTTTACTTAGTAAAGTGATAAGTCATGCAAGTTAACAAAAATAGTTGTTCAAAAAATTGATTATTGTTAATAACTATCTTCTCTTAGTGTGATGCCAGACAAATTTTTTTTCTGAAATTTTTAGACTTGCTTTGACTTTTTAGTTATGAAAAAATAATAATTTAGCATTTGTTGATAACTAAAAGGGCAAGGCAAAGTTGAACATTTGATAAAAACTGCAACTTTCTGGCATTTATATAAGAGAAAATAGTTATAAACAATAATAAATTATTTAAACAATTATTTTTATTAACTTGCATTAATTATTACCTCAAAAAGTGAAAATTGGGCAAAAAATTACGAAAAAACAGCAAATATCTAGCGTCAGAATAAAAAAATACAGTTGATAACAATAATAATTAGTTTAAATTATTATTTTTGTTCCACTTAAATAATGATTAAGTCACTCCAAGTGAAAAATAGAGAAATAGTTAAAAATTTCAGAAAAACCCCGCAATTTCTAGCATTATTCATAGATAATATTGATAATAATAATAATCATTTGTTTAAACAATTATGATTGTTAACATTGATGAACTATCACTTCTCTAATGGAAAATTAAAAAAAAAGTTGAAAATTTGTGAAAAAACCCGCAATTTATAGAAATACACAGAGATAATATTATTAACAATGAAAATAGATTGTTTAAACAATTATTTTTGCTATATTAAATTAAATATCAACTTACTTCAAGTGAAAAGTGAACAAAAAATTAAAAATTTCGAAAAAAAACAGCAATTTCTAGCATTATTCCTAGATAATATTGATAATAATAATGATAAATTGTTTAAACAATCATATTTGTCAACATTAATAAACTCTCACCTCTCTCTCATTGAAAATTGGACAAAAAGTTGAAAACTTCAGAAAAAACCACAATTTCTAGCATTATTTATAGATAATGATAATTATAATAAATTGTTTAAACAATTATATTTGTCAACATCAATGAACTATCACCTTTCTCCAATTAAAATTGAACAAAAATGTTAAAAATTTCAGAAAAAACCGCAATTTCCAGCATTATTCAGAGATGATATTATTAACAATAATAATAGATTGTTCAAACAATTATGACTGTTAACATCAATGAACTATCACCTCTCTATAATTGAAAACTGGGCAAATAGTTGAAAATTTCAGAAAAACCCGATATTTCTAGCATTATTTAAAGATAATACCAACAACAATAATGAATTGTTTAAACAATTACTATTGTTAACATTAATGAACTATCACCTCTCTATAATTGAAAACTGGGCAAAAAGTTGAAAATTTAAGAAAAAACCGCAATTTCTAGCATTATTTGAAGATAATATTAACAATAATAATGAATTGTTTAAACAATTACAATTGTTAACATCAATGAACTATCACCTCTCTAATTGAAAATTGGACAAAAAGTTGAAAATTTCAGAAAAACCCGATATTTCTAGCATTATTTAAAGATAATACTAACAACAATAATGAATTGTTTAAACAATTACTATTGTTAACATTAATGAACTATCACCTCTCTCTAATTGGAAATTGGACAAAAAGTTGGAAATTTAAGAAAAAACCGCAATTTCTAGCATTATTCATAGATAATATTAATAATAATGATGAATTGTTTAAACAATTATGTTTGTCAACATTAATGAACTATCACCTCTCTCTACTTGAAAATTGGACAAAAAAAGAAAATGTTTGAAAAAACCGCTACTTCCTATCTCCATTCTAAGAGGAAATTGCTAAAAACAATTATAAATTGTTTAAACAATTTATTTAAACATCTATTCATCAGTATAAAGTAGTATTTTATGTATCGCAAACAATTTGCATTTAGAAACCCGCTAAAAAAATCGTAATTAGTGCCAGAAACTCACAAAACTCATATTTTCACTTATGGGGTTTTTATGGGACCCCATAAAACAGACTTATGGGGTTGATATTTGAAAAGTCATATTGTATTCGTATTCCATGGCTAATTGTGAAGAGAAATGATGGATTTCAACTTGATACAGCTAATATTGAGGATTCTAAATAAAATTTACAAAAACGTCTTTTTATGGGAAGTACGTCTTAAACTTCGTGGGGATTGCGCCACCTCTGAATATCAATTAAAAAAAAAAAGAGGAATTACTTTTGTCTCGATTCGAACAAATTTCCGGGCGTTATCCATAAAAATTGAAGAAAAAAAAATTTCAATTTATTGTTGCTATAGTTGTTAATAATAAAGCCTTTATTGTATACTAGAATTGCAGTCGAATTTCGTCTTAACTGCCAATTTACTTTGGCAGTTTAACTCCCATTTATTTTTTTCGAATCACGGGCCCACGAACTCTTGTAAAAAGAGGGAAGCCACGAACGAGGTCGGTGTCTTGTAGAAAGAAGCAAGCAGGTGTAAGGATAGGATGGGACCGTTTGGGTGTATTTTGCCACCCAGTAGTCCTTATAGATTCTCCCTTCTTGTCTCGACGTTCGTTCGTTACTCCATTTCGAGGCAGGAAGGAGGTTCGAGAGCAGCTGAATCTGAGGAAAGTAGCACCTGAGTTAGTTTATTTTATGCGAGACACCAAAAAGGGAGGGGATAGCTTGATGAATCGCCGACCCGTCCTTGGAATTTAAACGTCTCTTAACAAGGATCTAATATCTTCATCGGAAGAAAATCCAGGGAAACTTTTTAACACAATTTTCCTCTTCATCATTCATACACCTGCTGCACATAAAAACCTAAAGCATTGTTAAGCCTAACCCATGGCACTAACCCATGCCCCTAACCCACGGCCCTAACCCACGGCCATAACCTATTACCCTAACTCATGTCCTTAACTCATGCCCCTAACTCAGGACCTCAACCCATGCCCCTCACTCAGGACCCTAACTTATGGTCCTAACACACGGTACTAACACACGGCCCTAAACCATGGCCCTAACCCATGCCCCTAACCCACGGGTCTAACTTATGCTCCTAACTCATGGCCCTTACTCATGCACCTAACCCATGTCCCTAACCCATGGTCCTAACCCACGGCCCTAAACCGTGGCCCTAACCTATGCCCCTCACTCATGCTTCTAACTCATGCTCCTAACTTAGGACCCAAACTCATGACCCTAACCCATGGCCCTAATACACGGCCCTAAAACACAGCCCTGACTCATGCCCTTAACCCACGGCCCTAACCTATGCCCCTAACTCATCGCCCTGACTCATACACCTAACCCATGTCCCTAACCCATGTTCCCAACAAACGGCTATAAACCATGACTCTAACCTATGCCCCTAACTCATGCTCCTCACTCAGGCCCCTTACTTGGACCCTAACTCATGGCCCTAATCCATGGTCCTAACCCATGAACCTAACCCACGGCCCTAACCTATGCCCCTAACTCATGCCCCTAATTCGGGACCCTACCCGATGACCCTAACTCATTTCCCTGACCCACGGCCTTGAACTATGTCCCTAACCTATGCACCTAACTCAGGGACCTAACTCAGGGCCCTAACTCATGCACCTAACCCATATCCCTAACTCATGGTCCTAACCCACGGCCCTAAAACATAGTCCTAATCCACCACCCTAAACCATGGTCCTAACACATGACCCTACTCTATGGTCCTAACCCACAACCCCAACCCATCGTCCTAACCCACAACCCTAACCCATGGTTCTAACCCATGTTTCTAGCTCATGGCTCTAAACCACGGAACTAACCCACGGCCCTAACATATGGTCCTAACTCATGTCCCTAACTCATGCCTCAAACCCACGGTCCTAACTCATGGCCCTAACCCATGCGCCTAACCCATGCACCTTTGGTCATATACTGTCACATACTAGGGGATCGCGTAGGTTTTCTAACACGTGATACTTTCCTAATCAAAAAATAAAATTTAAATCCGTTTTGAAACATTACTGACCAATATTATCAACAACAACAAAAAATTCAGCAGTTGCATTTTCAAGCAAATAGTTCAATTTTCAAGACAAAAATATGGTTTTTTTAAAAGTAAGTTGAATTTTCAACCCGAAAAGTTGAATTTTTGATCAAAAAGTTCATTTTCAGGCAAAAGTGATCAATTTTCAACTACGCTATATGACATTTCGACATAAAAGATAAATTTTGAATCCAGAGGGACGACTTTTTTACTAAATATTTGAATTTCTTAACAAATAGCGGAATTTTTAATCTACGAGGATAAATTTTAAAGGAAAAAAATGTATATTCTACCAAGAGACAAATTTTTTAATCGAACAGTGGAATTTTGAAATAATAAAAATAAGTTTTTAACCAATAATGGAACATTTAAATTTGCAGTTTAAAAAAGCAATTGTTACAAAAAAAATTAATTATCACTAATTTGAGTTTAACGAAAAAAGAAAATTTTTTAAATTTTGTAAATAAATTAAATTAAAAATTTTTTTTTAAATAATAGTTTGTTTTTAAAAATAGGTAAATCCTCAACCAAAATGATGAATTTTCAATAAACAAGATTAACTTTCTACCCAAAAAGACGAATTTTCAAGAAAATACATAAATTTTTCACTGAATAATTGAATTTTTAACTTATAATGAAAAAATGTTCAACTAAAAATTAATTGTTAAGAAAAACAGAATTTCCAACCGAATAATTTAATTTTCAAATGAATAGTTTAATTCCCATCCCAAAAGTTTTGTTTTTTGTCAAATTAGTTAAATTTTAAACGAAAAATATTAATTTACGCACAGATAAGTTAATTTTTAATTAATTAGTTTAATTTTCTACCAAATTATTGAATTTTTAATCCAACAGTTGAATTCAACCAAAATCGACGAATTTTCAACAAAAAAGTTAAATTTCCAACTGAGAAAGATTTTCTATAAAAACAATGAATTTTCTACCCCAAAAGATGGCTTTTCAAGAACAAAATAATTTTTAACAAAACAGCTGAATTCTTAAACAAATTGTTGAACTTTAAAGCAAAAGAGACGAATTTTTAATAAAATAGGTAAACTTTTGACAAAATAGTTCAACTTTTGAGCTAACAAAAAAATTATTCGAAGACAGTTGAATTTTTAACAAACAAGTTTATTTTTAACCAAGATAGATAAATTTTCAACCGAGAAATATGACTTCTTTACCAGGAGAAAAATTAATTTTTAATCCAAACGGATGAATTTTTAAATTAATAGTTGAATTTTTACTAAAAAAGATCAGTTTTCAACCAAAAATCAAATATTTAAATATTTGAATTAAAAAATAAATTTTGAACAAAAAATACGAATTTTCAAAAAAATACATTAATTTTTAAGCCCGAGATATTAATTATTTACAAAACAGTGCATTTTTAACAAAATACATGATTTTTCAGCTGGAAAGGATAAATTTCCAATTTTAAATATCGATTTTTAAACAGACATGGAATAGTTACATTTTCAATTGAAAAAATGTATTCTTGACTTGAAAAAAAACAACGAATTTTCAACAAAATAGGTAAATTTGTAAACAAATAGATACATTTTTGACTCTAATCATAAATATTCTGCAAAACAAATTCATTTTCAAAAAAGATGTTGATATTTAGTAAAATAATTGAATTTTAAACCAAAAAAGATAATTTTTTAATCAAATAGTTACATTTTCAAACCAGAAAGTCCGAAATTGAAAAAAATTGTTGAATTTTTAACAAAAAGACGATTTTTTAATTAAAAGAATGAATTTTTGACCAAAAATAGAACAGTTACATTTTCAGTTGAGAAAATTCTTGAAAAAAATTTTTTTAACAAAATATGTGAATGTTCAAACAAAGAGATGAATTTTCAACTAAAATGATGAAGCTTCGAAAAAAAAATGAATTTGTAACAAAACAGTTTAATATTCAACAAAATAGTTGCATTTTCAAGATAAGAGACATTTTTTTAACCAAGAAGAATAATTTTCTGCAAAAAGACGAATTTTGAACAAAATACATGAATTTTCAACAAATAATGAAATTTTCAATAATAGAAGATCCATTTTTAACCAATTTTGAATGACCTGCATTTTAAAATAAGAAACCTAAAAAGACGAATTTTTAACAAACTACGTGAATTTTCAACCAAAAAATTGAATTCTTATCCAAAAAAGATACATTTTCAACCAAACAGTTAAAATTTTAGCTAAAAAAGATAATTTTCAACCCAAAACGGAATTGTTAAACTAACAAATAATAAAATTATTTTGCAACAAAATAGTTTAATATTCAACAAAGTTGTTGAATTTTCAACAAAGAAGACATTTTTTCAACCAAGAAGATTAATTTTCTACAAAAAAAGATGAATTTTAAACAAAATACATGAATTTTAAGCCAAATAAATAACTTTTCAATAATAAAAGATCAATTTTCAACCAAAAATTTAATACCTAAATTTTGAACTAAAAAACTAAAAAGGCGAATTTTCAACCAAATAATTAAATGTTCAACAATAGAAGATCAATTTTGAACCAAAAATGAAATACCTAAATTTTGAAATAAAAGAACTAAAAAGGCGAATTAAAAAAAATACCTGAATTTTCAACCAAATACTAACTTTCAACAATAAACGATCAATTTTTAATCAAGAATGAAATAATTACATTTTGAAATAAAAAAATAAAAAAGACGAATTTTGAACAAAATACGTGAATTTTCTACCAGATGATCGAATTTTTATCCAAAAATATACATTTTCAACCAAATAATTGAAATTTTCTACAAAAAAAAAAATGAATTTGCAACAGAACACTTCAATATTCAAGAAAATAGTTGAATTTTCAACAAAAGACACATTTTTTAACCAAGAAGATTATTTTTCTACAAAAAAGACGAATTTAAAACAAAATACATGAATATTCAATCAAATAATTAAATTTTCAACAATAGAAGATCAATTTTTAACTATAAATGAAATAGTTAAATTTTGAACTAAAAAAAGTAAAAAGACGAATTTTAAACAAAATACGTGAATTTTCAACCAAATTATTGAATTTTTATCCAAAAAAGATACATTTTCAACTAATAGTTAAAATTTTATCTAAAAAAGATAATTTTTCAACCCAAAATGGAAATTGTTAAATTGTCAATTAAAAAAATTCATTTTCAACAAAACAGTTCAATATTCAACAAAATAGTTCAATTTTCAACAAAAGAGACATTTGTTGAACCAAGAAGATTAATTTTCTACAAAAAAGACAAATTTTAAACAAAATACATCAATTTTCAACTAAATAGTTAAATTTTCTTCCATAAAAGATAAATTTTTAACGAAAAACGAAATATTCAAATTTTGAACTAAAAAAAAAACTAAAAAGACGAATTAAAAACAAAATACGTGAATTTTCAACCAAATAATTGAATTTTTATATAAAAAAAAAATACATTTTCAACCAAATAGTTGAAATTTCAGCTAAAAAGATCATTTTTCAACCAAAAATGGAATTGTTGAACTGTCAATTGAAAAAAATAATTTGCAACAAAACAGTTATATATTCAATATTCAACAAAATAGTTGAATTTTCAACCAAAGAGACATTTTTTCAAACGAGGAGGATAATTTTCTACAAAAAAGACGAATTTTAAACAAAATACATGAATTTTTAACAAATAATTAAATTTTCAACAATAAATAATTGAATTTTTATCCAAAAAAGATATATTTTCAACAAAATAGTTGAAATTTTA
Organism: Andricus grossulariae; assembly: GCA_011634705.1. Classification (NCBI taxonomy): domain Eukaryota; kingdom Metazoa; phylum Arthropoda; class Insecta; order Hymenoptera; family Cynipidae; genus Andricus; species Andricus grossulariae. Next base: position 55,478,162 of record JAABKJ010007545.1, on the reverse strand, counting down.
GCTAAAAAAGATAATCTTAACAAAAAAAAATAACCATAATTTTAACCAAAAATGGAATTGTTAAACTGTCCATTACAAAAAATTAATTTGTAACAAAACAGTTCAATATTCAACAAAATAGTTGAATTTTCAATAGAAGAGACATTTTTTTTAACCAAGACATTCAAAAATTAAATAAAATTTAATTTTCTACAAAAAAGACGATTTTTAAACAAAATATATGAATTTTCAACCAAATAAATTTTTTCTCATTAGAAGATCAATTTTTGACCAATTTCGAAATACCTGAATTTTGAAATAAAAGATCTAAAAACACGAATTTTAAACAAAATACGTGAATTTTTAACCAAATAATTGAATTTCTATTTAATAAAAATTTTAACCAAATACTTGAAATTTTAGCTAAAAAGATAAGTTTTCAACCCAAAATGGAATTGTTAAATTATCGATTAAAAAAAGTAATTTGCAGCAAAACAGTTCAATATCCAACAAAATAGTTGAATTTTCAACAAATGAAACATTTTTTTTAACAAAGAAGATTTATTTTCTACAAAAAGTTGAATTTTAAACAAAATACATGAATTTTCAACAAATAATTAAATTTTCATCAATAAACGATCAATTCTTAATCCAGAATGAAATAGTTGATTTTTGAAATAAAAAAAGCAAAAAGACGAATTTTAAACAAAAGACACGAATTTTCAACCAAATAATTAAATTTTCAACAATAGAAGATCAATTTTTAACCGAAAATGAAATACCTAAATTTTGAAATGAAAAAAAACCGAAAAAGATGATTTTTAAACAAAATACATGAATTTTCTACCAAAGAATTAAATTTTCAGCAATAAACGGTCAATTTTCAATCAAGAATGAAATAGTTGAATTTTGAAATAAAAAAAGCAACAAGACGAATTTTAAACAAAATATATGGATTTTCAACGCAATAATTAAATTTTCAACAATAAAATATCAATTTTGACCGAAAATGAAATAGTTTAATTTTGAACTCAAAAAACTAAAAAGACGAATTTCAAACAAAATACGTGAATTTTCAACCAAATAATTAAATTTTCATCTAAAAAAGATACATTTTCAACCGAATAGTTGAAATTTTAGCTCAAAAATATAATTTTTCAACCGAAAATGGAATTTTGAAACTGTCGATTAAAAGAATTAATTTACAACAAAACAGTTCAATATTCAACAAAATAGGTGAATTTACAACAAATGAGACATTTTTTAACCAAGAAGATTAATTTTTCTACAAAAAAGACGAATTTTACACAAAATACATGAATTTTAACGAAATAATTAAATTTTCAACAATAAAAGATTAATTTTTAACAAAAAATGAAATACCTGAATTTTGAAATACAAAAACTAAAACGACGAATTTTAAACAAAATACGTGACTTTTCAACAAAAGAGACCAGTTTTTAACCAAGAAGATTAATTTTCTACAAAAAAGACGAATTTTGAACAAAATACATGAATATTCAACCAAATAATTAAATTTTCAACAATAGAAGATTAATTTTTAACCAAAAATGAAATACCTGAATTTTAAAATAAAAAAACTAATAAGACGAATTTTAAACAAAATACGTGAATTTTCAAACAAATAATTGAATTTTTGGCAAAAAAGGATATTTTTAACAAAATAGTTGAAATTTGAGCTAAAACATAATTTTTCAATCTAAAATGGAATTGTTAATCTCTCAATTAAAAAAATTAATTCGCAACAAAACAGTTCGATATTCAACAAAACAGTTGAATATTTAACAAAAGGAACATTTTTTCAACCAAGAAGATTAATTTTCAACAAAAAAGACGAATTTTGAACAAAATACATGAATTTTCAACCAAATAATTAAATTTTCAACGAAATGATTGAATTTTTGTCTAAAAAAGATCATTTTTCAACCATTAATTCAGTTCGCATTTAAGCAAAAAAAAAAAAAAATTAAAAAAAAAATAATGAGGAAAAGAGGAAGTTTCTTCAAAACAGTTGGAAAAGGAGGAATTTTTTCAAAATGGGGAAAATAAGAGAATGGTGGCATTCAAAATATAATATAAAATTTCATTTTTGTTATAAACATTCAAAAACTCATTATGTTGCAATTAATTCGAAATTTGAATTTTTTTTCAATTTTCAACATATCAGTAACAAATCGGTAACATATTTTACATACGGTCCCTTTCTTTTACAGTCCAAGCACATAGGCAATTGAATTAATGTAGGAAATTCCTGATTCATATGAATTACAAATATATAATTACACTTCATATGAAATAATGTATAGAGAAATAATTAATAAAATAGTTTACTTCATATGAATTCATTAAGAGATAGTGTAGAGACAGCTGTGAGACATTATAGCATAATTACTGTTCCTCTTTATTAATTAATTAATATGCGAGAGAGATAAGATATCTTGTTCGTACACTGTCGGAATTTAGTTTATCATTGATCTCTCAATTGATAATTTCGAAACGATGGTAATTATTGCTAATTTGCGATTAGTTGTATTTTAATTAAACACATGATATATCCGAGTGATCGACTGTAGCGAACTATATAAAGTGTTTTTAATGATAATATAATGATTAGCTGCACATTCAAGTTAATTGAAAAGTGATATGACTAAGACGTCCTTTTACAGTGCTAAGCCTAACCCATGGCCCTAACCCACGGCCCTAACCCACGGCCCTAACCCATGGCCCTAACCCACGGTCCTAACCCATGGCACTAACCCATGGCCCTAAAATCATTCAACTGATTGAAATTCAAATATATATAATTATTATATATATATTGATATTCAAAATATATAATATTTTTAAATCCTACAATATTCTTTCAATTCCCTTGAATTAAAAAAAAAATTTAATCCTTCGAAAATCTGTAAAATTTCGAAAATGTTTGAAAATCTTGAAAAATCTCTAAACTGCCTCGAAATGTTTCGAAAATCCTTGAAGTTCGTGAAAATATTTCCGAAACACTTGAAAACTGATGAAATCTCAAAATTAGTTGAAATATTCAATTTTTTACCATTATCTCAATACCGTTTTTCTTAAAATTATTTTCTATAATGATTTTTCTAGAATCGCGAAATAAACAATTGAAATTGTTTTAAAAAATTGAATAAGTTGACAAAACGATCATTTCAAGAAAAAAATAATGGTACTTTAAAATATTAAAGTTTGTCGAAAATTTGGTGAGAAAAAATGTTTCTACTGCCTTCTTCTATTTATTTAAAAAAAGCGAGTTTTCGAAATAATGAAAAAAATTTAGTTGTTACTAAATTTTTGTAAATTAAAGTTTATTCACATTTTAAGAAAATTTTAGGTGTCTAAGAACGGCCCTCTTTGACGAAGAAGGTGTGGATCTCGGGACAGTGAGGGTACGTGGGTTAGCGTTTGCAGATGATAAGGTTTGATAGAAAAATCAACTTTTGTGATTGAAAATGCATTTATCTTGGAGGAAAATGAACTATTTTACCAAAAATTCAACTTTTTGAGGTGAAAATTCAACTATTTGTTTGAATATTCGTTTTTTTACTGCAAATTTTACTGTTCCATTATCGGTTAAAAACTGTATATATTTTTGGTTGAAAATTCAACTATTTGGCAGAAAATTCATGCACTTATTCGAAAATTCATCATTGTGTGTTAAAAATTCGTTTATTTGATAACAAATTTCATTATTTTGTTGAAAATTCAACCATTTAGATTTTCATCATTTTTGGTCGAAAATTCTACTGTTTTGTTGAAAATTTGTCCTTTTGGATTGATTTTCCGAAAATTTAACTTTTTGTGTTGAAATTTGGACTAACTAAATATTTGGGTGAAAATTAGTTTTTTTTTAATGAAAATTTATCTGTTCCTTTTTTGGTTGAAAGCTGATCATTTTTTGTTGAAAATTTAACTACTTGGCTGAAAATTCATGTATTTTGTTGAAAATTTGTCTTTTGGTAGAAAATTAATCTTTCCGATTGAAAATTAATCTTTCTAAATTAAAAATTAAATTTCTTATCGTAATTTCTTTTTCAAAATTTATAAAAAAAAGAAATTTTTTTCGAAAAAAAAATTAGACTTAAAAACTCGTCTATTTCGATAGAAAATTAATCATGTTTGTTAAAAATTCAATTATTTAGTTGAAAATTCATCTTTTGGTAGAAAATTAATTTTCCTGATTGAAAATTCATCTTTTGTGGGTTAAAAATTCCTTTATTTCGTAAAAAAAATTTAACTATTTTGTGTAAAATTCAACTATTTCGGTTTTCATATTTTTCGTCAAAAATTCTACTGTTTTGTTGAAAATTCTTTCTTTTGGATTTAATTTTTTTCTTTTTGAAGAAAAGTAATCTTTTTTGGTTGAAAATTCATATTTGTAGTTTAAAAATTCAGCAATCAAAAAAAAACTATTTTGTTAAAATTTAACTATTTTCTTGGGAATTCAACAATTTTTGTTAGTCATCTTTTTTTTGGAAAAATGAACTGTTTCATTGAGAATTAGTTTGTTTTTTGTATTCAAAAATCCTCTTTTATGCTAGAAAATTATCTGAAAATTAACTTTCAAATTTCTTCTTTTTTGGCTTGAAAATTCAACTATTTGGTTGGAAATTAGTTTTTTTTGTTGTTAAAAAATAAATTTTTTTTTTTTTTTCAACTATTTTGTTTGTCATCTCTTATAGTAGAAATTAATCTTTTTTGCTTGAAAATGCATCTATCATCGCTGAAAAGTAACTTTTTTCATGGAAAAATAATTTTTTTTTCATTGTAAATTCGACTATTCATTCAAAAATTAGGTGTTTCGATGAAAAATTCTTGCTATTTTGTTAAAAATTCAATTATTATGGTTTTCAATCGAACTTTTTAACAAAAATTCAACTTCTTGGGTTGAAAATTCGGCTGCTCTCTAATTTTTTTTTGTTTGGTTTGAAAATTGAACTATTTGTTTAAAAATTAGTTTTTTCCTGAAAATTTAACTGTTCTGTTTCTGGCTGAAAACTGATCATTTTTAGTACAAAATTGAACTATTTCGTTGAAAATTCATCTTTGTAGTTTAGAAATTCTGCAATTTGGAAAAAATCAACTATATTGTTAAAAAATAAATTATTTTGTTCAAAATTCAATTATTTTGTTTAAAATTCAATTATTTCGTTAAAAATGCAATTATCTTGTTAAAAATTCAATTATTATGTTAAAAATTTAACTACTTTGTTAAAATCATCTTTTTGGTTGAAAAATGAACTGTTTCGTAGAAAAATAAGTTTTTTAAATCGAAAATTCCACTTTTTGTGTTAAAAATTCGACTGTGTGCTGAAAAAATTTGTCTTTTTGGTTTGAAAATTCAACTATTTGGTTGAAAATTAGTTTTTTTGGTAAAAAATTAAACCATTTTGTTGAAAATCAAACTTTTTTTTTTTGTCAAAACTTTTACTGTTTTGTTGAAAATTCGTCTTTTTGGATTCAAAATTCATTTTTTTTGTTTGTTTTAGAAAAGTCATCTTTTTTGGTTAAAAATGCATCTAATCTTGGCTAAAAATAAATTTTTTTTTTAAATTTAATTGTTTGGGTTCAAAATTCGACTGCGAGCTAAAAAAGTTGGTCTTTTTGGTTTGAAGATTCAACTATTTGGTTGAAAATTAGGTTTTTTTTTTGTTCAAAAATAAAGCTATTTTTTCTAAATTTAACTATTTTGGTTGTCATCTTTTATGGTAGTAATTGATCTTTGTTGCTTGAAAATGCATCTATCATGGCTGAAAATTAACTTTTTTATCAAAAAATCATTTTTTTGGATTTTGAATTCGACTATTCGGTTAAAATTTTTTTTTTCCATAAAAAATTGTTACTATTTTGTTAAAAATTCAATCATTTTGATTGTAAAATTAACTTTTTAACGAAAATTCATCTTTTCGGGCTGAAAATTCGGCTGTCTCTAAATTTTTTTTTGTGGTTTGAAAATTTAACTATTGGTTTAAAAATGAGCTGTTTTCCCTGAAAATTTAACTGTTCTATTTCTGGCTAAAAACTGATCATTTTTAGAACAAAATTGAACTATTTAGCTGAAAATTCATCTTGTAGTTAAGACATTCAGCAATTTGAAAAAAATCAACTATTTTGTTAAAAATTCAATTATTTTCTTAAAAATTCAATTATTTTGTTAAAAATTTAACTGCTTTGTTAATGTCATATTTTTGGTTGAAAAATGAACTGTTTCGTAGAAAAATAATTTTTTTAAATCGAAAATTTCACTTTTTGGGTTGAAAATTCGATTGTGTGCTAAAAAAATTCGTCTTTTTGGATTCAACATTCAATTTTTTTAGTAGAAAAATCACCTTTTTTGGTTGAAAATGCATCTAATCTAGGTTGAAAATTAATTTTTTTTCTCAAAAATTCAACTTTTTGGATTCAAAATTTGGCTGTTCTTTGAGAAATTTGTCTTTTCGGTTTGAAAATTTAACTGTTTGGTAAAAAATTAGTTTTTTTTCCTTCAAATTTATCTGTTCTATTTCGGTTGAAAACTGATCATTTTTAGTTCAAAATTAAACTATTTGGTTGAAAATTAGTTTTTGCTTTGTTCAGAAATTAACTATTTGTTTTTTGAAAATTTAACTATTTTGGTTGAAACGATCTTGACTAAAAATGAAATTTTTTATCGATAAATAATTTTTTTGGATTGTAAATTTGACTATTCAGTTAAAAATTAGTTTTTTCGATATAAAATTCTTACTATTTTGTTGAAAATTCAATTATTTTGGTTGTCAAATGAACTTTTTAACGAAAATTAAAATTTGCGGGTTGAAAATTCGGGTGTTCTCTAATTTTCTTTTTTTTTTCAAAATTTAACTATTTTTTTTAAATTAGTTTTTTACCTGAAAACTTAACTGTTCTATCTCTGGCTAAAAACTGATCATTTTTAGTACAAAATTGAACTTTTTGGTTGAAAATTCATTTACCTAGTTTAGGAATTCAGCAATTTGAAAAAAATCAACTACTTTGTTAAAAATTCAAATATTTTGTTAAAAATTCAATTATTTTGTTAAAAATTCAATTATTTTGTTAAAAATTCAATTATTTTGTTAAAAAGTCAGCCTTTTTGTTAAATAGTTATCCTTTTTGTCTCGAAGTCTTGGAGAACAATGTCAGGTCTCGAGTGTGCAACGGAGACTGCTGTCCGAAAATCGTAGTTCCAGAAAGTTTGGCACTTCTCATTTTGGACAATTAACTCCATCTCCCTTGGTGCGTTCGGCAGGGCAAGGTCGCGGCCAACACCGTAAGAGCGACAAAGATGGTTATAAAGCACTCTTAGACCCTCATTGTGTCTGTAGACATACGTCGTTCCTGCGTGGGTTTGACTATATATATAGTATTTATATTTATGGTTATGTGTGATATGTATAATGGTTGTTAGGAAACCAAACTATTTCGGTGTGTCAGTATGTAAAAGAAATCTGCGATGATCCGCCGCCGTGCTAAATACTCATTGAACTATCATTCAATCAAACCCGTTTTATGCAATGGTAAGCCTCAAAGTTTTTTTAAATCATAATGAATTGTATATAATGAACATAAATGTTACTGCAAATTTTAATTTGTTTGATGCGAATAAGATGGCACCTAGTGTTTCCGAATCGATTTTTCGTGCTGAACACGAATCTGGGATCAAAAACTTCATACTAAGTAACGCTCTTGATAAAATAGGGGTTGAAACACCCAAGAATGGCGTTTTCAGCCATCATATGCCAAATTAATCGCATGCGCCTTTAGTGCGGGTGTGTGTTTTTGTCTAGGGGTGGAGGATGAAAATGAAAACAGAAAGGATTTAAAAATCCGTCCGCCATTAGATCCACCATTTTGAATTTTTAAAACCTAACTGCATATTCATAATCAGCGACCCTTAAAACCTTCAAGAGGGTTGTACATTTTATTATGCCTGGGCGTGGGTGTAAGTATGTTGAAATCCTCTATGTTTTCATTTTATTGCACCATCTCTAGACAAAAATACACCCCCCGCTCTAAGGGCGGATGCGATTAATTTGGCATTCGACTCATTTGAAAGGGCTTGTTTCAGCATGGTTTGGCTCTACAATTTTTCAAAAATGGCTCATAACGTCCTTTTCATGGGTTTCAACCCCTATTTTCTCAGAAACGTGACGTGATAGAAAGTTTTTGAACCCAGATTCGTGTTCAGCACGGAAAATCCATTCGAAACACTAGATGCCATTTTATTCGCGAAACTCATGTAGGGCAGTGTAATAATACCTACTTCATCAGATATACATATACATAACAAGAGCCAAGAACAGCGAAAAAATAGTTTTATTAATTATTGGAATAATTCGGACACTACAGTACGCCTAGTGCAGTGTTTCAGATAATCGGCGCGTGAAACCTGTGCGCTTCAGGACCACTGTAAGGCAACTAATTCCTCCCATCCCATATTCACACTAGGGTAATTGTGAAGGAAAAAAGTCAAGTTTTCTTTCAAAATTATTTTCAGGAAAATAAAAAGAGCCGCATTGGGAGAAAAGCTTAAGAATACTTTCAAAATTGAAAATTCGAGATCAAATTATATTTTTTTATGACAAGCGGTTATTTTTATTGCAAACCTCAAAAAAATCCCTTTCCAAAACCCTTATGTAAAAGTTAAATTGGATAACTCTAGTAGAAGTTATGAATGATTGAATATATAAAACTTCAAAACATGTGGCGCCTGTACCTTGACAACCCGCTATACTAAACACGCTAACACTACGATTTAGTAGAGTTTCAATACGATTGGGACAAGAAAATGTTAGGCGGGTACACTTGGCGAATTTTGCCCCACCTCTCTGTTGTTTGATCTCTGTGCTAGGAATTGTGGTTAGAATGCTCCTCACTAAGAAGATTTTAGTGAAATCAATCTAGGGTTATTTTGTGCAAACTTCATTATTTCAATCGATCTAATAGGTACTGGACAATTAGATGGGTAGAACATTGACAGAAAAGTAGGGGTGTCAATAAGGCCATTTTTAAGACCCGAATTGATCTGATAGATACTGTCAGACATGATTGTCCTTATTGTGCATCATAACTAGAGCTCCTTGTATTTCAACCTGTTCTTAATTACCCGGGGCCACCTAACTTTTCCCAAAATTGCCCAAATATGTGGAGTTGAATATACGTCAGAAATCTTGATCTAGCTTCTGGGCCTGACGATGAAACAGGGCCTACTTTTATTCAGAAACAAAAAGCAGTGAGGATTTGTGAGTTTTTACAGCGGAATGGCTTCTTGGACCTCATCGTTCCCGGTAAATGGTCGGTTCACGGTTTTCCGTCGTCAGCGACGCAAAGGTAAAACTGTGGTGCTCTTTCGCACTCCGCAGCTCTGTGACCCTATTTAACGCACCTTCAGCAGACTCTGGTCTGGTTTGGACCTTCGCACCCCACTGCCACGTGGTTGGTTTGGCAGCGGTAGCATCTGATAACTTCTGCCTTCTTTCGAATTCCGTAGGAGTCATCCCACCTTGAGAGGTCCTGCCTGTAAAACTCTCGCTGGCAGCTTTTACATCCTCTGCGTCGGTGATTCCGTAAAGGTCCAAGACTACCTCGGTGCGATGAACGAGCTCACGCACGTTGCCCGCACACGTTGACTGCCTCCTTGGTCGCAGAGGACAGCTTGGAACTGTCGTCCGCTACGTTTCTTACCTCGATGAGGACTGCGATTCCGGTCAAGCGCGCCTCTTCAAATCATTTGTCTTAGTGGACTTCAATACCAAGTTGACCCCTCCATTCTCCTTCTTTGTTGTTTAGGTCGCCGGTGTATCTTAAATTTTTGTCACATTCTAAGTAGGAGTGTACTCGGATTAGAAAAATCACACACTCTAACACATACTGTACAGTAAAAAAAACTAAACTGTTTGGTTAGAAATTTATTTTGTTGTCGTAAGTTTCTGGTTTATTTTTGTAGACAATTAATCTTTTTGGTTACAAAATCATCTTTTTCGTTGGAAATTCAACTTTATCATTAAGTCTCCTTCATTGAAAACTCATTTTTAATTGTTTGAGACGTATCATTTTACTGCAAAATTATTTGATCTTTTTCATGATTTATCATTTCAGTTGGAAATTTATCTCTTGGGATGAAAATTTAATTATTTTGTTGAAAATTCTTCTGTTTTCGTTAAGAACTAATTTTTTAACTAAAAATATTACTATTCCATGATTGTTTGAAAATTTATATATTTAATTGAAAATTTATCTTTTCTAGTTGAAAATTCGTCAGCAGCAGGTGAGGAGAGAATACGAGGGTCAAAGTTAAACGAGAACTATGGGTAGATTATACCAAGGAAGAGAGCGCAATATTTGTATGGAAAAGAAGAGCAAGAAAGTCAGGAGCTTACAGCGAGGATGAGATGTGGTTGAATGGAGGGTCTTAATAGCATTTAGCTTTCTAGAGAGAAGTGGATGTGTGAATTGTGCGGAAAGGGGGATGCAAGGGTGGTACAACGTTTGGAGGATTGCGAGCAAGTGGAAAGGAGTGGGATGAGCATGAAGATATTGATGTATATTGTAAATAGTATATAAGTATTAGGTATTAGCCGCAGAAGCAGAGTTTGGCAATACAATGCAAAGCGAGAAAGAAGGGACATGCGTGCAAGGTGAAGCTATCTAAATTTATCTGCGTGCTTTAGGATTTAACATTTCGTAGTGGATGATATAGCGGTGATGGTAGAGGATGAGAAGGCGATGGCGGGCCTAATTTCAGGATTGGAGAAGTACATAGATACGAAAAAGTTTAATCTAAATGAATTAATTATCTGAAAATTATCAGTTATTCAATGCTAAATTTTTTCTTGATTCCAGAAAGGTGTTGATATGGAAGTGTTGAATATAATAATAAGGCTTGAATTATCGCCAAAGTGGAAAAAGACTTGGTTCAGGCTTAGGTTCTTAAGAGTAATATTTAAGTAATATTTAGTAATATTATAATATTATTATATTATTATATTATAATATTAAGTAATATTTAGTAATAATTTTGTAACAATTTTGTTTAGGACAAAATGGACGAAAAGTGTAAATTAATTTTTTTACCTCCAATTTTCTATCATTATTCTAAGAGAATATTGTTATGAACAATTATTACCTCGCTCTAAGTAAAAAATGGCTAAACAGTTAAAAAATTCAGAGAAACTGCAACTATTAAACTATTATACAATTTTTCCAAAATTGCGAAAGTTTTCTGAAAAATCTCCTTAATTGTTTTCTGAAATTTTAGGAAATCATTTACAATGTTTTAAAATCGTTTTCAATTTTCCGTCATAATCAATTAATTTTTTTTTAATTTCCATATGAATCTGAAAAAACATTTGTATTCTCTCGGAACCACTCGAAATTCGTTAAAGGCGTCCTTTTTTAAAATCTTAAAAAAACCTAAATTTTGTTTAAAATTTGCTCAAAGTCTTTTCACGATTTAAATTATTTTTTAATGATTTTAGAACCTATAAAGCTCATAATTTTTTAATACCGCTACCATGATTTAATTAAATTTTTTTTTTTCAATTTAGAAAATCATTTGGAATTAAAATTTTCTCATTTATCAATAATTCTTGCAAACATTTATAAACAAATTTTACCATTATATAAAATCACTTGTTTCCAATTCTGATTTTAAAGAACGATATTGCAGAAAATTTATCATTTTTACCCTCCCTAGGGATCACGTAAGAGATTTTTAATACAGATTTTTAATACCGATGACAATAATCTTTCTGCCGCGGTTTTTCTTAGGGTGGCTTGCAAACAGCAGCCAAGGCACCTCACAAGGGGTCATGGCAGCAGAAACATCATCTAGATCAACTCATCAGGCTCCTTCTATGGGCAAGAGGTGGGAGGACTCAAAATACACTGTCCGGACAGGGAATTGAAACGGCAGAAGGCTCTTAAAACATACATCCTCACTTTCATGCAGATGGATAACAACGCATTGGTGAGGATTGTCGTTGCGTCAGGTTATCCTGAACCTTGTTTAATTCCCAACGAGTTGTATAGGCGAAAGGAGGAAATTCAACGACGTCTTTATCAGGTCTCGGACCATCGTAGTGGAGGCCGCAGTTATCTGGTCGCGGGACTGGCTAGTGAAGAGAGGGCCTCAGCGTTAAGACTCAGGAAGGGATTAAACCTGGAAATCAAGGCGGCGCAATATCTTTGAAGGTACCGCAGAGCGGCCGTACTGATTGCCGGCTACCCCAAGGATCCATCAGACGTTCTGATCGCCTGAACTTCCAGAACCCCACTCTGCGAAACGACTCTTGGAAGGTACATTACATTAGACAGGAAGCCAGACCGAAGAGGACGGGCTGCATACCAGCTGAAATTCTCTCCGAAATTGCAGTTAGAGCCTTCGCGGCTCTAGATTATTAAAACTATCTAGGGACATCACAGCAACGGCGATCCAAGAACTCTGATTATACAGGAAAGGGATCAGTGACTTGAGAGGGTTTGACTCTGTATATAAGTGGCCAAGCGAAAAAGCACCAACGGCATGCATAGCCATCAAACGTGTAAATGTGATTCTGTTGCCTTAGCTCTGCTTCAGGGACCTCACCTTTATTGTGGTGAGACTCAGGAGCAGAAGCAGAGAAAGACTGGAGATGCATATCGCCTCGGTTACTTTTCTTGGTGATCCTGAGGGGCCCCCACCTCCGAGAGAGGTGGAGGGTTTAATTCAGGACTACCAGGAGAACAGGATTCCTCTGCTGTTGATATGTGACACAAAATCTCACTATAAATTGTGGGGAGCACAAACATCAATGGCAGCGAAATATATCTAATCAAATATCTAGCGGGTTTTGAGCTGGAGATTCTAAATCGTTGTGAGACTCCCACATTTCAGATGAAAAATGGGAATAAGGTTTTTCGATTTGACTCTATGCTCAGAAGAAATAAAGAGCATGATAGTGGGCTGGAGAGTCTCGAATGAAGTCTCTCTCGGACCATCAATATATAGATGACTTAGCGCACTCCGCGGATTTTCTGCAAAGGACTCTGATTACATCAACGCTACAAGTACAATTGAGTCTGTAAACGGAGCAGAATAGCGGAAGTCCTATCTGAAGAAACACCGTTCAAAGAATAGAGCGTTATACAACAGGACAAACAGAACTAAATTGCCCCAGACTGGGACATATATAATACGGCTCAGTATGAATAGAATAAAAACAGAAAAATTTCCAAACAGGAAGATCGGAGGAGCTTCTGCGAGAAATCGAAGAACATTTTAGACATTTGGACATTTCCTATAAGCATTGCCCTAAAACATCTGCTACTAGGATGGAAGGACGGCAGAGTGGCCTTCATTTCCAAACCTGGAAAGAAGGGTTACACTCCTGCTAAAGATTTCTGGTCGATCAGTTTGACGTCCTTTATTCTCGAAATTCTCGAGCAGCTGGTCGAGAGAGACATAAGGGTTGAGGTGCTTCTGGCCTCCCTGCTGCAAAGGGGTTAGCACGCTTTTTAGGTATGCTGCTCTACAGAAACTGCGCTCCAAGCTGCCTTGGCAAAATTAGAGCAGCAGCTGGAACAGAATGGGTATCTGCGGGCAGCTTCTTGTTAACACAGGGTGCCTTAAGCAATACCTCTGCAGAAGTCGTCTGCCGAGAGGCTTCAAGGTGCAGCGTGCCAGAGCAGCTAGTAAGCTGAATAGATAGCACGCAACGCCGGAAGTGACTTGAAGCCAGATGGAGCAAAGGCTTTGCCAAGAGAACAGTACCGCGGGGATGCTCACAGAATTATGACCTATTATCCCTCCTGTGGTGCATTGTAGTGGATGGCCTCCTTCATAGGCTAAATAAGTAATGTTATTATACCCAACGATACACGGATGACTTTATAATCCTAGTCAGAGGGGCTCAACTGAAAAGATTGATGGTACTTACAAGGTCGGCGCTGCGCATCGTAGAACTCTGGTGCGACAGCTCAGGGCTCTCGATAAATCCGGTAAGACTAGCCTGGCCATTTCTACAAGAAAGTACAAAGTGTCGAAAGTTCGGCTCAATGCAGGAAGTGTTTCATGGCAATTTGGATGTTCAGGAGAGCCTTTGCTTTAGTGGCGTTATAGGCTCAATGAGGACTGCGCTCAGAGTGACGATGAGATTTATGCTCTGTGAAGAACCTCTAGACGTTGTGATAACTTTCAGGGCAAGTCACGCGGTGGGCCGCCTGGCAAACGCAAATAAATCAACTCCGGAGACTAGACACATTAGGCTTCCAAGTGACATCAGCACGCTACCCATTCTAGAAATGAGGCAAGATGAGATAATAAAATGCTTTCATTTCACCTAGACATTACTCGTCTGCAAAGGAGTGGGAGGGACGGCAGCAGGAATCTATCACAGCGCAGAAAGAAGGAGGACAGAGATCTAACTTGGACGGCATGCCACTTTCTTTAAAGCGAAGGTTCTGGCCATCCTTCGCTGTACTGCAGGTGGAAAACCAGACATATCATCAGAGCTGTTTTGGGAATGAAAAAAGGCATTAAACAAACTTTCAGAAAAGAAAAACGTGGCTCTCAAAAGGGCGCCTGGTCACACAGGAATCAAGGACAGCGAGAAACTGGATCAGTTGCCAAACAGCGGCGCAGCAAGTGAATACAGAGGATCAGAACCAGTACTCGGACTAGCGTCTTGCTCCTTTGGCATGACCATCAAAAGCTGGATAGGATTGAAGCACCAGCAATACTGACAATAAAACCCAGGGTTGCCGATGGTCGAAAGCCATCCTGGGTGATACGTACAGAATGGACAGAGTTAGGGAAATCCTGAGATTACTCAAGAAAGGTATGAGGATAGTGGTTCAGTTGCTTACAGGGCACAACCACCTGAACTATCACATGCACAATGTGGGGTAAAACCCTACGACAGAGCTTCGGAAATGCGGCAAGAATGGTGAAACATTCCTGCATGTCTTATGCCAGTGTCAGGCATTAGCTAGGCTCAAGCAAAAAAAACTGTTGGAGCCTACTTTATGGAACCTAAGAAAATTATAACGCGATCAGCGGCTGACATACTGGGCTTTACCAAGAGGTCTGGAATCAACTACTAAGAGCGAATAGTTAAGGGGATGGCACAATAGATTGAGCACCAAGGGGGCCTACAAACTGTACAAAAGTACACTAACTTAACATGTTATCTTCAGCGATAGATGAAGAAACAGAAAACAGTTTTTAACTAAAGAACCAATTTCTTTAACCTAATTTTTTTAATTTAATTATAAATAAGTTAAAAAAAAAAGTTTCAAATTGAGAAAATGTTTTCCTTGAAAAAAAGTGTTTTGACAAATTTTTTTGTACTAATCATTATTCAACGAATTTTTTCCAATTTGAATGAATATTTGGAAACCAAAACTTGCCAATAAATTTCAATCTAAAATTTACACTAAAATCTAAAATTTGTAAACGTGCGTTACTTTTACAGTTTCGAAGCTTGAAAATGCTAAAATTATCAAACAATTTATTTACCAGTTTATCAGTAAGTTTACCATTATTGTCATTTTTTGTAAGAAAATCAAATTAGACAAATTCGTAACTTTATTTTTTCCGTTAGTTAATTTAACATTTAGAGATTTTTCGTAAATTCATAGATTTAATTTTACAAGGTCAGAAATCGCGGCTGTGGTACGCAAACCGCATGACTAGGCCTAGATTTATGATTTATAATTTTTAGGACTTATTCTGTTCATTTCCCTAATTTTTTTGTAATGATCTGGACATGTCGATACATCGTGGGACATCGATAGACTTCTTTCGACTTCGAGACTCATATGGGACGCCACTCGAGATTCTTAGAAAGAACAGATTCCATCGACACACGTTTCAAGCCGTTTGAATTCTCCTGCCTTTTCTATCTGCTATCGTCTGCCAAACTCAAAGGAGCTGTGGATCCTCATCTCCTAGGATCATGTTAGGATGCTGGCCAGATTGGGAGTAACGCTGCAAGTTACGAAAAATCTGGAACGACTCATCTATCTGGCGTAGAACCTTTTTGGAAACTTCACGATAAGAAACTTCTTCGTCAATTCCCAAGTTGACCAGGGAATCTCAATGCGCAATGTCCTCTTCATGTCGGCTGATACTAATTGATACCGAACCAAATCCTGCTGTGATTAGCCAGGGTAATTTCGGGCTCCGAAAGGTGATCAACTGGGTAAATTGGAGAGTAAGGACTAAGAAATAACAACACTGGATCAATTCTGACGATAATGAAGAGAAGGAAGGATGAAACCCGAAAATAACAGGGTACCGAGCTCCATTTATTCATACGGTCCTGGAACGTAAACCCAGCGCACCGTCTCCACAGCGGCCTGACTACCAATAGGAACGCCGGAAAGAAGGAGGAGAAGGAACGCCGAGGCCGAGTCCCGGACCGTCGCCGCTACGCCCGCTCTTCTTTGCCGATCACAGCAGTGTCGAGTAAACCAGTTCATTTCTAACCAACAAGTTCGTCAACAACGTTCCAGAATTCAGTGGGTAAGGCCAACTCTCATTTATTAAGTAAAAGAAACTGCACTCGACACGTGGCTACAATTGATCAATTTTATTAATCTCAGTGCTTTCATTGCTGTCGAGAAAATGGCTTTGCACGTGGTCGAGGCGCAGAATCTTTAACTGGGCCTTCCTTTTCATTTAATATTCATTTAAGTGAAGTGATTATGATTACTATTTTTCTGAAATGTCTACCCCAATGGTGAATTTATTTGTCTAACTATTTGTCCTCCTTTCACGTGTTAGTCTAAAAATGTGCAATTTTATCGAACTGAGCATGAATCGAGTTCCTTACAAATGTCATGCAGACCAGGACTTTCCCCTTACCCCACCCCCTTTTTATGATTGAGGTTTACGAAAAGTTTGAGCGTCGAGAATTGTGCATACATTTTGAGTGTATTATTGACCTATGTTAAGATTGCTAAAGTTTTTTGAGACAATTATGTCGCGTGATTGATAATTATTAAAGTGAATTTAGAGTCAGTAGAGTTGGGCGAGCTAAGCGACATTTCTTCAAAAATTGAAAATGCCAAGGTTGAGAATATTGTTTAAATTATTACTAAGATTTTATGGATTTTTTTTGAGTTTTGTTAAAGCAATTAAGTTCAGTTTTTCTGAAAATTCGTGTAGCTCGATCCTAGGTTAGACTTTAGAGTTTTTAAGTTTTTGTTTTTTAATTGCCAGCATGGAGTTCTGAGCGGGGAAGCGTAAGATTTCGGGTTACTTCAATTTTTGAGAATCAGGTTAGGATTTAAGATTTGTTTCGTTATAAGTGAGTCGTGACCATTATTATTAGAGCCTCGGTTGATTTTAGGATTATGAACCCCAGTAGCAAGATAACTGCAGACTGGCGCCAGCTGGGCGCCAGAAAATTAAGAATCTGTTTGCAGCCTGGCGCCCGGTCGGTTCCGCTTTGACGTGCTGTTCTGGGACCAGAGTCTGGTATAGCAAATCCTGGCCCAGTCTAGTAATGATATACACCAGACAATATTAAAATAACGTAAAATGGTACTTAATATGTTTCTGTAATAGTTTTACACTATATTTCAGCCCTTTTTGGAAGTAAATACTGCGGAGATGTCACAACATTTCAGGATCCACGCTGAAATATTAAAAACATAACCTCTTGTCGTATAGACTTGCATGCTTGCATGTTTGGGAATACTGTGAATCGCTCAAATTTCCAATTGCTAGATTCTCAATTTCATTAATTAATTTCTACAGTAATTACTAGTGTTTGAACTAAATACTAGAATCTGGTTCCTTGATTCATCAGATTTTGTTTTTCGTCTGGTCTGATAATTTCTCCCGACAGTTTGGCCGACTAGAGGGAGCAGATGCTGAGCCAGACTCTGGCCTGTCATACAAGTCAGACGTTGCTACTAGGGAATCTTTGAAGTATGTCGAGACCCGAAATGTGGTAAAACACTAATTGTTAAACCAGGCATTATACATTTCAAATTTTTGGTTGAATAAATTACAAGTACTATTTTTGTTAAATACGAAATTATTGTCTGGCTAATGTTTTTAACCCTCTTCATTTGCGGAACACGACCAACTGCCGAGTCCGAGCTGACGTGCGAGAAGCCGCTAAGCTGTGTTCTTTGAGTTGAGTGTGGTTTCTCTTTTTTTGTTGGTGAGATTTCTAGATTTTTATTTAATTTATTTAGAGATTTAGATTTCGAGAATTTAAGTGGCCTCGAACAGGCCTGGATCTCAACGAAATTAATAGAGATAGAGAGCCTAGCTCATTACATGAAGTTTACATTTTTGTAGGATATTCAGGAAGCAGTGCCGAAGGTATGTGGTAATTTCTATTACTTAAGTGAAATAAAATTGCAACATTTCAATATCCAAAATCAATAACTGAAAAATCAATGACAAAGACTTTCCATGCAAGGATTTCCATGCACATTGTGTTGAGGAGAATTTTATTAGATTTTAAACTAACGTATACTAATAAACGTCACATTGACATTATAGAAATTGTTGTAAGAGTATTATACTTATCTGTTAAAGATCTAAAGTAGAGATCAATATAAAGGTGTTGTTTTTATTATATTTAAACGTCGTGTTGCTCATATCTCAAAATATAGTGCAGGTATGTTTTATTTTATATATGATTATTTTTTGTAAATTTCAAAATTTCAAGGGGGTGGGAAAGAGCAAAATTTTTAGTAATTGTTAGAGAACGTAGAGTTACATGTTTAGGTAGAGTAACTGCAACGTGTTAATTTCTTTGCTGAGTAACGTATCTGGAACGAGTTTTCTTATAAACCAAAGTTACTTACTCATAAAAGATTCGATCGAAGGGTGTCGGTTACCTTGGCGCGAGTTCGAGGTTAAGGCCGAGAACAGGCGCGGCAGCCAAGAACGTCTAGGCGTGTTGACTTGCGAAATTAATTCTGTAAAAACAAATAGAAATGGATGCATTTTGAATTTTAAGTATATGAAAGTAGGTAAAAATGGGTTACTCTGAATTGTCAATTATTTCTATGTCAAGAAGAAATTTCAAATATGTTTGTACTTAAGTTTCGATAAGATTTTCCACAGTCTTTTTAATTTATTTTAAAGGCCTTATATTTCACTATTTCATAATTTCACATCTGAAACTATAATTTTGCATCATGTTTTTAAACTGACGTAGATTTTAAACTGACGTATGCTGATGAAACGTCACATAAACGTGATAGAAATTGTTACGAGATTATTATAGTTGATTGTTAAATATTTAAAGTAGAGATCATTATGAGGATTTCGTGTAATTTTTGTGAATTATAAAAATTAATGGCGGCGAGAAGACTAATTTGTTGTAGCTTCTAGAGAACTTGAAGGTACTTGTTTCAGTATCTTAATTGCAACGAGTTTTTGTTGTTGTTGTGTAGCGTATGTGTGACAAGTTATTCAAAAAACAACGTTACTTACCTGACTCGGATTGGCTCGAAAAAGGTTGGTTACTTCGTCTTGAGCTCGAGCTCGAGCCGGAGCTCTGGCGCGAGATCCAAGCACGCCTAGATGAGTCACCTGAGGAACTTAATACTGTGAAAACAAATAGAAATGGATGCATTATTAATTTTTAATAATTACACTGAGAAAAACATGCTAAAGAATTTGCAGTTTCATTTATTCAGATTTATGTATTTGTGATGCTGCAGGTTTTGCAACGCACAAAAGTCAATCGTGAACATAAACCTTCTCGGAATCAAGATCATCGATGGTCAAGGAGGGACATCGAGAATTGGAGTACTTCAGGACATTTAAGTCTGGCCACTATTTCAAGGTGGGCCGAGGTAGGATTCAAATAGTCACGCCATATGTTACTGCCGCCAACCTAACACCTACAACCTCTCTGCGTGAATCATTGCGGAGATACTTAGAGCCTGAATGCTCCAGACAAGCTGCAAGGTTCTACAAACTTCTCTACTCGGGTCGAATCTCGCTCTTTTTTTTAGCGGTCGCTAAAGTACGAAGCCGATCATATGTTCTCGAATTGCCAATTGTGAAACGTGGTCGCAGCTTTTCTCTCTCCTCGAAGAACTTACAACGAAGAGGAGCATCTCGAGATGGACGAATCTCTGGCATCTTATTTAAATGCCAACTTAATTTTAGTTGGTTATAAATGTCAAATTTATTGACTATGCACTACATCACATTGTGGCGGAGCAAGGTTCTTGCGAATAATTACCGATCAGCTCACTAATCAATGTTGCGTGTGCATCGAGTCAAATTTTGTAAAACTTTATTTGATCCTGAAAGAAATAATTTACGGTGAAGAAAGTAGAAATATTTTGTTGAGAATAAAGTCTCATGAGGACACGAAACTCTCCATGGATAATTACTTTTTTATATATTACCATTGTTTGGGATTCATAATTGAGAATTGATTTTTGAATATTTTCATATGAAAATTCTTGCTACTTTGATTTCAAACTGTATATTTTTCTTTTTATTTTCGCACTCTAAAATTGAATTGATTTGGAAACTTTTTCCAAATATTATTATCTTCGCACCACCCACATGCTTTTGCAAAATGAATTACTCACACCAACCCTAACCCAAAATCCTCAAGCATGGAGAACAAAGATGATAGTATATTACAAAGAAAGGAGAAGGCTCTCCTCCATGGCATGTACTGTATTTTATTGGTAGAGACGCGCAAAATGTGAATCGTGTTCTGCTGGTGGGCGATTGAACGAGACTTCTCTTTCCGAGTCGACGCAACCAAGCGCATTTAATACCTGCTATATAATGTTGGACCTCATGCCCTAACACCTTTGTTCTACTACGAGTCCAGTAATATATATGCGTCCGCTTAAGGTGTTCGCACATAAAATGCCGCTGCCGTGCGCTGGAAACGGCTCACGGACGTCAATCCGCAAGCAGTAGAACACGCTTATTTTGTGCGGCTACCATAAAAGAGAAATTATATCTATTCGGGTAGAAGAGAGTGCTTTAATACAATACCTAGGAATCACTGATTAAAAATCTTTGTGAATTGTGAACGCTCGTTGCTTATTTAGAGAACAATCTATAAATTAACATAACTCTGATGTTGTTTTCTGGGAATATTTTGAATTGTTATTAAAAAGATGAAACTTAATTTTGTGTGGCGGAATATTGTAAAAGAAAGATAGTCTGTATTAATTTCAAGTAAATCAAATTTTCTAATTGCTATCTCAATTTGCTGTTTTATCATTCACGACAATGCAACTATTTTTAATTCTAAAACCAAGCCCTCTTCCTAATTTTCCGATTTTTTATTTGAGCTAGCGGAAAGATGATAGGAAAGATTAAATTCTGGTACATCGTAAGATAAGTTAAGAATTTGAGATTTAGAATTCTAGTTTTGGATACCTTTTATAATTTGCTTCAAGGGCGCATAATGATTTTCATATTAATACTAGCTGCTTTGGTTTGTTTGCTGATATTCTCTTTATGTTCTATGTTCGGTGTTAAATTACATGGCAAATTAATTTTTTTTCCTAAAAACTCGTTATTGCATCTAAAAGTGCCTCTCTTACCCTTCAAAACCCTTTTGGAATTTTTCCGGTAAAGTGAACATCTGTCCGGATTTCCCCGGACATGTCCTCATTTTAGGGTTTGTGTGAGTTGTCCTATAGGATTTTTTACTTTGCCCGGGGTTTTCCCGGATTTTTAAAATTATAAATTTTTATTTTTCAATCAACATTTGGATCTTTTTTTGTATAAAATTCTAACATTTAGTGTCATCTAACGCTCGAAATATAGTACTGGATGGCTAGCTACGGCAGTCAGAAGTACAATAGGGAACAGAAAGAGAGGGAAAATCGAGAAAGTTGACCTATATTTTTCTAAGGATGATGATTGGTTCCACTCATCTTCCATCTGCTTTCATAGAAAAGGATCAATCCACCAATTGCCATCCTTAGAAAAGGACAGGTGGACTTTCTCTATTTCCCCTCTCTTTCTATTCCTTGTTCCACTTCCGATGGCCGGAAGTAGCGATCCATATACTATATGCCGATGCAGTGAACTAATGTTGACCGGATTTCGAATTCCCTATGTGTGATTGGTCGGTCGGTTGGGTTGTGGCGAGTTATGTCGCGTTTGTTTGTATTATTGCAGCTAACAGCTAATACGCAACAGGCTTCAACCCGCACCTCGACCGGCACGCGAAATGTCGGTGTCTCTGTAATGAAAATACATTTTTCCATGATAAAAATTTGTTATAACCATTAGAAGTTCGAGATTGTGCACAAGGAGCAAAACTCCAAGTAAGTATACTTTATCACATACCCTTAAAAGCTTAACATAACAAATAATATCAATTTAATGTTGACGTTTACGAATTTACGTCGTTTTGCGAATCTAAATTTGCATTTTCAAATTAGTACATTATTTTCAACAATTTAGAAAAACTTTAAAATAAAATAATTGGATAATAACATTATGTTCATCTAACTTTGCATATTACATTGTTTTTTCTTTTATATAGTTTATCAAAAGTATTGATAGGTTAAAAATTTAAAAGCATTTCTTTCTTCGGTCTTACGGTCCAATAAATACAAACCAAAGAAAAAATCGATTATAGGTGTTTAAAACTCGTTTTATTTTCAACGTTTCGGCTCTTACTGCGGGCCTTTATCAGGAAAGTTTTCATTTCTAAAATTAATGTTATTTTTATGATAAATTAAAACCAAAATACAATAACCTGCTAAGTAACATAAACAATTTTTTGTTATTACCTGTCATTAAAAATTACGTAGTGTCAAAAAATAGACATTTTAGAGTATTTTCAATCGTGTTATTCACTTTACAATTTAAACATTTATTTTGAAAAATTAATTTAGATTTTTGAAATTTAGGTAAAAATTTATAGTGTAAATTATTTAATTGAAATTTGTGTGATTTTGAATATGTACTGGAATTAAGGTTTCTTTTCGGCATCTTGTTAGATAGGTACGTTGCTCTTTAAGATGAACTAATCTTCTTTGGACGTTTATCCAGTTTCCAAGTTCCAATCTAATGCTTTGACCGTACTTGATTGCAATATACGCCAAGTAACCCATCCTTCCAAATCGTTACTGACCTTGACAGCTATAATTATCTAAATCAACTTTTTGGAGCGAGATTCCAATTTGTTTCTCCTTTTTCTTCGACCGGTAACATAATTTCAAAATTAAAAGTTTAAAAGGTTTTCTTTCTTCAATAAAATAATTTACACTATAAAGTTTTACCTAAATTTAAAAAAACTAAATTAATTTGTCAAAATGAATGTTTAAATTGTGAAGTGAATAACACGATTGAAAATACTCTAAAATGTGTATTTTTGACACTACGTAATTCTCAATGACAGGTGATAACAAAAAATTGTTTATGTTACCTAGTATGTTATTGTATTTTAGTTTTGATTTATCATAAAAATAACATTCCTTTTAGAAATGGAAAATTTCTTGATGAAGGCCTGCAGTGAGAGCCGAAACGTTGAAAATAAAATTATTTTTAAACAACTATAATCGTTTTTTTATATTTGTAGTTATTGGACCGTAAGACCGAAGAAAGAAAAGCTTTTAAACTTTCAATTTTGAAATTATATTAACGGTCAAAGAAAAGGGAGATACAACTTGGAATATCGCTCCAAAAAGTTGGTTTAGATGAAATTGTATTTGCTGAATTTTGGCATGATGTTTGTATTTGCCGAAATTTTCAGCAATGCCTCCATAAACATCTGCATTCGTTTGGTAAAAAGAATTGTCACTGCTTCGCTCTCTTTACCAAAAACGACCACTCGTTTGAAACTGGAACATAAGGCCTTTTCCAAATCTGTTAGGACAGCAACGCGTTCTTGCTAAGTGACTCTGTCCCATGATTGTATTGCGTAAGTTTCAATTTCTAGAAACTGAACTTATCCAATTGTTTACCTGTCGAAGATCAACGTCAGAGCAAAAGTGCACTCAGCCAATATTTTGTAGTTTTCTACCTGATTTTCTCCGATTTTGAGCTTTTCGAAAGAATCTTTAGCTGAAGATGTTATACGCCTATTGAATTTTCGGCTTCAAAGAGGAATTTTGACTCAGAATTTTATTAGCCATGCTGGACATATCACTGCACCAGTGCGTCTCAACTATTTCATTTAGGTCATAGATTTCTTCAGCAAATGCTTTCATTGCTAAAGAAGCTTTTGGGCTAAAAAGAGGATTTTTAGTTATTATTGCTTTTTTGGCTACGAGACACAAAGTTTGAATATTTGTCTTCATATGTAAAGCCAGAGAAGCTGTTTGAAATGCCTTCGTTTCTGGATCAAACCCGCTTATAACTTTCACTGCTACGACAAACTCATTGTTTAGATGTGGTTTTCAAACTTCAATGAGATTTTCAAATGTCATTGCCTCCTGCAGTGCAAGTTTTAAGCGGGCTATTTCGCGCATCTTATTGAACACGATCACGTTCATCTGCACCCGTTTCTGTTTATTTAAATGTAATTCAACATACATACAAATAAGGGGATGTTTTTTTCCGGCATGGCTGATTTGATCCGCTTTCATTATATTAAGCACCATCTCTTTGAAAGGATCTTTATTTAAATAATTGCCCAATATCCCGGTTAAAATTAACAACGCTTGATATTCAGGAAGGTGATTACGGGAACAGAAGCAGTTTTACTTCGCACTGGACATCTCTTTTTGTGTCTCCAAAAATAATATTTTGCGAAGTATCCCAAGCAGTATACACATGCAAAACAGTTTTTCACTATAATTAAGGGTTTATTTGGAGCTTTTAAGGGCTGCAAGTTCGAAATTTTTGGCTCTGCAATTTTTTATAAAGAATTGGTTTCGCACTGCCTTCACATGAAGCTCGCACCCCATACCTGCAACTTTAAAACTGTTCATTTAATCAAATCCAGGGGTTTTCAGAGATTAAGGGCTCAATTAGGGCTTGCAATCTATGTTATTCTCCTTTTGAAAAAAAGTTTTCTTTTGATTTCATATATTTTTATATGAATAATCCTACACAGTAGCCATTCCGTATTTACTCGAAAAGGCCTGTACATTAATGTCAACACACGTAAGTTCACACATAGTAACTTTGCACAATAATTCTATTTGATTGTACACTTCATTTTCTGAAAAGTCTACACGTTCAAATGTGCACATAAAATTGTACACGTTCAACTGTACACATTGAAGTCTACACGTTGTATAATTTTTGTCGGTAAATGCTTATTATGATTCATAAATTTACTCAGGCGGTTAGGCGCTCGGTCTTCATGTTAGAGGTCCGCTGTCCGATCCCTGTGTCTGTACCTATGACATTCTTTTTTATGTACTTTTACGGCATTTTCAATGGTTCTCATCCCACTTTAAGCTACAGGTCCCCCATTTTGCACTTGGCAGCAGCCTAGTCCGTTCATTGTGGAGTAAAAAAGAAACCAGGTTTACGTACTTAGTATGTCATACAAGCATACTACAGTAGTCTACATGGAAAAAATAAGTTATCGAAACTTGACTTGACTAGTCACCCATTCTAGGATAGGCCCCATTTTTTTATAATCTCCTATAATTTTTATTAAAGAACCGCAGACTTTATCGAAAAAGTTTATCCAGATTCCAAAAGATTTTAAATACAATAACTCCCAGCACAGAAACGAATAACTGATTTACGAGTTGTCGAAGAATAGATGAACTTTTAACAGAAAATTGAATACTTACATGTTCAATTTAAAATATAATTTTGTACAAAAAAAAATGAATTTTTAACAAAATATTCAAAGTTCCAACCGAAGAGATGAATTTTCAACTGAAATGATTCATTTTTAACAATAATAGTTCAATTTTCAATTCAAAAATAAACTTTCCACCAATTATTAACAATTTTACAATAAAATAGTTAAATTTTCAACGAAAAAGGTTAATTTTCTACCAGGAAGAAAACGAATTTTAACCAAATATATTAATTTTCAACCAAATAGTTAAATTTTCCACCGAAGAAGATAAC